>OZ020488.1:5176677-5701677 GCA_963971405.1 Psococerastis gibbosa | reverse complement strand
AACATATTGAGGAATTGTTCGGTTGGCGTATAGAAAACTAACAGTTTTTCATGTTTCGTGGAAAATCTAAAATTAGAGAAGAGATATAAGAGGAAACAATAGAATGGGTGGATTTTCTTACTTTTTGGCAAGACGGAACTACGATTTTGGGGGTAAAATGGCGAGGCACGTCTTACGGTGTCTAGGTATGAGAACTGGAGTTTCCTATTTATTGAGCACTGATCAATTTGGTATGTTGTAGTCAGCATCATGCCTGGTATTCGCGCCCTTACCTTACCCCGTACCGCTACCTATAACCCATGTCGGATCTTGGCCGGCTCCTCAACACCCGGTCGAGCGCCCTTCGATACCACTCACTGGCGCCGAATTCTGAGTTCCCACTTGAAGTCGTCGAGCCATCGTAGCCACAGTCAGCCGTCGTCTGCTGCCACTTTGAGGAAAACTTATAAAAAAAAACATAATTCGCGGTAATATAAAAATATAATATAAATATATTTAATACTATAATATAAATAAATATAAATAATAAAGGGACCAACGTGCTCTGTCCCGCGCCCCCTAAGGTACCCAGTGGCCAGCACAGCCCTGCAGCCTTTCTTCTTCTTCTTCTTCGGCCAACGCCCGTCCTTGGCTGGTAGGGCATTTGACGCCGTGCTGCTGGTAGAGTAGAGCTGGCCCAATCCCTCCTGTGTCTCAGTTCGGTTTTCTACCTCGATGCCAGTGCAGCTGAATAGGTGATCGACATTCCTCTCCCATTGGAAGCAGAGTCTTTCTAATGAATGGATAAAAACGGGGAAGTTATAGGGTCGCGTGGCGCATGCGCCCAACACATTATAGGTAAACACAACATGAGTCATATGTTGGAGTGCAGTGCCAAATGTGTGGGCAGTCATTACGATGGCAAATAGCGTCTTCAGAGGTCCATAAGTCAACTAGTTACTGATATTATAAACTACCAGAAGCAAAACATCATGTACACGTTATTGAATGTCTGCATAGGTGGCATTGAGATCCCTTAATGGATTATCTTGCTGAAGGCCTCATCTGTGATTCCCCCTATGCTCCGATACCGGTACAAACAGCATATTCATAGTTTATGTACAGTATGTCATGTACTGTCTATTTTACCTCCCTATAGCCTACCTTATTATTGCGCTAAGGTAACCTGGCGATCTTGAACATTTTATGTAAGGACCTGCGTGCAGCAAACTCAGAAGGGATACATCCAAACTGCCCATATCCTGGAGATATGATATATCCTTAAAATTGGAGCGTTTCCGTTTATTATAATATCTTTTATTTTTTATTTATTTATTCACTGTATTTTGCTTAGGAAGCATTGATAACGTTTACACAGTTTCAGACGGTGAATGTCTCTCAATGCAGAGAGAAATGTAATAATTATGCTGGATATTGCAGAAAAAAACGGAAGTTAAAACTGCAATAGAATGAACCTGGCAGGTTGGAGGAAATAGAGTGGAGAAAAGTTTTTCCCCAGTAAAATTCTCTTTGAAAAATAATTTCCTTTCGAGATTAAATACCCTGCATTTTACAGTGAACGAGTTCCCATGGCCCCATACAAGCTGCTGTGCCCCTTTCAACATAGCATGTAGGTCATAATTTTAAATTACTCTACTTAACATTTTATCATTTCAACATTTTATTTTGGTTAGCGTATCTACCCTATTTTCAATTTTAATTTTCAGTTTTCATTTTGAGAGGATTTTATGATGAGCAGATAGGTTTCACTCACAGGAAGTTTCCTAAAAATACTAATAAACTAACTAAAAATAAAAAATAATAAATGAAATCGGAGGAATTTCAATATTTTCTGCAATATTTATAACATTAAGAGATTAAGAGAATAATAGGTTAAGAGTGGATAGAAATAAAATAAAAAGGGATTAAAATTGAATTCGTGACATGAGAGGAGAGCACCAACAGCACATATGAATTTTGGAGGAGTTTGCACCGACGTGCCCACGGCCCCCAGAGGGGTTAATCCCGCACGGTCACAATATGTGGCCTCGAGGCAGTGTGGCGCCCCCCATGAGGCCCCCCTTCACTACCCCGTTTGTTACGCTCTTGGTAATGTGTGAGCTATTTTCGCATATATTTTATCCAGTGCTATATTAAAATCGGAAATTGGTTGAAAATGGTTTAGCCTTGAAACTCCTCGAGTCATAAATAAATAAATAAATATATATTTTTGTTAAATTATACAATACAAGTAATCAACAAGTAATTGACAAGAAAATATAAAGTAAAATCGTCAAAATCAGGTAGTTCTGTCATTGTCGTTGTGCTAGTGCCTCAGTGACAGTGTATAAAGCTTTCTCTAAGAGATGGTCTCTAAGCAGTAGTAGCATTTCTCGCCACTCTCAGTTTAATCGGGAGTTTTCTAAGGTAGTCGAAACCTTGTAGTATAGGATCCAGTCGCTCACACTTGGCTGTGCGTGGCGCTGGCCTTACAAGGTCTCCCCGTTGCCTCGTGTTGTAGGTGTGGGTGTCCCCGTTTTGTTTAAATTTCCTCAAGACCTCAGGGTTTTATGAATGTCACAGAAAAGCATTTGGCGAAGTGCCCCCCCCCCCCGTTCGCTACCCCGTTTGTTACGCTCCTGGCAATTTGTGAGCTATTTTACTATATATTATGTCCATTGCTATACTATATTAAAGTTGGAAATTGGTCGAAAAGGGTTTAGCCTTGAAACTCCTCGAACCATAGAAAAGCATTCGGCGAAGGATATGGTTCGTACGTTAGAACATCCTGCAAGCTCACGGTATAGGTCTTCTGTACGTGCAGGAAGGCACTTTCCGGTAATAAGGTATCTTTCAGGTACGCCAAAGACGTCATTATACCTGGCAATTATGCGCTTCAACCCTATATTTTATTATCCCCCCTCTCCCATTAGCCTAGCATGCGAGCTCTTGCCAATGATAGACAGACACCCCACTAGACTTTTTTTTTAGTACGAAGTCAAATTGCTCATAAAATATCAATAAAAGAGCGATAAATCATTAGTACATTGAATGCACTCTATTTAACAAAGGGTTGGTTGGACTTACATTGCCTGCTGTGTTAATAGTCATTAGGGGCATGACCCTCATAGTCGTCATCGAACAATTAGAGTGGGGGAAGAGGGCCTCTAATGACTATTAACACTATCCAACTATTTATTACACCATTGCCACTAACCTTTACCAATAGATTGAATGTAGGCCTACCCGGCACTAACACCGTTTGTCCAAAGTTTTTGAAGGTGTGAAAAAATGCAAGATTACGTTCACGCATTTAAAAACTGTGGCCAAAGGGTGTTAGTGCCGGCTTTATTCAATTAATATGAAGGAGCATTTCTTCCTATTCTGTGCGTGTTGAGTCCTGGCCACCTCCGAATTATTCGTGTGACATTATTATGTTCCCTAAAGCGCCCATTCCATTGACCGGCTAGGGCTATTTCCAACAACGGTGACGTGGTAGCAGACATTCAAGACTTAGGTAGCGTTTCCACCGACCTCGCATTGCAGAATGCAAATGACACTGACGGAAATTAGAATTTTTCTTTTTATAGAAATCTATTAAAATGTTTGTACTTAACATATCCCATGAGGCCATTTTTTAATATTAGTTTATTTGTTTGTGATTTTACTGTATGATCATTGATCAATTTTAACTAGGGCATAGAGGAAAATAAACATTTCCGTCAATTCTGCAATGCGAGGTCGGTGGAAACGCCACCTAAGTCTTGAATGTCTGCTACCACGTCACCGTTGTTGGAAATAGCCCTAGCCGGTCAATGGAATGGGCACCTAAATAAGTGGTTCGGAACCCAACTCACCTTCTCCATGGGGTGAATGAGTCTGCCCTTTGGGTGCCTCAAGTCCGGCTGACAGGGTTGCTTAAAGCAGAAATGTTGAAAGCAGGCGTTGGAGAACAAACAAAACCAAACAAACATCTCTTCTCAATGCTCAAAACCTGAAACCCCAATTTTGAACAAGACGAAGAAGAAGTGCGGCGGAGCCAGATCGAGCTGTGCTAGGTTTAGGGGAACACAAACAGTACATAGGGGGACCTGGGATGTGGGAGGGGGCAAGTTTAAAAATGGAGCTCGTTTTGAATAATTTGATATATATGTATTTTTGTTATAAGAACTCATTCTATCTAGTGCCTGGTCAAATAATTGGGAGCTCCCTTGATCCGCCCTTGATACTTTATCATAATCGGCTCCGGTGGCAAGGTGGTAGCGTGCTAGTACTTGTGCGAGTCTCTCCATACCCTGCGTTCGGAGACGCGCCGAAACTCGACACAAGTACCTATTAGGTTAGTTAGTGAGGCGACAGAATATGTCAATCAAATGCATTCATTAAATTGTTTGTATGCGATTAACCATTAATAAAAAAATAAAAATAACATCATAATAAATCATATCAAAGTGCACAGGAACATTTCTTTCACGGTAATTGATACTTCTTCTTCAGGTCAATATTGCCAATTTTGGTCAATCTTGATCGGCTTCAGCAGCAAGGTGCTACCGACCTACCGTGCTTCTATTTGTGCAAGTCTCCACACCGTGCGATCGGAGACGTGTCGTAACTCGAGAACTATTAGGTTACTCAGTGTGGCGACTGAAGAGGTCAATCGGATGCATTCATTAAATTGTTTGTATGAGATTAGTAGTAGTAGTAGTAGTAGTAGTAGTATGGTTGGACACAGTCCCAGGCCACGGTGTGGGGACGGGGGACCTCCTGATTATAGTGGATTCCGAACCAATTGGGAAACACAGTGAAGTCACACGATTAGTTCGGAGGTGACCAGGACAAGTCCTACCATGTTTCCCTACCAGCATGAGATTAACCTTTAAAAAAAAATAAATAAAAAAAAGTGCAGTTCTCAACAGAGCAGATTCTACAAGCCCATCAAAAAATCCGGGTCTAAATCCCAGGAGGAGGCTGTGGGGGAATGAATGGAAAGGATGCTTTGAATAGGGCAAGTAAATTTTGTTTGCCCTTTTCCCTGTACCATATTTTCAATTCAGACTCCGGAAAATGTAGGTAAGGCTGCCCATATTTCCCCGAAATTCACAATTGGGATGGAAAGAAATAAAAACTCAGCAGCAACTCGTGCTGACTAACTTTCCCTCCCATGTTGTTGACAAAATACAATGTTTTTTAAAGATCAAATCGGACAATCCCACTACGAGTTTATACAAAGTCGAATTTCAAAGAAAACCGCCATTCTTTTTTGGCGATCATTGGGGCAAATGTAGTCATGATGGAATTGTGATATAGTGGTTTTCTGTTGCCTTCTGCATCCTTATGCCGTTGACTCTTCATTGAGATGCCTTAGCCTTCGGGGTAAGTTCCCCAACCCCAGGACGAAAGAGTGCCCTGCACAGAAAAGACCGTGTTTTTCGCTTATACCGGTACTCTTTTTTGGGGAGTGCGGGATCTACATGTCGACGATTGTCAAGATTATCGTCAATCTTCGATAGAAGAGGCATTCGAAGAAGAATTTCCCTACAATGTCGGCTTCTGTATTTAAGACCCTGCACATCTGGACACCTACAAAAAGTGACCTGAGTGAAATAACCGCGACTCAGGTGAAGTGCCTAAGACTAAGAATAAGTAACTAAGTGCCTAAGACGGATTGCTGGTCGAACAAGGTGGGACCGAATCGAAAATGACCGCATCAGACAAGACCTACAAGTTGAGGATTCTTTAGAGAGAAGAATGGAGAACAAGCAGCTGCAATGGTTCGGCGACGCCCAAAGTATGGACGAGAACAGGACCACCGGGAGGTTGACGGAAGCAAGGCCCCAAGGACAAGGACCGAGGACAACCCTCGAGCAAAGGATTGAACAACTCGCCAGAGCAAGAGGGAAAACAATGGCCGAGCTCAAGGGGTTAGCGTTCTACCGGGGTAATTTCAGGAAATGGGTTCGGGCGACCTCCCTCCCCCCCCCCCCTTCCCACTCTGCGGACGCGGCACTAAGAGGGAAGAGGAAGAAGAAGAAGAAGCACATCTGGTTGTTAAATTACAATATAATGTAATTGTAGAAGTCAAGCCGTAGGGAGAAGTAGGGGTGTGGCGGGTTGGGAGGGGGGGGGGGGTGGGGGTAGAGTAGGAGACGTGAATATTTCATTAATGTCAACAAAGTGCCATTGAATGTACTCTCTTTTGTTTTATTGTTGAACAACGGGAGCTCTGGGTTAATTATAATTTTATTACAGTACCTACGTTACCATTTCAACAGAAGACTATTGAAGCACACGTAAGAGAAACATTCTGAAATTCCATTGGATTAAGGAACTGGGCCCGAATTTAGGATGAAGTTGCGTTAGTCGGTATTTGTTCTGTTCTTGCTCATTGCGCATAATAATAATAAACAAAAAAACTTAATTTATAATAGAAAAGTTAATTATTTACATAATAGTCTCCTTAAAACAAAAATCTCAACTTTTTTTCATCACAAATCACGGAAACATTGACCAGTGGAATACACGCCTAACCCACGTCAAAAAATACAATTTCCAAAACATAGTGCCTACATTTTCGACCATATAATACTCTAGACACTTCTTCTTCTTCTTCTTCTTCTTCTTCCCCCTTAGTGCCGCGTGCGCAGAGTGGGGGTGTCTCCTCGAACCCATTTCCTGAACTCGCCCCGGTCGGACGTTAACACCTTGAGCTCGGCCATTGTTTTCCCTCTTACTCTGGCGAGTTGTTCAATCCTTTCCTCAAGAGTTGTCCTCGGTCTGCCGATGGGTCTTCTTCCTTGCGGCCTTGCTTCCGCTAACCTCCGGGTGATCCTGTTCTCGTCCATCCTTTGGACGTGGCCGAACCATTGTAACTGCTTGTTCTCCATTCTTTTCTCTATGGAATCCACTTGTAGGTCTTGCCTGATGCGGTCATTATGGATTTGGTCCCACCTTGTTCGACCAGCAATCCGCCTTAGACACTTCATCTGAGTCGCGTTTATTTTACTCCGGTCCCTTGTTGTATGCGTCCAGCTTTCGCTCCCGTAAAGGAGAGTCGGCTCCAAGATGGCATGTTGGACTCTGGTCTTTGTCTTCGTTCGACTTCTCTCTTGCCGAAAAAGGTGTTGCATATAGAGAAGTAGGCTGCTGTTGTCCTTTGGACTCGGTTTCTTATTTCGGTCTGGAGCCTGCCTGTCTGGCTCACTGCTGTGCCCAGATAATTATAGTTCTCCACTTGCTCCAGCCGTTGTCCCACGCACGTTACGATCAGCGGCTCTACCTGGTCATCTGTGCGTGCCACCATCGTTACCTGGCTTTTCGATAGGTTCACCCGAATCCTTCTCTCCTTTAGGGTTTCTGACCATTCCGTTACGGCCTTTTGTAGTTTTGCTGGAGTATCTGCTATTAGGACTACGTCATCTGCATAGGCATGGGCTTGTACGTACACGTGCCTGAGTCGCCACATACCGACCAGCGATCGATCAGTTCTTGCTTTTCACGTCTTTATTAATTCATCCATAAAAATCAGGAATAATAGTGGGCTTAAACTGTCCCCTTGTTTTACCCCTCTTTTCATGGTAAACGAACCTGACTTCTCGCCATCTAATGGTACTACTCCCTCCACTTTTTCGAACATTGACTGAATTGCCCTGAATAACATAGGGGGTGTGTTCAGCTCAGCTGATAATAATACTCTAGACACGCCATGTTAAAATTTCCGAGGGACCCACATAAAATGACGTCACACACTGGCAAAAGCACTCGGGTGACCAGGTTACCTAGTAACAAAGTCTCTGTTGTTAGGTAATTGATGAACAAATAAATCTTTTGTGCTTTTGCCAGTATAAATCTGGGCTGTGACGACATTCGCTGGCAGATGATAAACTTAATGTTGGTGCCCCAACTTTCTCATGCAGTGCATCTAGAATGCCGCGTCTAGAATATTATAATGGTCTAAGACTCTAAGCACTACATGGTCAACAAAACAAAAACAACAGTTAGTTCTACTTCTTAGTCTTAATCTTAGTCTGTCTATTACGTACATTCTGTTTTCGTATTCTGTAATCTAACATACCGTACTAAAACGTTCATAATTTGATTGACAAAAAAATTTCCGTCCACTTCCTCAATCTCGAAGTGAAGGTTTATAACCTTTCAGCTAATAAAAACTAACTTCTCAAATAAGAGAAATCTAGCAGAACGGTTTTACTGCCATAAGCTAAGAAATAACAGAAGTGTTCTCCAATGCATGTGCCATAAATTTGAGTTTTAGCACCTGTTTGCACGTCAGGTATTCTATAGGAATGCGCTATTAACAGCTACTGTATTAGGCGATACACGCGACTACTAGTAGGTCCAGGTACAACCTTATATTATTGTGTAATTGCTCTTCCCTTTTTTGTCCATATACCATTCATACGTGGGATTAAATGCTCTGGTTATTATATGTTCTTGGATGTTTTTTCTAGGTCATAATGCCCTAGATATGGGTTGCCATAAAGTATTCTGAGATCTTGGAACGGGAGAATCAGGGGTAATAATAGGCAGTGATCTGAATATGCACTTGCAAGCGTTTTTTCAATAGCTGCTTTCGACATCATTAGTAATTGTAGCAGTGTAGCTACAGAGCCGACCAGGACATGTGTAGAGTAGTGGTACGGGCTTCGACTTTTCGTGCCATGCTTCGCAGGGCACATAAAGCAGGTCTTCCCATAGTTGAGTTCAAGAGACTGCTTTTTAGCCTTAACCACGCTAGGTTGGAACAAAAAGGTATTTATTTGTTTATTTATTTAATAGTCAAAATCTACACACTGTAGAACTTACACTGAAGATATAAAGACATTAAGAATAGTGCTACGGAGTCTGACATTCGTTAGCTCGCTTGTTGTATATTTTGGCCATGCTATACGGATGACCGATGTACCCCGTGAAAATCAACTTAATACAAAAAATTAACTTCGGCTCTGGCCGATAAGGTATAGGGAGATTCCGCAGACCCTGCTTTTCCTCTACGCTGACTACGCTATGAATGTAAAAAAAAATAAAAAAATACTTCATTATTTTCCCGACCACAACATAACACACAAAACACTCTTGTGTTCCAAATTTCGAACCACAATACCCAGAGGCGGCCCGAGGCAGGTTCAAGAGGTAGGGGCGCCGAAGCCGAGGAAACGAAGGGCGTCCTAACAGACACGGCCATCACGGGGGGGGGGGGGGGGATAGTAATGATGGAAATTCATTAATACAAAAATATTAAAAAGAAAAAAGTAGCAAAATACCTCTTACTGTCTCATAATTAACAATTGAAGTTTCAAACTAATTTCGTAAACAGAACTGCATTTTAGGAAAAAAAAAAAATGTGCGAACAGCAAACTTTGAACATTTTGGCGGGCGCGGGAAAGAAAGTGTCGTGGCAGGAAAAAACCAATCAGCCTCCATTTTTTGCTTTCCAATTTTTGAAAAAATTTTGGAATAATAGTTACACTTACAAGTCACTAAGTAAACTAAACTAATTAAATAGTGGATCTAGCTGGTTAACAAACTCGATCAAGACACTTGTATGATCAATTTTTGTGCCAAGTTTCTGATAATATTTACGGAAGTTATGCGGCTATTCCACCGACTTCTCATTACAGAATGCAAATGACATTGACGGAAATTTTTGTTTTACTCTATGCCATAGTCAAAATTGATCAATGATCATAGAGTAAAATCACAAAAAAACACACTAAAATTAAAAAATGGCGTCACGGGATATGTTAAGTACAAACATTTTAATAGATTTCTATAAAAAGAAAAATTCAAATTTCCGTCAGTGTCATTTGCATTCTGCAATGAGAGGTCGGTGGAATACCCGCCTATGTCTTGAATGTCTGCTACCACGTCAATGTCTTTGCATTTTGCAATGAGAGGTCGGTGGAAACCCCGACTTAGTGTGTTTCCTAAAATCAATATACATACACATGTACAGTACATACATAGTGTACATACGGTATATATACTATGTATCTATAACATTTTGAAAGGAGGGTGGTTTTAGGCTCAGGGGGCCATGAAATGAAAAGTTGTGAAGAAATTTTTCGGAAGTCAAACATTGGTCGCCGTCTCAATAGGTAAAGTACTCTGTTTCATCCTAAATGCCCTTACATCAGAATTGCTTTTTATCTATCTCTATCTATCATTCTTTTCTGTTTTCTCTTCCACTCAGAACATTATCGACAAAAATGATGGATCTCTGCCCGCGTCAGTGCGTATGACGTCATTAAACCCAATAACCTGTAGTGCTCTATATTCGGATAAAGTAAAAACAATGTTCATCAACACTGAAATTGTGCAACGAACTGAACACTATGTTTAACATACCTACAACAAAGTAAATGCGTGTGGGACAGCGAATCATAACCTCAAAATGTCGTGGTAACTTTGCACATCAACTAGCCACCCCAGGTGGTTTGTGACATCCTGGATAGCTTCCTGGGCCTGGACTGGGACCTAGACACTGACCTGCAAGTGACCACACCCTCCGGGTCTTCCAGCACGAGCCCTGGAAAGCGTCTACAGCGCTTTTTGTCGGAGGACCCGCGCCATGCTGAGCTGACCAACACTGCAACTTCCCGTTCGTCCACTATGGTGTTTTCAAGGTAGCGTAGTATGGTGTTACTTTTTAGAATAGTGGAAAATAGAAAACGTTGCATGGGGTTTGTGTGTAGGTATGTTTTTTGCTTTCCAATTTTTTTAACTGGGCCCCCGAAGCTTTTATAGCGTACTCTCGGTAGAATGGAGTTTTAAATACATTGAGGATACCTCGTGACGTCAGATGAACCCCCCGAAAAGAATTCTGGCTACAGCCCAGGGGGGGGGGGGGTTATACTTGCACCCACTCTTTCTTTGCAAAGTATGATCAGGTGGGCATTTCCTCAACTTCTACTCTCATGTATGGTCGATATTTAATGAGAAATTTAAATTTTGATCAAGAAACGAGTATTTGGGATGTTGGATTCGGATGTGCATTTTTGAAAATAGTACTTTCTTCATGAAGCCAAAAAAAAAAGGCATTCACTTGAAAACGAAAGAGATAGCCCGAAAAGAGTAATCTACTGTTAAAAGGAATGCGCCAGGTGATTCTACTTTAGATACAATGAGGTTCTGTAGGGCAGTTTTGTTCACCAGGTTCGCTGACGACAAACCGATATCCATATTATTCAAAATGGCCGCCCTTTGCATGTGAAAACTAAGCTCTTAGCATCTAATTAATTCTTTTAATATTTTTTATAATATTTTTACTATGCCTGGACCTTATTTCGCTGCATATAATTTAATATATAGGCCCTATATTCTCTATGATTTATAGAGAAATATCACTTTAAAATAATACGTAATTAAAAATAATTTTAAAATAGTATTGAGGCTTATGGAAAAATCAACGCTTTGATATCATTGCAACTGGTGCTGCCATCTACAAAATGACGTCACAAATGAACCTCATTTGTAGACAAGGTAGTAGCATGTTTGTGCTTGTGCGAGTCTCAATACGCCATGCGTTCGGAGACGTGTTGTGTCTCAACACGGGTGCTAACCTACAGAGGCGACTGAAGAGGCCAATCGGATGACATTCATTAAATTGTCTGCAAGCTATTAACCATTTTTCAAACAAACAATAAAAGATCATATTTATGTGTAATTCGTACTGCATTATATACAGTATGCCTCGCAGCCGTCAGGGACTAATTATTATTTATATTGCAAAAATAGCCCTGATTACACTCTCTAAATATTTATTGATGTAATATTTATTCAATCGAAAACATATTTGAAATGTTTATATAAGTACGATTTGAATCTGAAATCTTTGAACTTTGGTATTACACGTTCCAATTTTTCATTGACCCATATTTATTGGATCGAATATTAGAGTAATATTAGAGTGTGTATAATCAGGGGTTTTATTATTTTTAACCTATTTTTACTCTTTCAATATCCGATATCAATAGTTTATTTGCCTGGATCTATTTATTGGATTGTCAATTATTCTGTTTAGTTAAGTAGCTATTGTACTATAGATAATTATGGATTAACGTGAATTAAAATCATGCAGTCGACTACTCAATCAATATTTTCCCTTTCTCATTTCCTAATTCGTGATCATTAATTTGCAGGATTCATTGCATAATTTAATTTCATTTGTGACCGTCCACTTTCTTTCTTCTATTTTAACAGTGGGACAGCAGATGGAACTTGAGATAATTATGTATGATAGGTCCAGCCCATTTGTCAATGAAGTTAGACAGAAAATAATGGTTGTTTTGTACGAGTATCTGCAGATATAGAGGAGAAATCAAAGCTGTATCTAGGCCTAATTGTACCTATCTAACTTTTAGGGCACGACATTGCTTGTGACTTACAAAACTTTCCCTTCGATTCCCTAGTTTAGTGGAACTTATTCTGGCTTAGTCCCCCCTCCTTGCATATTCTTTTCTTTTTTTCTCTCCCGTATTTTTTATTTCCTCTTGTAATAATTTTTATGTACTACATTTATAATTCAATCTTTTCAGAGTTAGCATGAAAACAAGACTTTATAGTGTTATTGTTCGCATTTTGAGTTTTTCAATAAAGTCATTTTCATTTTCATTGCATTTTCATTAGTTTACCTCTATCACTACCTCTACATTATATAGACTTGGTCACCCCTGGGTTGATGCTGCCGCATTCGCCACGATTTATTGTTTTCCAATTTATTCGCAGTATATTTATCCTGGGCCTCTATGTCAATAAATACATTTTCCAAATTCATCCGGGAATGGCTGATGAGGTGGAACCCTTATTTTTAAATAGTGGACTAAACTTGTATGTGTTTATGCATGAGATAGGTTATTAATACGTAAGTTTAGCTTAAATAGCGCAATAATATGTTTAATTTAATTTTTTATTTTAGTTTTAGGGCAGGGAAAATTGTTATAGGCTAGGTCTAATAGTCCTCACTAGTAGACCTTACAATATTTATTATTGTGAATTAATTGTTTTTTATATTCAATACACGTTTCATTCATTCATTCAACTTTGTGATGGACAAAATTTTCGATTCCGATATTTACGCGTTTTGATGTCCCAGGAACCTAAATAACGTATATACGTAAATACGTATATATAGATACGAAATGTATATGTCCGTCGATCTGCTGTCTGTCTGTCTGTTAATCTATTTGCGGGCAAACTACTCTGTGGATTTTGTTGAAATTTAGCATGTAAGTTCACAAAAATCGTGCCTCGGGACGACTTTTTTTTATTTTGGGGGGTTTTATTATCAAAAACTTCAAAATCGGCTAAAAATTATTTCTCTAAAACGGCTCCACCAATACCTAATGAATTCACACATATTGTAGTCGTTATTAATATAAACAAAACACGATGGGTCGCTTGCCACTTGATAGTTTGCTCTGGGGGGGGGGGGAAAAATAAAAATGATTCAATTTTTATGAAAAATGAATTGAAATCGCTAAACTCCTGTCCCAACCCGAAACCACCCCCATTACTTAAACAATCTCACTATCTAATCTTCTAATATCATGGAAATTAGAGGATATAACGAGGAGGTTACCTCTTCAACCAAAGTTAATTTAATGTCAGTGTTATATATACCATATAATCCTACAATGTATTCTAATATCATTCCTGATTGGAAATTGCCGATACTGAGAAACTGATATGCCACCGTATGATCAATCAAATTTAAATAGGTACCTTTAATGATCAGTAATGCTAATTTATTAATTCATGTGTAGACATCACTCGCAGTGTTTAGCTGTTTGTATGTCCAAATGAACTGACGGCTCCATTTTGAAACAGTGTAAGCGCCCCAGCCTCAGGGGTTCAGGGAAAGCTGCACCCCTATTACGCTGGGGCACAGTTAACTATAATTTCGCCTGTTTATCAAAAACATGTCTTTTTGGTAAAATATAAAGTCCAATCTGCTCACTGATAATTTAAAGAGCCGCAGTATACTGACTGTGCAAAGGTAGCATAATCAATAGTTTTTTTAAATTTAAACAATCACGGGCTTCACCAGCTCTCCATAAGGCCACTGCCCCCTCCTTTTGTCATTTTTTTTAATTTTTGACTAGGCCTACATAAAATTAGGTGTTTAAATTTTTAAATAAATTCATGGGTTTTGTACGAGACGTCTAGAGCGTCCGGTAGTTTTGTTAGGGAAGTTGAAAATTGAAATTACAGATGTACAAGTCAATGGGGACTTTATGGACAAAACTAGTTACCCGTACAGAGATAGTATAATTTAGACAAATTGCAATAACATTTACTGATTGGATATTTGGAAACATCATGTTTGTTTGTGACTTGCTCAGTGCCTAAAAAACCACTGGAAGTAAAATTGTCCGATTTCCCTTTTTTTCACTTACATTTCCAATCCACATTCTTCAGTAGTGTCTTTCAAACTGCCCCTCCGTGATGTTCAACATATACGACCCTCTCGATTTCAACTACAAAATTGAACTGGCAGGTGGAGCAACGTACAAACTGTATGTAGCCTATACTCGTATTTACCTGTCTCCCACACTATGCAAAGGGGCATAAGTTGGATCAAACCATGTTTATGTGCGACTTTCTCAAAACAGCATAGAAACTACTCGTAAACCGGAAGTCTAATACAATGGGGTTCATTTGTGACGTCATTTTGTAGATGGCAGCACCAGTTGCAATGATATCAAAGCGTTGATTTTTCCATAAGCCTCAATACTATTTTAAAATGATTTTTAATTACGTATTATTCTAAAGTGATATTTTTCTATAAATCATGGAGAATATATATATTAAATTATATGCAGCGAAATAAGGTCCAGGCATAGTAAAAATATTATAAAAAATATTAAAAGAATTAATTAGATGCCAAGAGCTTAGTTTTCACATGCAAACGGCGGCCATTTTGAATAATATGGATATCGGTTTGTCGTCAGCGAACCTTGTGACCGAAACTGTCCCTACAGAACCTCATTTGTCCTAAACATGGTCCACACCTCGGCTGATAGCGACCGATTTCCCTTTTTATCGCTTACATTTCCAATCCACATTCTTCTGCAGTGTCTTCAAAACCACACTTCCATCATGTTCAACACATACTTCTCGATTTCAACCCCTCACCGGCGGAATACTCGCTATGGGCGTGTTATACAGAATTGAACAGGTAGGTGGAGCAACGTATGTATATTTACATGCTTCCCACACTGTAACGGGGGATTAGGTATTTCGAACCATGAAGTTTGTGTGTGACTTTCTCAAAACAGCATAGGCTAGAAACTATACCGGCAGTCAAATTGTCTTAAGAGGACATGCTACGTAGAAAATGAGCACCTCAAAATTTCATGTTTTTATGGACTTTTAATTTTTTATTTAATTAACAAAGCAAGTCATTAAAGATTTGGCTCATGGAAGTTGTTGAAGACTACTTCGTGCATCATACAATCGGGTATTTTTACTTTTCGGTTTGGTAGTTCTTTCAAAAATCCCAGAATACGCATAATTTTAGTCCGTTCTGGTATTTGTGAAAGAACTAAGGTACCAAAAATTTAATATTTCCTATAAAATGATGCATGAAGCAGTCTTCTACAATTTCCATGAGCCAAATTTTTAATGACTTGCTTTGTTAATTAAATAAAAAATAAAAAGTCCATAAAAACAACAAATTTTGAGGTTCTCATTTTCTACGTAGCATGTTCTCTTAGATGTATTTATACAGTCCACCTCTCGCCTGATAGACATCGACCAATTTCCCTTTTATCACTTACATTTCCAATCCACATTCTTCAGCAGTGTCTTCCAAACTGCACTTCCATCATGTTCAACACATACGCCCTTCTCGATTTCAACCCCTCACCGGCGGAATGCTCGCTATAGGCGTGTTATACAGAATTGAACTGGCAGGTGGGGCAATGTAAATATTTACCTGTCTCCCACAGTATACGGGGGATAGGGGAGGGGGTGATGGGTTATTTTGAACCATGACGTTCATTAATGGCCTCATTTGTTTTTATATCCTCTCACACGAGCCCCCCCCCCATAATTTTTTTATTCCCATCCTCCATTCTGCTGAAACTTCTATTAATAATGTAATTTTAATGTAAGAACCTCTTGACCCGTCTCTATACAAGTACAGGTACTTGCAGGTATAAAAGCGCTACGTATTTTTAATAGCGTGTAATAGAAAAGTCTAGGATGCTCGTTTGCTGCTTGACTACCCACTTGAAGCTGCAAAATTGTGAAAAGGTTTAATTATAATTTGTTTTGACATGTTATCTCTATAATATTCATTAATATCAAGAGATAGGTGCACAATGAAGTTTTATACAGAAGAGATATGATATTTATTTCCGCAATTTTTTTTTTTAAATTTCAGCCTATGACTAGTCGTCATTGAAAAGACGTGGCAGGTAGTTCCAAGAATTATTTTTTTTATTTTTTGCGGGCTTCAAAACTTATGGAACTATAATAGTGTAAAAAATGAAACAGGGCTGTCAAAACTATTAGAAAGAATTCCCCTCAGTACCTATTTTAATGTATGATATGTCTTTAATAATCATGGCTTTTTCTTGTTCAATTACTAAGCCAACCTAGCGGAGTCAGGGCTATAAAGCCCTCTCTTACACTCAACTAGGAAGGCCCGAGACCACCTGCTTTACATGCCCTCCGAAGCATGGCCAGAAAATGTAGCAAGTGTGGGACTCAAACCAACAACCTTTCGGGCGAAAGTCGGAGTCTGTACCACTACTCTACATGTCCTTTCATTGTTCCTTCACCAATATGAATATAAAAACTAACAGACTACCACTATCTGTTGAAAAGTATCAGTAAAGGATACTGCACGACTACCATACATTGGGATATGGGAAATCCGTCGACTAATTCTCACTGAGACTTTTCAAACGATAATAATAATAATAATAATAATAATAATAATAATAATAATAATAATAATAATAATAAACGTCTTATATTTTCGGGGCGAGACTTAAGACTAGAAAGTGTTTTTCTGCCTAACCCACGTCCAAAAACAATACAATTTACAAAATCCATACGCTTAACGTAAACAATCTTATTCTAACAATGCATAAAAAGAACTTATTCTAAAGTGACGTGACGTAAAAAAAAAAACACATACAGTAAATATCTAGACAGTATTCTTATTCTAAACCTATTCTGTTCCTAGTAATTTTTTCAACAACTGGCTTTTGAACCCACGATAGCATAGAGTATAGACAATATCATGCAGTAAGCATTTTTACAGCCCCAGGGATTCACCACTGTCTTATATAGAGCGGATTATTTATTTATGTTCAATGGAAATGAGTTAGAGCTTCTTTACGTTCAGTATATTTATGAATACATAAAGTTGGAGTAAGTTGGATGATATATCAGAAAAATTTCCATACAAGAGAAAGTTCAGACTTCATAGCTGTATACTATGTTAGAGTTCTTATGTGGGCAGTGCCGGATTAAGCCAGCGCGGGGCCTGTAGCAAATTCTGTCAAGGGACCCTTGGTTTGCTGTAGGTTCTCAAGTTGAGGGTATTAAATAAAGCAAACTGTTACAAATATACTTTTCTGGATTTAATATTGTGAAAATATGGACAGGTGTTGTAGCGCGGGGAACCCAAATTCGCGGGGCCCCCAAATTCGCGGGGCCCATAGCATTTGATATACTCTTGCTAAGTGACTAATCCGACACTTACTTTCCGTGTCCGGACCGTCAGATCATTTTCCAAAACTTTGCGGCCTTGATGGCGTTGTCGTTGCATACAAAAAGGTCAGCTACACTGCAAACAGTGCCCATGTCTCTGCATACGAGAAGGTGATCAGCAGTTTGGACCTCCCCGCAGTCACATAATTCGTCCTCAATATAACCCCATTTCTTCTGCGTGTATCTGCATCTCGAGACTCCAGTTCTAAGCCTATTTAGTGTTCTCCACTCTCCGTAGGGCAGGTGGCTTCCCTTTGCTATTTCTTCATTGGCTTTGAAATTGGAGATAATCGGTAGTTCCTCCTCCCATAGACTATTTCTCCGTATTTCGGCATTAGTTTCTAGTGGTTTCGTCTTTTGAGGAAGCTGTTACGGGAGCGTAGACGTTCTGGCGGTCTTTCCTGCTGATACATTGGGTGCCTGGAGTCGTTTTCCTGTTTGGTCTTCTCCTTTTCTGCGGCTACTGTCCGTCTGATGTGAGGGGGCGCTATACCTACTATAGGGTAAACTTTGTAGGTTGGCGTTGGTTTCAAACAGCCAGAGATAATCCTTACTGTCTCATTCAGGGCAACGTCCACATGTCTAGTGTGCGCGGAGGCTTCCCACGCTGGTGCACAGTATTCTGCTGCCGAAAAACATAGTGCCAGTGCTGAGGTTCTCAGAAGTTCAGGTTGTGATCCAGTCAGCTTCCGTAAAATGTTGTTTCTGGCGCTGATTTTGCCTTTAAGCTCCCTACAGTGTATGTGGGGTATTATTTTATTGCATGCTGAAAGAGCGAAATTCTCTATCAAGGGATATAAAGGTCTGAAGACCACTTTTCTTTAGTTTGGGGAACTCAGGTTAGCATTTTTTGGCTTTCTAGAGAGAATTTGTCTAGTTTGAATGTAGTTAAATATAGCAGAAGCCGCGATGAGTTATACGAATAACCGACTAGCCTACTTTTTCTAAACGGTTTCGCCTATAACGCAATCAGTGTTGCCTGAAAGGTGGGAAATAGAAGTAGTGAAAAGCAACCCCTCTCCCCTCCCCTGAAAGGCTGAATAACCAGTGATAGCTTACATTGTACAGTGTAGGTAATAAAAAACTGTGAGTAGTAGAAAAAATTAAATTTTGCACCAGCGTTGAGGTACCTATAAAATAAGCCTTTCATCGTACACCCAGTTTGGTTCACAAACAGTCAGTTGATTTTAACAAATAATGAGTTGTCGTTTTATTACTGAACCGACCTAGCGGAGTTAGGGCTATAACCCTCTCTTATAGAAAGTCCGTAGAGTTCTTTATAGGAGACATGGGACATTCAGCACTTCCCACCAAAAATATTTATTCCACATTCTGGGGCCACTCGCCACGCCTCCTATGACCAGCCATTGAAATAACGTACCTGAAGGCCCCAGGATTAAAAAAAATATGTTTGGCGCGCTGAAGTGTCCCGTTTCTTCTACATAGAACTTTAGGAGTTCGTACCTCAAATGCCATTCTTGGAGTCTGTTCATAGATAGATTGCAAAAACTGTCTTCTTCTTCTTGAGTTGCATGGTTTAGTCTTCTTCTCCACTTTTGTCTGTCCTGTGCGGTCCTTTTTAGTCCTTTATAGGTCCTTCATAACATCCTCTAAGTACCCCTTCCTCTGTCGTCCTCTTTAGTTGGTGCCATACCATATCCTCAATGATGTTCTTGAGGAGCCCTTCGTGTCTCAGAATATGCCCCATCCATTTGCCTCTTCTTGTTAAAATGGTGGTCATAATAGGTCTCTTTTCATTTATTCTATGGAGCACTTCTTCGTTGGTTATGTGATCTCTCCAAAAACTGTACCTAGCCTGTTTTTCTATAAATATATACAGGGGCAGCTGTGTACAATACTTACAAATACAAGTAAGCTCTGGACTGTAAGAAACCCCTGCTGTTGTTGACTGTTATCTCGAAAATGAATTGAAGATGTGATTTCCGGTGAGCTGAAAGTAAATATCCGGTCACGTGATTTGGAGATTTCTATAGGTAGGACAAATTTTAATGGTTATCGCGTGCGAAAAAACGTGCCAGTTGCTGAGCAGTATATCCGCGGTAATCTGATTTACTGCCCTTCCTGTCGAACGCCAATAAATCGAAATTCTGACGCTGCTGGATTTGTAAAATTTGAATTTAGAGATAGCCGGAGGGGGAAAACCTTAAGGTACCTATTTGATAATTCACATAAAATATCGATTGCTGAGCTATAAAATTTAAGTAAGTAAGTAGAAGTAGATAATACATATGTTAGGGCGGGGATTCCACCGACCTCGTTTGTGTTTGGTCGGTGGAATCCCTGTCTAAATAGGAAATGTAGCATATCAAAAATGTGATATATATTTATAACATTCTCTATAGAGTAGCCTACTTAATGCTGTGGTTAACATGTTAAATGAAAAATGTATGTAAAATGTAATAATATATCATATTACACGATACTATAGTATAATATTGCATGATATTAGAATCAGTAGCGGACACAGTTTTTATTTGGGGGGGGGGGGTCACCGCTCAAAATCCCGCCTCAGGTATAAACTCAAAATAAAAACAATATTTGATTTAAGTAACTGATTTAGTTTTTCCGAAAAAAATTCTGGTTGGTACATATAGAACGAAACTAAACCATTTAAAGCTATATACTGTATTACAATACCACTTTTTATATTTAGTTTTTTTAAACAATAAAGTTGTCATTTTTCCACCTTTTTAAAATTTGACCTCCGTGACCCCCCTCTGTGTCCGCCACCGATTAGAATAAAAAGTCAGTATTTAATATTTAAAGTGGCAGATTAAGGCGCTTCGTAAGGATTGCAATCGAAATGTAGCCTATTAAAGTATTATACAGTACAATGTTGAACAATGTACCTAGGTGTAATAAGTGCTAATAAGGAGTACCTGATGTAGACGTCCTGTGCGTGGTATGGGCCCAGCTCAAGCTTTCTCACGAAAACGTGTTGTAGATAGGATGGTATACTTGGAATGGGTGACGATGGCTAATAATAATAAGAAGAAGAATGGCTACCGTCTGAGGTGCCAACAAGGTTTATATGCAGGTATTAGCGTGACGCCAGGTCGTGCGCATTTGCTTTGACACTTGCCTGCAAGACTGCAGGGCTCCTAAGTTTAATATTACTGTCTCCATCATTGTAGAAAAAGAACCTGTACGAGTAAGTGCTTTTCTTTATCAATTCAATTCAATTATATTTTGATACCAACAACAAAGAACCGGTCCGAGTTTACTCGAACATGCTTTCCAATTTATCAAAATTAGTAGATAGAGAAAATGAGTTCATGGTAAATAATTTTCCTATGGATAAATTTCCGATATCTTGGGGGGGGGGGGGGGGGTTGTCCACCTGACGTCACTCGTCACTGGTGGTGAGGTGAATTCTAGATAGGTCAGACCAACACATTACCACACAGCAACACTGGCAGGGCACGCAATGCATTAGAGCGTGAATTTTCATTTTTTCAAAAAAACATTTTTTAGTACAAAAACAAATACATTTTTGGGAAAGCAACCTGTCCGGTTTCGTCACTCAATTTAACACCTAAAACATACCTGAAGGTAGAAATCATCGATAGAAAGGTTTCGCAGAAAAATTATTTTTTAGTCATTTTTCATTCAAATATAGTTATTTTTATTTTTTTACCCCCAGAAGCAACCTATCAAGGGGCAAGCGACCCCCCGCATTTCGTTAAAATTAATAACGACTACAATATATGTGAATTTGAAAGAAATCGTTGGAGCCGTTTTTGGGAAATAATTTTTTTGAAGTTTTTTGAAAATAGAAACCCCCCAAATCGAGTTAGCCCGAAATAAAAAAAAGATCCCGAGGTATGATTTTTGTGAACCTACATGCCGAATTTCATCAAAATCGACCGAGTAGTTTGCCCGGAAATCAACGAACAGGGAGACAGACAGACATTTCGTAAAAACCACTTTTTTTGGTTCCTGGGACCTTAAAACATGTAAATCCGTTGAAATCTCGGAATCGAAAATTTCGACCATCACAAAGCTTTCCTTATACTACGTACTACGTATAAATTGGAAAGCAACAATTACAATTTATGACGAGTAGGCCTAGTATAGTATAGGTAGCGCAATAGATATTAAGTTAAAAAAAAAAGGATTAATAACATACAAACAATTCAATGAATGTATCCGAATACCCTCTTCAGCCGCCTCTGTAGGTAATACCTGTGTTAAGTTACGACAGGTCACAGATCGCATGATGTGTAGAGACTCGGACAAGTACGAACAAGCTACCACCATGCCATCGAAGGCCGTAAGTATAAGTATATTTCATGGTAATTAATCTCGGTTGCTTTGATTTTCCTTATCCCAAAATACTGAATTAATCAATGAGACGATTGTATAATTGTGCCTAGAGCAATGTAGCCTAATATCATATAGCACAACACAGTGATAAGAACCGGTCCGAGTTCACTCGAACATGCTTTCCAATTTATAAACTAGTAGATTTAGACATGTTTAATTTCATAGGAAATAATTTCCCTATGGTTACATTTCAGATTCCACCTGAATATATTAATAACCCTTTAAAACTAAATTGCATATTCTGGAACGAACAGACCAATACATTGTAAGAGTAGTAACAATGACACATGGCATAATGTATTGGAGCCTGAATTTTCCATAATTTCTCAAAAACTTTATTTGCACAGAAGCAAATATTTTTGTGGGGATGCAACCTGTCCGTTTTTGTTACCCTATTGAACACCTAAAACATACCTGAAGGTAGAAATCATCGATAGAAAGGTTCCGCAGAAAAATTATTTTTTAGTCATTTTTCATGAAAATTGAGTTATTTTTATTTTTTTACCCCCAGAAGCAAACTATCAAGGGGCAAGCGACCCCCCGCATTTTGTCAACATTAATAACGACTACAATATATGTGAATTTAAAAGAAATCGTTGGAGCCGTTTTGGAGAAATAATTTTTTTAGACGTTTTTTTGAAGTTTTTTGAGATTAAAACCCCTCCAAATTGAGTTAGCCCCAAATAAAAAAAAATTGTCCCGAGGTATAATTTTTTTAAACCAACGTGCCAAATTTCATTAAAATCGACCGAGTAGTTTGCCCGGAAATTGACGCACAGACAGATCGACAGAGCGACAGTCAGACAGACATTTCGTAAAAACCAATTTTTTAGGTTCCTGGGACCTCAAAACGTGTTGAAATCTCGGAATAGAAAATTTCAACCATCACAAAGCTTTCCTTGTACTACGTATAAATTGGGAAGCAACAAAGAATAGGATCAGGGAATGCTTATTCGTTATATACGCAGCTAGCCACCATATCTGGTGGCCTTTTAGCTATCCGCCACCTGCGACCCCGCTAGTAGCCTGCAGCTCAGCCCTTTTAGTTGTACGGATTCAACGTCTTCAAGGGCCTCTACACGGTATAGCCGCGGTGGTGATCTCCAAAAAAATATTTTAAATACACGCCACTGATTCCTGGTAACGCCAGTGTCCTTAGGATGACCCCTGATGGGCTGCCGTGCCTTATTTATCCCGCCATTATTAGCATCTGCCCGGCAGGATAAAGCCTGGCCTTGTCCAATCGCGTAATAATGACTTCATTACGGGAAGGTGCCGGAAGGAACGTGTTACAATAAACCAGTTGTTTATTATTATTGCATATGTGCATTTACTAGCAAATGAATCTAGGCATTGCTGGTTTGTAGAAGGTGAGGTTTCATTGCTAATTTTCTTGATTGATCAGCAGCCTGATTGAGGCGATTATAATACCGGGGTTAAATAAATACCCTAGGATTATAACTGTAAACAAACAAATTTTGAATAGCACTTTCCATTATAAAATGATCTTGTTTACCAGGGGATTTAATAAATACCGATATTATAATCGGCTCGATCAGGCTGCTGGAAGAATAGAATATTGCAGTTCGTTAGAGAACAGACCAGAGAAGACACTCTCGACAGAGCCGTCTGGACCCGACCCACCTTAGTCAGTGGCGGCGCTAGAAATTTAAAGGTGGTGGGGCCAAGGGGGGGGGGCATGACTTCTATCTGGGGGGGCCAATGAAAAAACAAAACATTTTTCATTGGGGGTAGGTATAACGTATAACTCAAAAGTGGGGGGGGGGGGCATGGAGGGGCCGGAGAAACTGGGGGGGGGGGAGGCCCCCCGTTGCGCCGCCACTGACCTTAGTCCTTAAGGGCGACGTAAAAGTAAGTAAAGTCTCAGGTCCCAACTGCTTAGAGGTGGGTCGTTCTTACTGGAGCCGTTCCTAAGAGCGGTTCTTGAGCTAGGAACTAGTTGCAACGTTGCAACGGCTCCCGGATACAAATATATTAGTTTCATGAGGAACGCAATTCTAAATGGGGATTTCCGGTCAGTTACTTAACAAGTTCTTTCACCACGGAAAATTAGTAACAAATTAGTGTTAATGATAATATTTCTTCACTTATTTTTACATAAGCTAACGATTGGCAAACCGGTTCCTACAGAGTATGGACAGGGCACGATTACTAGTCACCAGTATTGGGATTGAGCCTAATCCAGGAACTGGTTCCTAAAAGAACGCGTATTAGGAACCGTTATTCTTGAATCACTGAATAACGCAAGCTCCTGAAAAAAAAACAGGAACGGCATACCGTCAGTTATTGCTTATTATAGATGAAGAATGACTTCAGGTTTTCAACGAATAAGTACCTAAGTTATATGAGTTTGATTACAAATGTGCTAGTTTTTAAATGGGCTTCCACCCTCATCTTGAATTTCAAGAGGAATTGTGTTTTCTACCTGTGTATTTTAAATATTTTTTATATTTTTTTTTTGTTGAAAATATTTGATTGACAGCCATCTTGAAAACTGATGACAGCTTTCCAGGTGGGAAAAGGTATTTCTTCAGTTCCAGGTGGTGGGAGAGGGGGCTTTCCTGGGTCCGCATCTGCTTTTTACCCAATCATCCCATTATAAGACGTAAGACATCGGAATCAGTCTCTAAGGTATTTGCAGCATGAATAATCTTGCATAATGCTGAGATGTAATGGTGAGCTTGTGATTTCCATGAACCACTTCCAGGCGAAACATTGCTGAATTAAACATGAGCTTCAGCTGATTCAGCGAATATAAAGGCAGCGTTTGCTCTTCAAAGGCTCTGTCGATATTGACTTAAGGAACTTCACTAGGAATTAACCAGTATCTATTTAATATTTGAAACAGTAACTATGGCACCGGCTGAGCATATGGGCGGATTCTAATATGCCCCTATACGTACGTTACAGAAGTAAAACAAGTAAGTAAGCAGGTATATTGAAACATAAAACAAATACATAATAAATGTAAGTTCACCCTAGGTGGACCTACAAACAATTTTCCGTGCCCTAAAAATAATAAGAAATAAATAAAAAATTTAACTTACAACATACCTACCATTCCAACTAAAAGTACATAATAAGGGGTCTTCACAGTGTTCGTGTTATCGAGTTATACCTAGTTAAGTGTGTTATATCGAGTTAAGTTAACACACGTGTATTCGTGTTATCGTGTTATACGTAGTTAAGTGTGTTATTTCAAGTTAAGTTAACACACCGATAACCCGATAACCAAGCTATCCTAAAGGCACATCCAAGTTAGTTATTTGTGCTATTTAGCTTGCGCTGCGATCGATAGCTCAGGTTTGACCACCGCCATCTTTGTTTTTGTTGATTGATTTAAAACAGGCGTTTAAAATTTTGTAGTATTTAAATTTATTGGTATAATCTAGTATCACAAGCAATTGCCGTAAATACTTAAAATTATAATAACCAAAATGAACAAAAAATGTAAACAAATGTGGCACTACAATAGAGTTCTGCCACTTTCTTTACAACCGTGCCACGAACGTCTGACTACTACCACGTTGTTTACCCAGTTAAATATAGCATATAGCATGATAACTCACTCCCGAGGTACACTCACTATTGTGTGTTAACTTGGATAGCACATCTAACTCGATAACACCAACACTGTGAAGACCCCTATTAATGACATATCTCACATAACGAACAGTCTAATTCACTATTTCAAATAAGGATTCTACATCTTCGCGCAGGATGCGCTTATCCTACTTGCCGTACTGCTTCGATTCCTTCCCGCCCCCAACTCTACCCTAATTCTCCCCAAAACCACAATCTCTAAGTCGTGGACGTTTTTTTTCAGCAGCTACAGGACTCAACCTGCTGCGAGATGGGAGTGGGTTTTAGTTTGGGTTTTAGTAGCGGCCTCGTAAGGGGTATAAGGCTCAGTTAATCCCACACTACCTGGATGCTACCCTGAATCACACATGCAAATGGCCATGGCAGTGATAAAAGGGGGCAAATTAAGGCACAAGTGTTTGGATTACATATTTCCTACTTTCGCTGAAAAAAAAAAATGGATTAGTTCAAATTCCAGACGCAGGTCTGAGGCAGTCCAGTGTCCACTAATTTTCCCACCCCAATTCATTCAAGAGTGTGCGTCCAGTCCGGGCCTGGAGGGGCAGCCTCATTCATATACATATGATTACAAGTCATTTGCATAACATCAATTGTGGACGCAGGGGGGGCAGTGGGTGAACCAGTATGCACGCGGCCTTGCCTCTCCAGCACTCCGCCAATTTTGCACTGACTTTCTATGGGGAACATGAAGGCCAAGTTTAAAAAGCTTTTTGTCATTTACCAGAAGAGGCCTGTCAACGTTAAAGCGTTTGAATTGCATTGCGGGGGCATGGTCCATTAACGATGATATAGTGTCATTTGTCATTGTTCGGGAATCGGAAGATTTTATAGGTGTAATTAATTTCCTTGCATCGTGATGGGTTGGACCGTATACGAAGATATCATTGTCATGTCCGTATTCTGCCAATTTTCTCTGGCTGTCTATCCGGGAAATGAAGACCAAGTTTATAAAGCTTTTTGTCATTTACCCAAAGAGGCCTGTCAACGTTAAAGCGCTTGAATTGCATTGCGGGTATATGGTCCATTAACTATGATAATAGTGTCATTTGTCATTGTTCGGGAATCGGATGATTTTAGAGGTGCAATTATCTTGTATCGTGATGGGTTGGACCATACGAAGGCATCATTGTCTTGGCCGTATATTCCGCCAATTTTCTCTTGCTTTCTATGGGGAAATGAAGGCCAAGTTTAAAAAGCTTTTAGTCATGTACCAGAAGAAGTCTGTCAACGTTAAAGCGCTTGAATTGCATTGCGGGTACATGGTCCATTAACTATAATATAGTTATGTTATCAATCGTTTTGTATCGTGATGGGTTGGACCAAACGAAGATATCATTGTCTTGGCCTTATTCTGCCATTTTTCTCTGGCTGCCCATCGGGAAAATGAAGGCCAAGTTTAAAGAACCGGTCCGAGTTTACTCGAACATGCTTTCCATTTTATAAATTAGTAGATACAGACATGTGTAATTTCATAGGAAATAATTTCCCTATGGTTAAATTTGAGATACCTCGAGGGGGGGGGGTCCACCTCAATATATTTAAAACCACTTAAAACTTAATTGCATATTCTGGAACGAACAGACCAATACATTGTAACAGTAGTAACTGTGCCACATGGCACGTAATGTATTGGAGCGTGAATTTTCCAATAATTTCTCAGAAAATAATTTTTTCCACAGAAGCAGTCATTTTTTGGGAATGCAACCTGTCCGTTTTTGTTACCCTATTGAACACCTAAAACATACCTGAAGGTAGAAATCATCGATAGAAAGGTTCCGCAGAAAAAATATTTTTTTGTCATTTTTCATGAAAATTGAGTTATTTTTATTTTTTTACCTCCAGAAGCAAACTATCAAGAGGCAAGCAACCCCCCGCATTTTGTTAGCATTAATGATGACTACAACATATATGAATTTAAAAGAAATCGTTGGAGCCGTTTTTGAGAAATAATTTTTTTAGACTTTTTTTTGGAGTTTTTTGAGAATAAAACCCCCCCCCCCCAAATTCAGTTAGCCCAAAATAAAATAAAAACTGGTCTCGAGGCATGATTTTTGTAAACCTATATGCAAAATTTCATCAAAATCGGACGAGTAGTTTGCCCGGAAATCGATGAACAGACAGACAGACAGACAGACAGACATACATACTGACAGACAGACAGAGCGATAGACAGACATTTCGTAAAAAACACTTTTTTGGGTTCTTGGGACCTCAAAACGTGTAAATCCGTTGAAATTTCGGAATCGAAATTTTCGACCATCACAAAGCTTTCCTTATACTACGTATAAATTGGAAAGCAAAAAGCTTTTTGTCATTTTCCAGAAGAGGCCTGTCAACGTTAAAACCCTTAATTTGCATTGCGGATGTCAAATCTATTGACGTTCATACACAATACTGCCCGACCACGATAGGATGACATTTGGAACACTTTCTTTATTAAAAACTTGCAAAAGCGGAACGCCGAGTTAATTCGATTTTTATAAGTGTTCCAATTAATTGTCATCCTATCATTGTCATTTGTCGGGTAGTACTAGTAGTATCATTTGTTATTGTTTGGAAATGTATATGAATATATAATGGTATATGAATATTTTGGATGTTTATTATGTAATTGTCTTGTGTTGCTATTAGCTAGTTCGAAAAAGACATCATTCCCTTTGTCAAGTTAATCAAATTTTTCAGGTTTCCTATGGGGGACATGAGGACTTAGCCTATTTAAAAAAAGCTTCTTGTCGTACACCAGAGGCCTATCAACGTTAAAGCGCTAGAATTGCATTGTGGCGGCATGGTCCATTAACTTACTATAATGTAGTGGCATTTGTCATTGTTCGGGAATCAAATGATTTTGGATGCTATTGAAGTATTTGTCGTGTATTGTGATGGTTTGGACCGAACGAAGACATCATTGTCTGTCTTCGACCCCGCCAAATTTGAACAGATACCTTTTTCATGTACCCAAGATTGTCGGATCGTTGTCGTCAGAGATACAGTAATTGTTGTCCGAGAAAGTTAAGTAGTAAATCTTCTTCTTCTGGCTCTACAGCCCTTGATGTGCTTCGGCCTGCTCAACAACACTTCTCCAGTCATCATGGTTTTGAACGGCGCTCTACCATCTATGGACTCCCAACTCGCGAAGGTCAGTTTCTAGCTCATCCTTCCAACGTCACGCCAGTCTTCTTCCTGTCATGTTTGCTTTGTACATCTTGTTCGGTATGCGGTCGTCTGACATTCTTACGACATGTCCCAGCATTCTTAGGCGTTGCGCTTTTATAAGCCTTACTATGTCTTCTCCGTTGAGTATTGCGTCTTATACGTCACTCTCCGTCTTGACATAGTGGTTCATAGATTCTCCTTATTATCGTTCTTTCCAATACTCCAAAACAGCAAATAGGAGTGGAGAAGGAGTTGCAAAGATATGCTGCAAACCAATCGAAAGATTGCAAGTACAGAAGAAGCAAATATATTGTATATACCATTAAAAAGGAGTATAAAAAGAGACGCGGCAAATTGCAAAGTTTTTCACTAAGTCCAATACATATTTGGCATTCAGTGCGAAATCCAAAATTTTCCCACAATACATTCCACGAGCGTTGCGAGAATTCCAGCCGATTCTAAAATGACGAGAATGAAGAAAGGCATGAAAAAGTTGGGAAGCATCCAATTCAATATATTGAGTTGCTGTAGCCCTGTTGTAGGTCCAATCAGGGGCGGATTCTGAGGGGGTCTTTTCGAAAATGAAATGGGGTTAAACTAGGTTGAAATGAACACGTTGATTATTCAATAGTATTTTAAATGTAAGTGTGAATATAGACTATATAAACTGGAACAGGATAAGAAATAAAGTTTTTTAAAAAAACATTCATTTTCTGTTGGTATGCACTAGTAGCACAGACAAATTACTATGAATATATAATAATTATATACTCTTACTCTGTGTACTAGGTATTATTATTATTTATTATTATTATTGGAATAGGCGGACGTACGCTAAAGCCAGTCATAAGTTCACTTCACAAGTCTGTGAGTTTAGTTTAATTCACGAACCCAGCCAAGTTCTCCAAGCCTTTGGTCTTGGCTTGCAGGAGATCCGTGAAGGCAGCCCCCTGGGGCAGGAGAGAGGTACTATGGGGGTGCCATTGGGGAAAAATGCGGAATTTACTCTGACTAGACTAACGAGGAACTCGATACAACCTTGTTGAAAAATGTACGTCATCATCATCATCATCATCATCATCATCATCATAGTTGTCATCGTCATCGTCATCGTCATCGTCATCGTCATCGTCATCGTCATCGTCATCGTCATCGTCATCGTCATCGTCATCGTCATCGTCATCGTCATCGTCATCATCAATATAACACCTTCCGGGGGAAAAAAATCTAGTTTTTAAAATAGTGTGGCTTAGTCTTTATCCACTTCCGTACACTTCGGCTTGAAATTTTTGTTACAAAAGTTTACAAGTTTTTAGTTTACAAAAGCACACATAGAGAGGAGGTGGGTGCTTCATGCCCCCCCCCCCCCAATCGAGTGCTGGTTCCGCCCTTGGGTCAAAACATGTTATGAAATTGGTAATCTCTCCAACAGCAGCAGTGAAATGTTTCCCATATCTATTTGCCGGCTTATCTGATACTTCCAGTCAAGTTTTGCCAACTTTCTCCTTTCCAACAGCTTTCTCATTTTCATGTCTCTTTCGGCGTATGATACGATTTAGGTCACTTTCTTATGGTAGACTGAAATATTTATGAATATCGTGTGCGTATATCGTTAGGTATGGAAATTTTGTGTTCATATTGATTTTTATAGTTAGTTTAAGTATTCTGCAGTCATTTAAAGCTATGAAAATGTCCGTGTTGTATGCACATGGTGAATAGAGGGGAACACGCTTTTTCCCCCAACTGAAATATTGAAAAAAATCCACTATAACTAAGTATACAGAACCGGTACGAGTGAACCCGTACATGCTTTCCTATTTACGAATAAGCATGGGTACCGCGATAGATAATATGAGTAGTTCCATGGTTAGGTAATCATTGTTCTGCGGTTAAATTTCGGTTACCTACCTCGATTTTCCCTATCCCGAAGCACTGAATTGATAAGTGGGACGATTGCATAGTCAAGAACGGGCTGACCAATATATTACAATACATTAATAATGACAGGGTATGTAATGTATTGGGGCATGAATTATCCATAATTTCTTCAAGAAAAAATTATTAATTCAAAGCCACAACTTTGCTCGGAAAAAGGTACCTGTTCAGTTTTTTAACTCTATGTAACACTTAAAACATACCTGAAATCAGAAAGCCATGTTCCTACTGACGGTTAAGAAACGGAAACTAGTATACTTCGGCCTTGTTATGAGGAACGAAAAGTATCGCCTTCTGCATGTCATAATCCAAGGGAAGTTAGAAGTACTGAGGGCTCCCTGCGGAAGAAGAACATCCAGGTTGACAAACCTGCGGCAGAGCACGATTTCCCTTCTTAGGACAGCGGTCTCCATCTATGTCCAAATTGCTATGATGATCGCCAATAGTCGATAGGAGAGGCATTTAAAAAATACATATCAAAGTGGGGAATGCTAGAGAATTCACAGGTTGAAATAAAAAACTGAAAGAGCCATAAGAAGTAGAAGCAGAAGATTGGCGTTGCTAGCGGGACCGTGACCATTTTTTTTTTTTTGTTTCTGCGGAAGTGGGTAACTTGGAAACCAAGCACCTGCGCCTTTAATTCTTCTTCCCTTTCATCCAGGGACGGTTCAAGAAATTTTTGTCGGGGGGGAGGGGGGGAGGGGGGGGGGCGGTAGCCTGAAAAATCTCGATTCTTTTACTTGAGTAATATTTTTTTTTTAATTTCCTTCAAAAGTCCATTCTATCTAGTATAAAGCTATTTCTCTCGGGGGATCTGTCCCTGCTTTCATCACTGCCATGGTACTCCATTGAAATGTTACAATTTAAGAACCGAGTATTGAATTTTTTAGAGGACGCAATTTTATTTAATATTTTTATTTTATTGCTTTCCAATTTATACGTAGTATAAGGAAAGCTTTGTGACGGTCAAAATTTTCGATTCCGAGATTTCAACGGATTTACACGTTTTGAGGTCCCAGGAACCAAAAAAAGTGGTTTTTACGAAATGTCTGTCTGTCTGTTCCTCGATTTCCGGGCAAACTACTCGGTCGATTTTGATGAAATTCGGCATGTAGGTTCACAAAAATCATACCTCGGGACCGTTTGTTTATTTCGGGCTAACTCAATTTGGGGGGTTTTTATTTTCAAAAAACTTCAAAAAAACGTCTAAAAAAATTATTTCTCAAAAACGGCTCCAACGATTTTTTTTAAATTCACATATATTGTAGTTGTTGTTAATGTTGATAAAATGCGGGGGGTCGCTTGCCCCTTGATAGTTTGCTTCTGGGGGTAAAAAAATAAAAATGACTAAATTTTAATGAAAAATGACTAAAAAATAATTTTTCTGCGAAACCTTTCTATCGATGATTTCTAACTTCAAGCATGTTTTAGGTGTTACATTGAGTAATGAAACCGGATAGATTAGTTTCCAAAAAACTATTGGGTTTTGTGCAAAAAAATTTTTTTTTTTTGAAAAATTGAAAGCATATTCACGCTCAAATGCATTACGTGACCTGCCATTATTGCTGTGTGGTAATGTGTAGGTCTGACTTATCTAGAATTTAAGTCACCTTCAGGTGGTGGATGACCCCCCCCCCCCCGTGATATCCGAAATGTAACCATAGGAAAATTATTTACCATGAAATTAACCATTTTCTCTCTCTACTAATCGATAAATTGGAAAGCATGTTCGAGTAAACTCGGGCCGGTTCTTTTTATATGGCCCGTTACATGTGTGATTCAGAATAGCTTCCAGGCGTCCATATGAATGCCTATGGTATGAATAAATGTCCAAGAAAAAGAAAATTAAAAGCAGTAAAATCGGGCAGTCGACGATCGAAGAAACAGATCAACAATAGCAATGAAAATGAACCTGTCACTAGCTCTATAAACATTCCATTTATATGAACTTTGCTATTTGCTGACGAGAAAGTCTCAATTTTCCTTTCTCATTTCTTTTTCAACAAATGAAATTTGACGCTTGGGCCCGCCCTAACAACTATACCGTCACATTCACTTTCACCCCCCCCCCAATACCTTTTTCATATTATTTCTTTGGCCTAACTTGTTTCTCTCTCGACCCTGTCTCCTATCCTTCGGGTCCAATTCGTCTTATTGTATTTTATGATTCAGAGGTAGGAGGTTTTCTCTTTAAAACTTTTTCTTCTTCAAATTTTTTACTTTTTTTCTCAGCTGTGAAATGGATTTTCCTTTGTCATTTGGGACTTTTTCATCTACTACAAATTGTTAGAACTTGTGCTACTTGGGATCTATCTAAGACTTAACTAAACTTGACTCGTATCTGTACTTGGTTAAGTCATGCTTTCGCCTGTTTCATTGGGTCAATGGTAAGCTTGTCTCAGCCAATCCACAGGGGGTCAGCCCCGGTCAGGGGTGTCATGACCCCCCCCCCCTAAATGAGTAAATTCATAAGATAATAACTAAAAAAAAAAAAAATTAAACATACAACTTGTGACCCCCCCCCCCCTCTAAATTTTCCACTGGATCTGCCCTTGGTCTCAGCTTGTCCATTATCGTTTTTTTTTAAATATATAATAAATTATATATAAATTAATTTTTTTAGCCGGTATAGGTTGACATCGAGAATGTACTAGTATATGGCAATGATAACAATAATACAATGTATACCTAATGGCAAAAAATGCATACGAAAACAATAAAAAAAAGGTCCGAAATCGATGGGGTCGTTGGCATTGGGAAAGGGACCTATGGGCCTAGGTCCATAAGAAGCCCTTCAAAAATTGCAAGACTAAACTAAGGCCCGGCACACACAGACGATTTTAACGCCAGTGATTATATCAATTGATAAATATGAATGCATGAACGGGTTCTTTTTATTGCATAATCACCACAATTGGTAGCTACTGTATACTTACCTACCACATGTCCGTTTAACTGTTCTCACGAGGAGACGAGTCTATTAAGTAAGGTCAGTGTCCAGCTTCAGTACAGGTGTTAATGTGGGAAAACCTAGCGGTCTGGCACATGCAAAAAGGTTCCCGTGTCAACAGCTTGAAGCTATTCGTTGTAATAGCCAATTAGGGGGTTCAATTAGTGCATATAACGTATTATTATTGGGCTTTTTGTAGATATACGGTAAATAAAACAGTTCGTCGTATTTAACAACTAATCGGAAGCATATTCGTTTTTAATAGGGGGTATTCACAGCATGTTTTTTTTTTCCTTGAACACATCATTCGGCCATGATCAGTTTTTTATGTATATGGCTATGGAGTTAATTTCTTTCTTTTATTTATGTGAATTTGGTTTATGCTAGACGGATATGGAACAAGTGTGTGAAATTGTCGAGTAAATGGTATGTCTCATAACTGCTTAAAATCTGTTGATAATTGTATATGGCTATGGAGTTAATTTCTTTCTTTTATTTATGTGAATTTGGTTTATGCTAGACGGATATGGAACAAGTTTGTGTGAAATTGTGGAGTAAATGTTATGTCTCATAACTGCTTAAAATCTGTTGATAATTGAAAAGTGATGTAGTAAGTGGTATTAAACAGCATGTTAAATATTTAAATGTTTAAATGCAGAAATGTAAGCATGATAGTCGTGCTAAAATGTAAAACCGACCAATTATTTCTCATAAAATGTAAATAGATAACTAATTAAATAAATAAATAAAAATATATATTTCTGTTAAATTATCCAATCAAGTAAGCAACAAGTAATCGACGAGAAAGTAGGCTACATAAAGTAAAATCGTCAAAAGTAGTTCTGTCATTGTCAATGTAATAGTGCCTCAGTGACAGTGTAGAAAATAATTATAAATAATAAAAAATTAACAACCCACACGCTGAAAAGCAGCGGACAAAAAAAAATGAAGTTTAAATGGCCACGGCCGCTAGTCTGTTCACATAAATTTACGTTTACAAAATTTCCGTGCTGTGTTAAATAATTTTCTGTTGTAATAATTTACGATCGAGAATGGGATTGCCGATGTAACATTATTTAACACGGTTAGGCATGCTTAATACTGGATGGTGAATACCCCTAATATATAAAGTTTAAATTCACAATAAAATAATGATCTTTAATGACTAATGGCTTAGATGAGAAGAAATGTTCACATACATTTTGTTTAGTAGGTTATACCCGAGTAAAAGTTGCGGAAAAAACGAATTGTACTACATTATACATATTGTACATTATAGGCCTCACAATCATCACTCTGTCAAAATAGTAAATCTACCTATGCTATTATTTCGTATACTATGTCAGTATATCCTCACCTACTTTTATCCTTACCTATATTTAATGAACTTTACGGTACCTAATTGCGGGAGGGAAGACCGAAGGGGAGGGGGGAGGGAGATCAATCAATCAATCAATCAATCAATCTTTGTCCATGACCCACCAAGGTGGGATAGACGGCGTCCAAAACAAAAACATCTAGAACAGAAACAAAAAATTTCATGCGGAAGCATACGTTAGACCCCCCCCCCCCCCCTTAGTTATGCCATTGATTGTTGCTCAGAAGTACAGCAGTAGATGTAGAATACGTCAGAGTGAAAGTTGAGCAATTTCGTCTTAAAGCCCTAAAATTAATCAAGGCAACGTAGATCCGCCATGACAAACAAAAACCTATAGCAGAAGAAAATACAAACCGACGGGGTCGTGATGGAGACTTATTGGACCACGTGACCTTTGCCCAGAAAAACAACAAATCCGGTTTCCGCCCGCCGGAAATTACGGGGACGGTAGCTGGAAGAGAGCCCGCGCATTTCAAATTATTATCTGTCCGAAGGCAGAGGAGAAATTAACCCGTCATCTCTCGCAGATTTTTTTATTGATTTTTCGCGGCATTTGATATTGGATGTGTCCAGGAGGTTAATTTTTTTTTTGGATTTCCCGGGGTTTACTTTAACCTTTTCGTGAAAGCAGGAGCAGTGTTTTATAGTGACTCTGCTGTTTTTTTTTAATACAGTTTGACCAAGAAAAAATAAAACGAACTAACCCGTCATCAATTGCAACGATTTAACCGCAATTAGAGGATATTGAAAAAACTGGGCTTGGCGGGATTCGAAGGCTTGTGGTTCAGCGATTAAGACGATGCCCAGGTTAGGCGTAGATCGTTGGTTCGAAGCCCAGTTTTTTACATATCCTCTAATTTTGGTTAAAACGAGGAGGTTACCTCTTCAACCAAAGTTAATTTAATGTCAGTGTTATATATACCATATAATACTACAATATAATGCAACGAGTTAGTCTTTTTTTAAATTAATTTTTATCGTAATTTTAGTGGTGTGTATATTTCCAGCAGCCCTAGTATGGTGATTTGGGATTAACGCTACACCGGGGTTTATTTAATTGTTTTAAACGAATAAATGCAAAATGCGCGGGAAATTCAAATTAATAAATTAATCCTTTTCTATATTTTTGTTGAGTTTTCAATTTTTTCTCCCTTTAACAATGAATGAAAATTCTTATTATAGGGCCTATTTCAAAATTCTACATGTACATTTTAATGTTTATTAGTATTTCCTTCAATTATACAACATTGCAACCATTTCTCTTGTATTCCAAAAAGTTATTAATAATATTTTACCGCCGTCACGTGATTAATGCGGTGTCACCGTATAAACAAAAATAAACACCTGTAGGTATTACAAAACCCCCGAGCTTAATGGGTTGGTGTTGTATGATTTGTTGGGGTTTATTTTTTTGAAAGTATAGGAACAGGGTACAGGGGACAGTGGGATCAACTGCTGGGGTCCCTCGACGGCGCAGCGTTTGTCTTGATAGGAATTTAGACTTGCTTCTTAGAAAAACAATAGCTAGAAATACTTAAAGCCGGCTATTTTAAGCTTTTGCGTTCAAACTTTTTTCCCTATAGAGCTCCCCTGGCACCCCATTTATTCTGCTCATGATTTTTTTTATGTAAGTCAGTACGACTCTAAAAACGAGAAAAATTAGAATGTCCGTTCCCCAAGGATGTCCAAGTACACTCGCCGTAGTTCGTAGTAATTATAATGCGTCTAATTCTGTAAAATCTAAACTTTACAGCTGTTGAAATGAGTAAACGCAACCTATTCTTTCAAAAATCTCACATGTATTCTTACAATCCATTACTGTTGTGTGCTGGTTCTCAAGTTTCCGGGTGGATGGGTAATCTGAATTACCCATGATGCCTTGAAAAGCTTGAAGGGTCACTGCGGAGTACAGGGTCAGGTGCGGGTGCCATTTTTATGAGAGTCATCAAAATACCTGTACAATACCCTTTAAACCATCACGATTTCGTGCCGTCTGGCGCCACTTGTGCATGTACTAGCGCGGATATTATACAATTAAAAACCACATCAAATTTATTGTGTTTGTCAGTTATTCTTCTTCACTAGGCTTTAGCCAGGTGAACGAACTTTAGCGGTAACTGTCAGAAATAAAAGAAAAGGGGCCTAATAATAATAGTAATCACGTCACTTCACTTTTTTCCTCTTCCAGTAACCAATGGCGGATCCAGGGGGGGGGGTAGGGGGTCGTGACCCCCCTAAATGAATAAATTCATAGTAAATTGATAAGATACCTAGTAATTTTTTATTTATTTAAATAAAACCCATCTTTTTAACAAAAAAAAATACCTTTTAAACTTTTAAACAAAAAACTTGTGACCCCCTAAATTTTCCGCTTGCCAGTAACCCCGGACAAGGTGCATATATTGAAAAAAATTGAATATACAATGCAACTATCACGCTCAAGCTTCCGCTTATGGAGTGATTTTAGAGCAGTGACACTGCAAGATATAATTTTAATAAATAATTAATTATAATAAACCATTATAGAGTACCCACTCTAGCCTCTGGCAAATGAATGAGATCCCTATGAATTATAAGATAATTATTAAATATTATTAGTCTGTATTTGAAATTAAGTATTTCCCCCCCCCCTATTTTATTCAATTCTTTTCGTTTAAATGGCAATTTGTTAAATATATCTGGCAAAAATGATTCATTAAGGCGTGTGCCATACTTGTTAAATGCGTTATAAGACTATTCTGTATCTTCATTTCTCAGTTGCCTCTTATCACTTCACTTCACTTTTCCTTGTCCAGTAACTCCGGACAAGGTGCAATATAAAAAATAATAATTGTTATACATATAATTATATAATCTTCTTTCTTTCTTTCATTTCCTTGTCCAGTATTCCCTGGACAAGGAGCATATATTACAAAAATACCATACATAATAATACCATCCCGCATCCCCAAGCTAGCGCTTATTTGGGACAAAAGACTCATACAGTGCTGCTAAACAAGGCTTAATCATTTATTTTTGTTATTTATTTATAATGTTTATTTTATTTTATTTTTATTTTGTTCTTATTAATAATAATAATAATAATTCGTGTATTTTCTTAATTTTTTTAACGTCAGGAAAGTGGAAACAATGGCTTAAGTGCCCCCTTCAAGCCAACGGCGTGCGTGGGTAGGTCTCGATAGGCTACCTAACTAACACTTAAAACTGCTATACTTCCTACTAACTAAGTATAGGAAAATTCTGGTAGTATAGGAATAGGATCCAGTCACTCACACTTGGCTGCGCGTGGTACTGGCCATACCCTTTGCCTCGTGTTGTAGGTGTGGGTGCCCCCACTTTGTTTAAATTTCCCCCATATATATCCCCTCGTAGCAGGCATATATAGTAAATTTCTATTCCTATGAGCTCCAGAAATATCAAAGGGTAGTTTTTTGAGAAGTTCCTTAAATTATAAAAGTTGTCATAGACTGATAGGCCTGCCTATGGTTTCAATGACAACCTGAAAGCCTTGGTCATGGACTGATGGTAAAATGAACAAGCTGGCGCTGTGTCGTACAATAATGGGGAACCATTAGACTTCACTGATGGTGGTCCTTTCACATAGAATTTACTCTCTTGGTAGCCAGGTACAAGGCCGTAGCCAGGATTTTTTTTCGGGGGGGGGGGGGGGTGTTTAGACATTTTATTGGATACTATATAGTGGTTTTTATTTTTCCCCTCAAAATCCGATTCTATGTAGTATCAAGCCATTTCATTTCGGGGGGGGGGGGGGGTTGAACCCCCATGAACCCCCCCCCCCGCCCTTGGCTACGGCCTTGGCCAGGTAGGAAGCCTACGAAGATAAAGGTGCACAAAGCTATAGTGAAGCCAGTGGTCTCGTGTGGACCAACAAACCTGCTGAAATAAAAATAAAAATGGAAATATATTATAGGCCTATAATTGGAGTTTGTTAGCGTTGTTATGAAAGTAGCATGGGCCTCGTGACTGCACCTCCCTCCCCCCCCCCCCCACCTTAAGATTTGACGAGTTAACACAGGGTAGAATTGGGTTTTCTTTGATAAATTTTCTCCATTTAAAAAGTGCGGGGAATTTGAACTAGATATAATGAGTAAGATTTTAATGTTTATACACGTATTTAGAAAATTCAAATAAACCCGCGAAAACCGATCGATAATCAAACTTTGGCACCTGTCCCCTCCCTTTATCCAATCCTAGCTACGCCCATGGATAATAGGAATTAGTCTCAAAAATTTACTCCATATAGGTTGCCTAAGAAGATAGAGGTACTCATAGTCATGTAAAACGTGTTAACCAAGTCTGCACGAATACCAGAAATAATCTATTTATTTCACCCCCAAATTTTCTTCTTCTTCCTCTTCCCTCTTAGTGCAGCGCGCGCAGAGGGAGGGGTCGCCTCGGACACATTTCTTATACTCAACCCGGTTGGACGCTAACGTCTTGAGCTCGCTTCAACCCCCACATTTCGAATAAAATAAAAGTCTTGAGGAGCCCTAAGGGCTAAGCCTCTACAATCGTAAGCCCCAATACTCGTGTATAGTCTCTCCTTCCAGGTCCAAGACGTTTCTTAGGTTAAGCGCGAAAGCCCAGAAAGTACAAGCGTCCATTTTCTTCCTTTTTATCCCCTTCAGGGCAGTTTCGGGGTTGGCCTTGTGGGGGGCCTCTGGGTCGGCATTGTTTGGGGGCCCCTTCTCGGGCAAAAAGTCTGACATGCCCTTGAACGAATATTCCAATATCAATTATAAAATGGATTTTGGACGTTTTGGTTCTATACCACTCAGTAGTTATATGCCGCCTTCAGCTCAATTTAAAAAAGAACCGGTCCGAGTTTACTCGAACATGCTTTCCAATTTATCGATTAGTAGAGAGAGAAAATGATTAATTTCATGGTAAATAATTTTCCTATTGTTAAATTTCTGATATTACGGGGGGTCACTGAAGGTGACGTAAATTCTACATAGGTCAGACCAACACATTCCCACACAGCAAAAATGGCAGGGCACGCAATGCATTTGAGCGTGAATTTGCTTTCATTTTTTCAAAAACCTTTTTTTTTTGCACAGAACCCAACAGTTTTTTGGATAAGCAAACTGTCCGGTTTCGTTACTCAATTAACACCTAAAACATGCCTAAAGTTAGAAATCATCGATGGAAAGGTTTCGCCGAAAAATTATTTTTTAGTCATTTTTCATTAAAATGTAGTTATTTTTATTTTTTTACCCCCCAAAGCAAATTATCAAGGGGCAAGCGACCCCCCGCATTTTATCAACATTAATAACGACTACAATATATGTGAATTTAAAAGAAATCGTTGGAGCCGTTTTTGAGAAAAAATTTTTTAGACGTTTTTTGGGAGTTAGCCCAAAATAAAAAAATCTATCCTGAGGCACGATTTTTATAAACCTACATGCCAAATTTCATTGAAATCCATTGAGTAGTTTGCCCGGAAATCGATGAACAGACAGACAGAGCGGCAGAGCGACAGACAGACAGACAGACATTTCGTAAAAACCACTTTTTTGGGTTCCTGGGACCTCAAAACGTGTAAATCCGTTGAAATCTCGGAATTGAAAATTTCGACAGTCACAAAGCTTTCCTAATACTACGTATAAATTGGAAAGCAAAAATATGTAAAAAGTCTATTAATTATAAGGAATTAAATATTTCTACTTATTCTTTAAGAAAAGGGTAAAAAGTAAGTACCTACCTTTAATAAATTATTGTAGGCCATATACCGCATACGCATATACTTCTGAGTAATTTAGATTTTAGATTTAGACAAGTGTAAATAATCGGAAAATTATAAAGCGAAACTCATTATTTAAGCCTCAATGACTAGCGCTGCACTTTGTGTGATTGCTGCTTTTCCTTAATGCTCGTTGAAGACGATTTAAGTATTATGTGCTTCGAGCGCTATATAAACTCGAAGCAGACTATTAACTTGATCAATGAGACGGCAAACTTTAGCCCATTTGCTGCAACCAAGTTTCTTGCTAGCTGTGATGATTTAGAACAAGAATTGGGTAACATTGAAAACTTTTAAGTTGGGATTTATTTAATTGCATTTAACATATGGTGTAAAATGTTTTTGAAGCAGGGGTTGGGATGGGCAGGTATTGAGTTCATTAACTAATTAATATTATAATTCTTTGCGCCTTTTTCTTTATATGCATCTTCTAGCAAAGATCATTATGGCAACCAGGACCTTTGAGACTGTTGCTTTGAAGAGGGAAATTGTGCTCTTGCCAAAGGTTTTTCAAACTGTGGCCCCGTGCCCAAATCCGGCTCTGGCAAGTTGGAGACTCAGGTTCGAATTCCATTTCCGTCCATTTTTCCATGTCTTCCTTTCTCTAATTCTCTTGCCTGTAGATAAATTTAAATACGACTCTGTACCTCTAATTGTTTTTATATGATAACATATAGTACAATATCGATGCAGCGGACTAGCCGACTTGGTGACTTTGGGTGTGGGGGAGGAATTTCCCTGCAATGGTCTATTTGATCTGGGAGGCTATGATCATAAAAAATACTTGATATAACAGCTACGATGTCAAATAGAATGTGACAGAAACTTATCCTAATATACTAATAATATACTACAAGCGGTTCCCGCAGCAGCCTCCGACTGCTGACTCCACCCCTTGCTCCTGCGGCGGGCGGCAGCTCGCCCCGTCTATCCTATTCTATCTATTCCTTAAAATTACTTTAATGCGTAATTTCAACAACAAAACCATTTAAAACACTCCAAATAAAACAATAACCGGTGACAAACATTTTTGACGCTTCACTGAAAAGTCATAAATAGTCGGTCAAGAAGTTAGAATCATCTCTAAGTCGCCGTGACAAGTCTTTTATCACTTCAGGGAGCCTACCTACAATTTAGTCTAAAAGACGTGTAGCTAGCGCTCTGATTGGCTAATAATGACGCACAATTAATGACAGCAGGCCATAGGTACACTGGTACACACGTGTATTACCTTTAAATCTAACTGTCAAGATTGAATCATTATTACGCAATTGAGGACAATTGTCAGCACAACATCTTGTCCCGGGAACCCCCCCCCCCCCTTAGACCTGAATCCTCCGGGAATTATCCAGGTACTTCAAATGATAAATGAAATAATGAAATCGAGAATGAAAAGCGCCAACGTATAGATTCGCTACTATACTACAGGCCAAGGTAAAATTTAGTCTTTTGTAAGCCAATGTGTTACGCTATTATCGATAATAAATAATATTTTTTTATTTTGACCCACTACTACCCCCCCCCCCCTCCAAAACAATGGGATGGATCCGTCCTTGCTGTAGGCAATGGCAATTGCAAAAGTAAATTCGCCTGTATATAGGTACATCAGAGTCGAAAAAACTGGAAGCAAAGTGTATCAAGTATTCAGCGAACCAGCAGCGATGGAGGTCTCAAATACGAATTTAATTCAGTGCCGTATCAAAAATTCAATACTAATGTACATAACATTACTTTTACATTTGGCCCATTCGTAAAATAAAGAGGAGATAGAAGTGAAAGCACCTACGTATACACCCTTTCTAAATTATATCCTTTTCCTACCCGTAACGCAACTTTGCTCAAGGTTGCTGCTTTCTTAAGGCAAAAAGTACGTAATGCTGCTGAAGGAATCATGAGGGAAATTCCAGACTTTGTAGATTTGCTCATAAATTTTAGAAATTGCCTCCAACGTCAGACGACGCATAATTTTACTTCTCTAAATGCCAAGTGACAGCTGCCTACTTTCATTGTGCTTTATGTCACCATTTGTTTGCATTAGGTATTGTACAATACAATACAACGATATTAAGTGACAACCGCAAAGGGGCTTCAAGTCCCGGGGAGGGGGGGGGGTGGTGGGGAATTGTACCTCCAGCAATTGGAAAAAAATCGACAAAAACCTCATTTAATAATGTACCCCGTTAAAGGTCATCTTGCCCCCTCCTGAAAAATATAGAAATGACGCCACTGCATACGGAAGGGACCCCCTTGCAGGTGTAAAGAACCGGTCCGAGTTTACTCGAACATGCTTTCCAAATTATAAAGTAGTAGATGGACATAATGGTTCAATTCATTGTAAATAATTTCCCTATGGTTAAATTTCGGATCCCTCGGGGGGGGGGGGGGAAGGGGGTCCACCTTAATATATTAAAAACCCCTTAAAACTCAATTGCATATTCTGGAACGAACAGACCAATATATTGTAATTTGTAACAGTAGTAGCAATGACAGGTCAGGCAGTCCATAATTTCTTCAAAAAATAATTTTTTGCCCAGAACCAAATATTTTTTTTGGAAAACAACCTGTTTGGTTTTGTTACTCTATTGAACACCTAAAACATATCTGAAGGTAGAAATCATCGATAGAAAGGTTCCACAGAAAAGTTATTTTTTAGTCATTTTTCATGAAAATTTAGTTATTTTTATTTTTTACCCCCAGAAGCAAACTATCAAGGGGCACGCGGCCCACCGCATTTTGTTGCGACAGAGCGACAGACAGACAGACATTTCGTCAAAACAACTTTTTTGGGCTCCTGGGACCTCAAAACGTGTAAATCAGTTGAAATCTCGGAATCGACAATTTCGGCCATCACAAAGCTTTCCTTATGCTACGTATAAATTGGAAAGCAAAAATTAAATTTCACATGAGAAATTCACAGTGGAGCTATTATTGAGAAATATGTGAATAGAAGAAATGTTCCTATACATTTAGATAGGTATCTGTCACTAACACCAATAATTGGCCACATGGACAGAACTTGATTTGTATAAAACAAACGGATTGTGGCCATTGGGATATCCGGTAGGAAGGAGTTCCAATAATTAGCAATCAAAAATTATTAATAATAATACATATATATAGACCTACATTATAATAGCAAATCGGTTTATGTGATGGCTAAATACAAATGTCGGGGAACAGTTTTTCTATGTACATGCAGTCCCTCAAAGCTAAGAATGCCAGTTAGGTATTTTAGACATTTAACGCTGTTTTGTTGCCATTGTTTTCGCTCGCATTCGGTTTCCCTTGTACTCGGATTTTAATTAAATCCACACGACTTTCAATGCTGGTGCAGCAGCAACAAAAGCAAACCCAATGCTGTGGTCACAATCAGCAGCAAGAGGGGGGGGGGGGATTCCAGACTGGAAGCGTAAACCAATTTGCTCAGGCACCGATTTCCGGCGCAAGAAAACCCGCCTGATTTGAACATGCAGCAGCAACTTTAATGGTCACAAACCTACAAACCTTTTTAAATGTGCCTTCTACGATCAATTAGTAGTTGATCTCTGTGCACCACTGGAATATAGCTCAGTGGCGGATCCAGTAATTTCTCAAAGGGTGGGGGACGAACCTTGCTTTCAAAATCAGCTATAAAAAACTGAATTCTGGTCACACTGATATCTGTTCTATTATAAAATATTGGAACCTGCTAGGCATTCTGCCATCAATGAGAGGCTATAACGAAACAGACAAAAGTTTATGAACCAAGTTTTGCAAAGCGCGCAACGGAAACGACGTCTGTACAATTTCCGGCTGCAATTTAGTTAGCTTCGTTGCGGAGCTTTTGATTTTATTGGTAAAGTTTAACCACTTTGTGACAGACTTGGATATTCATCCCGTTAGTTTAATGTAAAGATCGTTCAATAAAGAAGACTTTATGCAATAAGTTATCAGATTTCAAGCATCGGTTTGAAACTGAATCTGAAAGATGAATGCTTTATTTATCTCATCAGTGCCAGATTAAATTTCAACAGGCCTCTGGACTAAATTGGACTTGGAGGCCCTGTACTACAATATTACATTGTCTGCTGCTACGTACTGCCGATTTTTGGCACCAAATTTTAAAAGTTATATATAGTTTCAAGAAAGTTTTCTAATGTAATTACATTTACATTACATTACAAGTACATCTTATATGAGTCACTTTTGTAGTTTATTTTTTATTTTCTTCTATTTGGGGGCCCTTGAATCGACGAGGCCCTGGCTTTATCCCAATCGGTAAACCTGGTAAATCTGGCCCTACCTATTGTATGAGCATCATATACTCGGAGGATGCTGCAGTTGGAAAGACGTTGACCTTGTGAGGCAAAAAACGTGGTTTCAAATCGTGCTTGGAAATATCACCACTAAGGAATCGCGCCATATTGCTGAGGTCCTGTGGCGAAGAGCCGAGAGTTTCTGCTGACGGTTAAGAAACGGATACTAACATACTTCGGCCATGTGATGAGGAACGAAAAGTATCTGCTATTAACTTTTTATGGAAATGTAAATTTATTGTATTCTATTGTATCTGTATGTTATATTCCAAGGGAAGTTAGAAGGACCGAGGGCCCCCGATAGAAGGAGAACATCCGGTTGAAAAACCTGAGGCAGTGGCTTAGCAAGAGCATGACTTCCCTTTTCAGAAAAGCAGTCCCCAAGGTCCAAATTGCAATGCAGTAGAAGGAATATCCTAGAGAGACCTTACCCTAATGCTGAGGTCTTGATGCGAATGGATACAGTTGCCGAGTTGTTGCTGACGGTAAAGAAACGGAAACTAACAAACTTTGGCCATGTGATTAGAAACGAAAATTATCGCCTTTGCATTTAATAATCCAAGGAAAGATAGAAGAACTGAGGGCTACCTACAAAAGAAGAGTACATCGCTTGGTTGAAACACCAGCGGCAGTGGTTAAGTGGTTAAATTGGTTTTGCACGACTTCCTTTGTCAGAGCAGCAGTCTCCAAGGTACAAATTTTATTATATATTTTCTCTAGAAGTGGCATGAAAAGAGTTAGAAGAAAACTTGCCACCCTCTGCACCTCTCTGGCTATAGGCCTATGCCTAGGAACATTTCTTATTTCTGCAATAATTTCTCAATGATAGCTGTACTACCTACAAGCTAGCTTCTAGATGTGCTTAATTCCTACGTAGGTAGGTAGGTATATCTATATATAGTGGTTCGCAATTCGCATGTTGTATATTGTTCTTTCCTTCATATGGGCTATCAATAACTTGTCAGTCTTCTAGTTACTCGTCTGGTGCTAGCTAGACTCTTCCCGAAAATTCTCGAATCTTCACTTTTCAAATTTATTCTCGATCTTCCATCATGGCCGTTCCGGTTCCAGCATTTTTCACCATACATAGTACAGCCATGTTTGGTGAATATATGGCAAATTCTTCCTCTGTCTTTCAATTTTTTTAACAGTTCATGCATACTTGTCAAGTTATTTGTTATTTGTACAAAAAGATATGATATCCAACCCAAAACACTCCGTGTAAAAAATACCAAGTTCCTTTGGCCCATCAAAGTTGTGATATCCATATGGGCCAAGTTCCTTTTTTCTGCCTATGTATGTTGTGATATCAGGATGGGCCAAGTTCTTGTAATTTTTCTCTTTGAATATTTTCTCTAAAAGATTAATTTAAATTTTTTTCAGAACTTGGTGCTTCTTCATGCTTATGTACCTTGACACTGACACTTGCTGTAATTGGGCAATGATGACGCATAAGATATGGCTAAATGACAAATTTGCAACTGCGGCCACAGTAGTGTCGTTACGTAGGTATACCTCTAATAAACGATAGGAAACTACGAAGAGTTTTGCAAGGGAAGCACCCAAGTTCTGAAAAAAAATTAAATTAATCTTTTAGAGAAAATATTCAAAGAGAAAAATTACAAGAACTTGGCCCATCCTGATATCACAACATACATAGGCAGAAAAAAGGAACTTGGCCCATCTGGATATCACAACTTTGATGGGCCAAAGGAACTTGGTATTTTTTACACGGAGTGTTTTGGGTTGGATTTTGTACACCTAAAAGGCTCCGTTACCTCAACGAATTTTAAAACATTTCACGCGTTTCTAGCCACCTTCAGATGACTCTAATAAACTTAATGGTTCAGGATTTGCATTGAAAAGGGACAAATTTTTTAATGAAACTGCTATTCGTATAAGGAAAGGTATAAAGTAAAATCCCCATTAAAAAGACACTTTCCAAAAACCCTGAGATGTAAAATTTCGGGGAAATGAGACTTTTCCATTTGCAGACACGGAACACGGACCGAACGGGTCATTAAATTAGCATTGGAACTGATAAAAGTTGGACTGCTGGGGCGCTATCCAAACACTTCAGGTTTTAACCGAAAGAGTTAGACTAATTTAACTTCAAGTAACTTTGAAAGGTTGGGGGATAATTGGGTATAGAAGTGGGCGGGGGAGGGGGTGGAAACCAATGTTGTAAAGTACTTATTTTTATAATTGTTAAGATGAAATAGGAGGGATAACTCATTTTCTGTACGGTAATGCAATTGTTGGTGCATCTGACTGCAATAGTGCTGATCTCTAGTGTTGTCGCATGTTTATTGACTATATAGAGCAGCGGCCCGATCATGGCGATTGGTATTTATTTTTTATTTTTTTTAATTTTTTATTATTTTTTTTATTTTTATAAAAAGATTAATCGCATACAAACAATTTAATGAATGTATCCGATTAACCTCTTCAGTCGCCTCTGTAGGTTAGTACCCGTTTTGAGTTTTCCGATCGCATCGCGTGTAAAGACTCGCACAAGTGCAAGCACGTTACCACTTGGCCATCGAAGTCGATTGTGTATTGTATTAACTTACTCCTGGGGTTAAAACTATAAACAAACAAATTTTGAATAGCACTCTCCATTGTAAAATTATCTTGTTTACGTTTTTAATATACCAGGGTATTATATAGTATTAACCCCGGTATTATAATCGTCATGATCGGGCGGCAGAGAGCTAAATAAAGGTAAATGCGTCCAAAGAAAGCATTTTTTGAATGAGACGCGGAAGAAGGTATTACGCTGGATTAATAGACATGTAATCGTGGAAGATGGTGTTATGCCTCACCTTTTCACATATATTTTTTTCTATCAGCTAATTACTCGTATCTGTACATGGTTACCTGCTCGCCTGCTATATTGCGTTAATGGTAAGCTTGTCTCGGCTTGTCTATTATCGCTTGTAACCAGTGTAGGTTGACACCAAGGAAGTATATACCAGTTTGCCTCTTTTGCATCTTGACCAGTCCATTAGCTTAACACACTCGGTCATTGTTCCCCCTAACTTGACCCGCAATTATAGCGAGTGCCTCGACAAGTCTGAGCCAAGTGAGGACAATCTTGGCTGGTGAGCTGTCGGACCAGACGAACACATCTGAAATCCCGCAATATTTAAAGATCTTCAAATGAATGATTACAGTACTCTTCAGCCGTTAGGGCGTTACATAAATCTGGAGTAACTATTTATGGTCTTCATAGGCGTGGATTTGTCAGCGTGACAGTCATGTGGACACAATCTTGGTTGTTGAGGCAACTACTGGGGATGAGCTGTCGGATCTGACGAACAGATCCGAAGTCCCGCAATAGTTAAAGATCTTCATATGAATGATTAAGATGCTCTTCAGCCGTTATGGCGTTATGTAAACCTGGAGTAACTATTTTTGGTCTACACAGGCGTGGATTTGGGGGAAGTGACAGTCAAGTGGGCACAATCTTATTGGTTGTTGAGGTGAGCTGTTGGAACTGACGAACACAGCCGTAATCTCGCAGTAGTTAAATATCTTCATATGACTGATCACTGTACTCTTCAGTCTTGAGCCGTTATGGCGTTATATAAATCTGGAGTAACTATTTTTGTCTACACAGGCGTGGATTTGGGTGACGTGACAACCAAGTCGGCACAATGTTGATGGAGGGCCGCGATGCGCTCAGTCACGGCGTCATTGTTCAGGTACGGACGTCGTGAGCCCAGGTCAAGCACTCTCAAATACGATATAACGGTCAAAACAAAACACCTACCGCACAATGCGTACGATCTATCTCGACTTCTGCTGATACCATCATCGAAATTGATGTTGCAAGATTTCGGAGAAAAACACTTTGAACGGATGCACTGTACGTAACGGCACTCAATGAAATGTGAAGATTTTGAGAATGTGGTATAGGCACTGTTATGGTCTATTTGACCTGCCGTACACAAATAAATGACCTCAGTGCCGGATTAACAAATTCCGTCAAGGGGCCCTTGGTTTGCTCTGGGTTATCCAGTTTAGGGTATTAATAAATAAAACAAAACTGTTTTGTACAAATGACCATTTCTGGATTTAATATCGGCAAATTTTCGGAAAAACGCTCCTATCTAAATTATTGCTTTCCAATTTATTGCTTTCCAATTTATACGTAGTATAAGGAAAGCTTTGTGACGGTCGAAATTTTCGATTCCGAGTTTTCAACGGATTTACACGTTTTGAGGTACCAGGAACCCAAAAAAGTGGTTTTTACGAAATGTCTGTCTGTCTGTCGTTCTGTCTGTCGTTCTGTCTGTCTGTCGTTCTGTCTGTCTGTCGTTCTGTCTGTCTGTATGTCTGTCTGTGCGTCGGTTTCCGGGCAAACTACTCAGTCGATCTTGATGAAATTCGGCATGTAGGTTCACAAAAATCATACCTCGGAAGAATTTTTTTATTTGGGGCTAACTTAATTTGGGGAGGTTTTATTCTCAAAAAACTCCATAAAAACGTCTAAAAAAATTATTTCTCAAAAACGGCTCAAATGATTTCTTTCAAATTCACATATATTGTAGTCGTTATTAATGTTAACGAAATGGGGGGGGGGGTCGCTTGCCCCTTGATAGGTTGCTTCTGGGGGTAAAAAAATAAAAATAACTATATTTTAATGAAAAATGACTAAAAAATAATTTTTCTGCGAAACCTTTCTATCGATGATTTCTACCTTCAGGCATGTTTTCGGTGTTAAATTGAGTACCGAAACCGGACAGGTTGCTTTCCCAGAAAAGTATTTGGTTTTGTGCAAAGAAATGTTTTTTTGAAAAAATGATAGAGAAGTCACGCTAAAGTGCATTGCGTGCCCTGCCAGTATTACTGTGTGGTAATGTGTTGGTCTGACCTAACTAGAATTTACCTCACCTCCAGTGACGGCAGGTGGACAACCCTGGCTCAGGCTCATAAAAGGGTAGGAAGTTTATTAGGTACCTATATCCGAAATCTGAGACGTGACATGACTGATATTGTGGTAGAATTGCAATGGATGTCTCCACTAAAAATGGTTTGGTTGCTGGCCTGCTCACAGAAACTGGTTTATCTGCAGCCTGATCAAGGCGATTATAATACCGGTATTTATTTAATCCCCTGGTAATAATAATGTAAACATGACAATTTTATAATGGAAAGTGCTATTCAAAATTTGTTTGTTTACAGTTATAATCCTAGGTTATTTATTTAACCCCGGTATTATAATCGCCTCGATCAGCCTGCTGATACTTGGTTGGATTCTGGAGAATTCAGCGCTAGGACTATGATCGACTGACGTCATACACCCTGGCACCGGCTGTCACCAAAAACCAATATAAAAAGTAAATAAATAAATAGGCAACCCGGTTGGACTCGAATCCATGACCCGTGGCTTAGAAGTAACACGATGCCTTGGTACCTGGGTTCGGGTCCAGTCGGGTCCAGTTTTGATTCACCATTTTCGGATATATGAGCAATGTCCTAAGAAGGTTGCCTCTTAAGTCTATTTGTAATATAAGGACCTTTTATGTAAGCCTATACTTGTAGCGGCCCATTGAACCTTGCCTTGCAGTGGCCCCGTTTTTCGGACATTATGGACATTTTTTCTGAATATATTTCTAGTCGTTGGCAAAAGGGTTCACTCCCACACCGACTACAAGTGCATAATGGACAAACTGAAGTCAATATATCGTTACAAATTGATGATGGGGGGTACATTTACTCAAAGAAAAGTTTTCCGGAAGTTGGTGGGAACGGCTCTTAAGGTGATTGACTTCTGCCAATATGTAAGCCGTCTCCACCCATGTTTAATCGATTCTCATCCATTACGAAATCAGTGGGTACCACCCATTTCAAGAATTTCCATAGCAGCCGAAGCAATATCACAGAACGTATAGGTCGTATATATGAAGTACATAGGTCAATTGATGCGTGGCCGGTACCTAGACCCTTTCATAGAAATATTGAACTCATAAGTAAAATTAATTTACGTTTTTATTTATTTAATTAACATTGCTTAAGTCAATAAAGCAGTAATTTATTGGTAAATTATTTTTTACCTTGCAAAAAAATTAAGAATTGTTGAATATGTGTGGTTTTTGCTTTTGAAAAGGGGGAAATTTCTAGAATAGTAACGTTCTTATAAGTGAGTCGTGTAATAAATATGCGTAGCGCACACTATTAGGTTATAGGGCCTGAGGGAAGGCCGGTGTTCAATTTGGCGGTCTTACTGCGCATGCGGGGCCGCCTAATCTTTCAACGATCATTATATAGGATTGGGTATTAAAAAAAGGCTTGGATTAGTGATTACGGGAAGATATAACGCGTATAAGGCTGTTAGTGGCTGGTGAAGGAATTAAAAGAGAGTGAACACCGCCCCAATCCAACATGCCAGGCCAAAGACTTTATGCCGTTTCAACTAACTTATTCTTTCGTGATATGGTTGTCTAGAGTTGCAGAAGGCGGTATTCCAGTGGCGGCGCTACGGGGGTGCCCGGCCTGGCCCCCCTAACAGTTTCTCCGGCCCCTCCGTGGCCCCCCCACTTTTCAGATATTTTACATATTGTTAAATTGGAGAATTATTGAACCGTATACCTACTCCCAAAGAAAAATGTTTCGTTTTTTCATCGGCCCCCCCGGATAGAAGTCATGCCCCCCCCCCCCCGCCTTAAAATTTCTAGCGCCGCCACTGGGGTATTCCCGCTATTGATCCTTTGGACAGGTTGTTGGCCTACTCATAGAGACGTAAGAATACCATCCGTATGTCAGGCAAATGAGACGCATCGTTTATTATTTTAATATTTTGCATGCTTGAACTCAAACTAACTAGAACACACTACAGGCATTATAAACCAGCCCCAGTTTTGTTGTTTACAGGCTACTAAATTAGGTTCATACAAATTGCGATAAAAGCAAGTAATCAGCAGTGAAGTTTATAATTGAGTTTCGTGTAAACTGGAATTGGCAATGCACTTGAAGACCGGCTCTATAGTGCGACCGCATGTCTGGATATTCTCCGATATACATTCGGTTTTCGGGGTAATTAACTATGAAATAACTTTGCATGTCTCTAAAGGAGGTGGCGTAGAATAGTTCGGGTAACTTTCTCCCAGCCCCAGTGCATTTTGATGTAGAAATTGAAGCAGTGGCTTATACCATATATGAGATAAACACATATGAATGAACGTGTATTGAATATACAAAAAAAAAAATAATTTATACACAATAATTGTAAGGCCGCACTAGTAGACTTATAACAATTTTCCCTGCCCTAAAACTTGAAATCTTAAAATCTTGAATGGAAGGTATGACTGATATTCGGTATGAAGGATTGTAGTTTACAAAATTATATTTCAATTTAACTATCGTTGATATATTATATACAGTTAGGTCAGTTAGGTGTAAGAGAGGGCCATAGCCCCTAATCTCGCTGTCTCTACATACTATTTTTTAAATAAAGAGTTTATTATTATTATTATTATTATTATTTGTCCCAAATAAGCGCTAGCTTGGGGATGCGGGATGGTATTATTATGTATTGTATTTTTGTAATATATGCTCCTTGTCCAGGGAATACTGGACAAGGAAACGAAAGAAAGAAAGAAAGAAGAAAGATTAAGCTATAGGATATGCATACGTATTATTCAGGAAGTAGCTTTCATAGCACACTTGACTTCAGTTCAAAATATGAAAACAATTCTTCTTCCATAAATGCCTCTTAGGCATTAGGATCATTATGGAAATTTGGACTTCGGAAGGCTGCTGCTCTAAAAAGGGAAGCCGTGCTGTTGCCAAACCCCTGTCTCCGGTTTTTCTACCAGGATGTTCTTCTCCTGTCAGGAGCCCTCAGCCTTTCTATCTTCCCTTGGATTATTACATGTAGAAGGCAATACTTTTTGTTCCTCATTACACGGCCGAAGAATGTTAATTTTTTAACCGTCAGCAGCAACTCGGCGTCTATATCCATTAGCCTCAGAACCTCAGCATTAGGGACAGAATCTCTCTAGGATGTGCGTATTTTTCTGTCAGCTATGAAAAGAACCGGTCCGAGTTTACTCGAACATGCTTTCCAATTGATCAAAATTAGTAGATAGGGAAAATGAATAATTTTATGGTAAATAATTTTCCTATGGTTAAATTTCCGATATTTCGGGGGGGGGGGGGGTTTTGTCCAGCTGACGCCACTGGAGGTGAGGTAAATTCTAGATAGGTCCGACCAACACAATACCACACAGCAATAATGGCAGGGCACGCAATGCATTTGAGCGTAAATTTTTTATAATTAAAAAAAAAATTTTTTTTTGCACAAAACCAAATAGCTTTTTGGGAAAGCAAACTGTTCGGTTTCGTTACTCAATTTAACACCTAAAATATCTCTGAAGATAGAAATCATCCATAGAAAGGTTTCGCAGAAAAATGATTTTTTAATCATTTTTCATGAAAATTGAGTTACTTTTATTTTTTTACCCCCAGAAGTAAACTATCAAGGGGCAAGCGACCCCCCGCATTTTGTTAACATTAATGGCGACTACAATATATGTGAATTAAAAAGAAATCGTTGGAGCCGTTTTTGAGAAATAATTTTTTTATACTTTTTTTGGAGTTTTTTGAAAATAAAACCGCCCCAAATCGAGTTAGCCCAAAAATAAAAAAAGTGGTCTTGAGGCATGATTTTTGTGAACCTACATGCCAAATTTCATCAAAATCGACCGAGTGGTTTGCCCGGAAATCGATGAACAGACAGACAGACAGACAGACAGAGCGACAGACAGACATTTCGTAAAAACCACTGTTTTGGGTTCCAGGGACCTCAAAACGTGTAAATCCGTTGAAATCTCGGAATCGAAAATTTCGACCATCACAAAGCTTTCCTTATACTACGTATAAATTGGAAAGCAATAAGGTCCTCATTAGGGTTGTGTGAGTCTAGGGCATGGCGAAAAAAATTCCTTTTGTGTCGCACCTTCCTTTTCATACATGAATTCATAGCCAGAAAACCAGGCAACCGGCTGGACTAATCGTGACCATACATACCTAACCTAACCTAACCTAACCTAACCTAACCTGACCATACATACGGCTAGTATCACATTGGAACTGCTCGGATGACTGTAGGAGGAAAAAATTACGCCTAAACAAATCAAAATTTCTATTCATCTCAAAATGGCTGTTTTCTATGAGAAAATAGAAAATATCGACCACGGGGCCGAAAGCATTTTTCAATCTTATAAATTAGGAGCGAAAAAATGGGAGTTTCCCCATACCTTTTATGGTATTAAAGTAGTGAAAATTTAATAACCTTTGCTATTTTCTTAGCTCCAAGGGTTTCCATCACCTTTTTTTTCAGTTTATATGGGTCGGGATTATATGTTACTGTCGTTTGTTTTTATGTATGCCAGGAATTTTCTTGGAAGAAAACTGATGACTTGCGAATTTAGGAAAAACGCTGTGGATGGAGCAAAACCAGTGGCGTATGTATATATAATACTTTAGGGGGCTAAGCCGATGTTATGCTAGGTATTTTAAGTAATATGACCCGAGGCGATGTTGTATTCTACCAACCGAACCGCTTATCGCTCACTGTAGTCCCGGGGGTAATTTAATACCATGTCACGTGATGGTATTAATTCAATTGTTTAAAATAAAAGACATTCAAATTGCGTCTATTTAAACAATTGAATGATCTTCAGCTATATTTTTGGTGAGTTTCTTCATTTTTTCTGCCTTTGATTTCGACAAATTATTTATAATCCTTAATATATTAATTCAAAGTACTAAAACTTGTTTAATTCTAGGGAGATATGTTTTTATATTTGCTATTTACATTTGCTACGGCAGCGTCGCATCAGTTCCGTTCTTTAGTATTGCCAACATCACAATTTAAAAATTCTGAAATTTGCTTTTCATTTATTTTAAACAATTGAATTAATCCCATCACGTGACATGGTATTATATTACTCCCGGGATTAAAATTGCCATGATCAGCCTGCAGAACATAATTATTACATCTGAAAAATCCGAAAAGTGTATTTGAAATGTGGGCATACAGACCAATGCTGCACATAACCCTGTGTGATCGTGTCATTAATGCTGAGATACAACAGTCTCCAAGGTCCGAATTGCCATGATGATCGCCAACCATCGATAGAAGAGGCATGAGAAGAATGAGCACCCCAAAATTTGTTGTTTTTATTTTTTTTATTTAATTAACAAAACAAGTCATTAAAGATTTGGCTCATGGAAGTTGTAGAAGACTACTTCATACGTCATATAATAGGAAATACTAAATTTTTTGTACCTTAGTTCTTTCATAAATACCAGGCAGGGCTAAAATTTCGCGTATTCTGGGATTTTTGGAAGAACTACAAAACCGAAAAGTTAAAATGCCCGATTATATGATGCACGAAGTAATCTTCTACAACTTAGATGAGCCAAATTTTTAAATACTGGCTAAGTTAATTAAATAATAAATGAGAAGTATTTAATTTTGGGGTGCCAATTTTCTACGTAGCATATCCTCTTAATATTACTTGTGTGGTGTATGGTGACTAGCACAAGTTCAAGCACGCTATCCATGCGACTCGTGTCCGTACTTGGTTAAGTCATTTTTTTTTTTTTTTTATATAAATTGGGGTACAGGTGTTACCTGTGTGCACTTAAGCCTATTGGCCTATTGTGCCCCCTACAATAAAGTATCTACATCACTTCTACATCACTTTCTCGAGGCCTATCTCCCTCAGGAGAGCCAGGATCTTGAGGGGATTCAGAAGTGGTAGGTCTTTTACATGTAACTGCAAGCTTTCCGAGCATGCTGCTCTTCTTCGTGCGATTGCATCGCATCGCATCGCAGGTCCCCCGCACCTTCATTGCAGAATCTGCAAGACTATAGTTGTCTCCCTAAGAGACTCCAGATATTTAACCCCAGGACCAAAGACGCCAAGGCCTGTTCTTGGTTTGGTACTTCCTAGCCTAGAGCCATCAGTATACCACTTGATTGTGTGACTATTGAGAATTCCTGCTGATTCGCAGCATTCTTTCATTGTCCCTAATGTAGTTTCGAATTCCCTCCTAAAACAGTATGTATTTTGGATGGATTCTATCGCTTGGCATATCCAGGCAGTGGTCAGACGTAGTCAAAGAGGCTGAGTCTCTCTTAATTGCCCTTCCACTCCTAGTAATGCCATTTCTGCTGAAGTTTCCACTGCAACATGGAGGGGTGGGAAGTCCAGTACTATCTCCATTGCTGCAGTGGGACAGGATTATATAGCCCCTGTAAAGCATCATGTTAGAGAATACGGGCTTCTGAATGTAGCCATAATTTGGATTATTCAGAGAAAAATTCTCATGTGGTTTGATTTTGCAAATGTCCATGAAGCCATGACCAATGGTTACAGCAGAAAAAGACAGGCAGTGGTTAAGTCATGCTTTCCCCTGTTTCATTGCGTCAACGGTAAGCTTGTCTCAGCTTGTCCATTATCGCTTGTAGCCGGTGCAGGTTGACATCGAGAACGTACGTATACCAGTTTGCCAATGGCCAAAAATTCGTACGGAAACAATGCAAATAATGTCCGAAATCCATGGAGTCGTTGGCATTCGACAAGGGACCTATGGCTACTATAAGCTACTAAGTATAAGCACGCCTGTGTCCATAAAACCTCATTAAAAAAATTACATTACATGCCACCGAAGCCGATATTACTATGATCATAATCTTTACCTAACTACCAATATAGGCCAGAACAGTTCCCATACCTTGCTACGCAAGGTTATAAAAGAAGAAATATACGCTGTATTGTAGGTGCATACCATAGCAAAGATACAGCACCATCTATAGAAGTAACATCTGGGTATTATTTTACGTGATCGTCTTTTATGTCCTTTCTTGTCGCGCCATCTTACAAGCAGACGATGCTATTTTTGGCTCGTAAATTTTCACTTTCATCGAGGCCGTCCTCCTATAATTGCCATTTACATCTCTAATTGATGTCCTTTGTCGTTCTATTAGGAGGCGATTGCTTTATTAACTGTCTCTTCATCTGTGAGAAAAATCAATTTGGATGATACTACAAGTAGAATCCGCAGTGCCGTTGCGAGAATCAGTGGGCCTCGGACCGGTAGTTTGCCCCCCCCCCCCTTCAAACACACTTGGATATTATTATGAGGAGGATTAAGAATTCCAACAGGCTATGACAATCTATTGGTAAAGTTAATGGCAGTGGTGTAGTACTAGTTAACATAGGGTTAGTTGGACTTACATTGCCTGCTGTTTTATTAGTCATTAGAGGCGTGAGCCTCGTAGTCATCGAACAAATAGGGTGGAGCCCATTGTTAAGGGAAGGGGGCGACGTTTCGGGAGTAGCTACTGCCATCATCAGGCTAAGTCCTGACAAGGACTGATGGTTTCTGGACGATTGACTCATTGCTCTTGTATTCTACTCTAAACTACTGAGTAAATCTGATCACCTTTGACGATTCGAACCACTGTTCTCCCGATTGCAATGCAAGCATTCCAACCACTCGACCACGGCCCTCACCAGCGCTACTAGTTGGTACGGCTGGTGAGACCGTCCGGAGGACGGAGTTCGCAAACTGTCTGTGTTTGTCAGATTGTGACGGCCACATCTCATGTATCAAATGTAGTGGAGTATTTCTTATAAAGCTACATTTTTGATAGCTTCACAATGGATATTTCCAGTGAAACTCGCCTATAAGGCTCGGTTCACATAAATGATTCGGGCCTTCGAGATTTGTCGACGTCTTTTCCATTGGAGGGATAGGGCTTTGTGAATGGTTGGTATAAACTCACAGAATCTTGTATTAGTAAACTAAACCATCAGTCCTTCTATCAGCCTGTCTTTTCCTGCTGTAACCATACCATTGCGGTGCAATCGCACGAAGAATAGCTGTATGGTTGGGAAGCTTGCAGTTACATGTAAAAGACCTACCACTTCTGAATCTCCTCAAGATCCTGGCTCTCCTGAGGGAGATAAGCCTCGTGAAAGTGATGTAGAAGTGATGTAGATACTTTGTTGTATAGGGGGCACAATAGGCCCAATAGGCTTAAGTGCACACAGGTAACACCCTAAAAATCCTTCTCAAGACTTAGCCTGATGGTGGAAGTATCACCCACTCCCGAAACGTCACTCTCTTGCGAGCGGTCACCTACACGCCAGCTTCTGAAATCGTCATGAAGTTGACAAGAAATCGTCTGCCAGCCTTATGGCTAAAATGAAAAGACGTCAGCAAGTCGCGACAGCGAGAATCGTTCGTGTGTACCGCTAAATTGGTACAAAAATAGGCTAAGCATATACAATAGTTAACCAATTTAAGAAAAAAGAAACGAAAAAAATTCCTGCACAAAATATCAAAATCTGTCCACGTTTTCTAAACTCTTCAAAACTCGTTCATAACTGCAATAAAAAATGCATTGCTTCCTAATGTCCGAAGCAGGATAAGAAATTTAACTTTTCTATCTCTATAATACCTAGAACTTTTAGTTTGGAACAGGAGTCACAAAAGAAACTCGGATGGTTCAAAGAAGATATAATATATATATATTTTTAATTATCTATTTCTGGGAAAATCCCTGGGTAATAGGGAAAGATACAAAAAGTTTTAGTCAGGAGATAGAAATATACAGTATCTTTTCTTTTACCTGGGTCCCGAATTTTTAGTCTCCTACCTGAAAAGTTTTCACCAGTTATTTTTTCTTCAATAAAATTTCTCTCGGCACTTTAATTATTAAGAGGCTTTCGCTTTTTTAATTCTTTGATTGTTAGATGGAGAAAATTCTCCGACAGATTGTGACATACTACGAAGAAATGTGCCATTAAACATTTATTTATTTAATATAATACATTTTCTGGCCATGCTTCGAAGGGCATGTAAAGCAGGCGGTCCCGGGTCTTCATAGTTGGGTGTAAGAGAGGGCTTTATAGCCCTAACTCCGCCAGGTTGGCTTTGTAATAGAACAGAAGAGTCAATATTTATTTAACGTGAATATAGATGCAATTATTAATGTTGCTAATAATTACCGTATACCATATTTTATCTTTTCTGATGGATAAAAATAAAATAATTTTGATATTCTAGCCGCAAGACTAAAAGGTGGAAGAATTGCAGAGTACCCAGTAGTTACGAATGTTTCTGGCCAGAAGACAGAATTTTCGATTGCCGCTTTATCCGTCAATTCTAAATCGACTTCGATGTTAAGGTGGTAGCGTGTTTGTACTTGTGCGAGTCTCTACCCGCCATGCAATCGGAGACGTGTCGTAACTCTACACGGGTACTAACCTACAGAGGTGACTGAAGAGGTCAATCGGATACATTCATTAAATTGTTTGTGTGTGAGAAACCTTTAAAAAAATTAAAAAAAAAGAGACCAAGAAGATATCTATGAAATATTTAACTTAGGACAATTTAATTTTATCAAAGACAACGTTTCATTTTATTTTGAACATTCTTCCATTTATATTGTATATTACAATCCGAACCACTTTGGGAATATAGTAAAGTCACAGGATTTATTCGGTGGTGACCAGGACCCAACGCGCACCTTTTTATTTTTATTTTTTAATGAAAGATTGTTTGCATACAAACAATTCAATGTATGTATCAGAATAACATCTTCAGTCGCCTCTGTAGGTAATACCTGTGTTGAGTAACGACAGGTCACCGATCGCATGATGTGTAGAGACTCGCATACAAGTACCAACAAGCTACCACTATGCCATCGAAGTCCTTAAACTTAGACTAACTGGTACAGGCTCAGCGCGTTTTCATGCCCCACAATGTTTCTCTAGTGCACTTACCAAGTTTACTGCAGTTTGGAACAGGCTCTGTTGGTATGGCCCTTAGCGTTAGGTTGCACTTTAGCCGGCCGCCATACCAAGTTGAATCCAGCGGACCAGAGCAGGTTCAAAGCTGCAGATAACTTGATCTTGTTCACAATGCCGGTAGGGAAACATGTTAGGACTTGTCCTGGTCACCTACGAACTAATCGTGTGACTTCACTGTGTTACCCAAGTGGTTCGGAATCCACTATAATCAGGAGGTCCACTGTCCTATGGGCTGGCGTAGGACAATCAAGTCGGGGTCGCTCTATGGGCCCAAACATGAGGCCTAAGTCGTTATTAACCCGACGAACACTACTACTACTACTAGGTTGCACTTTTAGGCCTGTATGCAAAATTGTTTGTGCGGACAATTTTCTATTTGCAACGGTACCCCATAATCCTCAACAGGCAAATTAACGGAGCCGTTCCATCCTACAGATCTTTCGTCCATCCTCCAAGCTATTGTTCAGTTAGACAGCTGTCTTAACGTTTCTATATGTTAGCGAGGTGGAACCAAATAGGGGGGGAGAAACCAATACAGTTTACTGAAAACCCATACCTTCGTCAGACCATGACAGTCTGCAATTGACAACAAGACCTCAAGTTATTATAGAGTTAAGGGAATGCCAAGTGAGTGTGACGGCAACCCCCCCCCCCCTCGGTTTGTGCCTCAGTGTCCGGTCGGTACTATGTAAGCTACATCCCTTTTCCTATTATTCTTATTTGCTAATTACTGGTTTAGATGGAAGATTGGCATCTTCCTGTCTTGTAAATCATAGAATAGAATGAATCAGTGTCACGAAATTAGGGGGTTAAGAGCTGAAAATGAATGAAATTATTTTTATAATTAATTGCAACATCTTATTATTAAAAACATATTGTATTGCAAAATATACGGTAGCTTACCACAAATTGGCATGCCAACAATGTTTTACGTTTATAGTCGATTTTCGTGTTATTCGGTCATTCCGCTCATTTCGCTATAGGTATGATTCATTGTATTATATAGTTTTTTAGATTTTAGATTATTATTTTTTCTATAAAAATATTATTCGCATACAAACAATTCAGTGAATGTATCCAAATAACCTCTTCAGTCGCCTCTGTAGGTAATACCTGTGTCAAGTTACGACAGGTCACTGATCGCATGATGTGTAGAACTCGCACAAGTACGAACAAGCTACCACCATGAAATGAAATGCAATGAAAACGACTTTATTGCAAATGAAGAAAAGGCTATAATAAGACTATAAAGTCTTGTTTTCATGCTAACCTTAAGAACTAAAACATAGTATTATTAATAAATGGTTAAAATTAAATTGAGAAGAAAAGAGAGGAAGAAGCTATGCCACCCAAGTCGAAGTTAATAAGTTAGTTTGTAAGTTATCATACAGGGTTTATGGCTAGTAATGGCGATCTAGTGTAATTAATATTGGTTTGAGAGGCCCATTTAGGGAAAATCCTAACGGTGAACCACCAGTGCTTAAAATGTATCTGTTTAAAATGTAATAATTAAGATTTACGAAAGCTTGAATTTTGTATGCATTTTACATAAGATCACTTTCATTAATTTTGGGGCAGTGGAACTTTGGTAAAAAAAATCTAGTGTCACATCTTCTTAACAGATTGTTTTGAAATCTCTCCCTTAATTTGTTATCATTTGTTTCGTAGGCTACTGTATTGGTCACTGACTAATATCTTTTGATTCTGAGTCGAGTCACTTGGACCCATTCCTTGCTGGAAAATATCCCCTTGCGTTGGGTCTAGAGCTCTCAACCCTAGCCAGAGGGGGGTCCAGACCCCGGACCCCCCGACCCCCCCTCCCGAAATATTATTTGCCGCGTACACTAGATAGACATAATAGTCTCCTTAGTAACTTTGTAAAACTAGCTGTCACTCATTGTGAAAAATAACTTAGAAACACAACCTGTTTCGGCTCACGCCAAGTGTAAGCCGAGTGTAAGCATAGAGAAAAAAAAAACCAAACGGAATGCAAGATAAAACTTAAACACATTGTCAAGATACACAAGGGCACAACATAGTAAACAATGTTTAATTATTGTTTACTATATGCTATGCTGTGCGCATTAATTGCGTTTTAATGTAAAACTTTACTAAGCTTTTTTTCACAATGAGGTACACTAGATAGAATGGAGTGTTGTAAATATATTGAGGTGATGTGACGTCAGATGGACCCCCCCCCCCGGAATATAAAATTCTGGCTACGGCCCTAATTTCATAAACTGTAACCGTTCTCTACCTACTATGCCAACTGGACTATGCCTGTCGCCTAATTAGTTTACATATTGTAATTAGATCAGTACGTGGTACTGACAAATATTGAACTTGAGTAACGCGTAACTGATAATGTCAACAAAGTTTTGAGAACATTGACCAGGACAAGTGTTTGCTTTACGTGCCTGCGTTCCCAACGAACCCACAAATTAATTATTGTCTGTTTTTGAACGCTCAAGAGTTTCTCAATAATTTAATTTCAGGGACAATTCTCGCGTAATTAAGTTACCTGAAATTCACTTTTCCTTTGTTATTTTGATAAGACAAAGAAGAAAAAGAAAAAGGTTCTTGCCTACTTTTAAAAAAGATTGTTGAAAGTGTCAACAATCAATGTCAATATATCAGTATGTATATACAGTATATATCAATATAAATGTTCTGTGGATAGGTGATATTTATAATTATATTAGTACAGGTACAGTTTACACCAGTTACACATATACAAAAAAATCACAAAATATCAAAGAAAACATGAGATTGGAAGTGCGGTTATTTTCTGCTATGCTCTTTTATTGCAAATGTAAAAAAAAACAGAAATAAAAAAACAATGAAAAATATAACCTAAACTATAGTATCACCCTGTAAGCTTTATTTGTAAAACTCAGGATTCACCACCTCCTGCGATTTAAATATTTTAAGAAATACATAGAAAAAAGGCAATAAATATTGACCGCGACATAATAAACGTATCAACATGTAGAGGAACAATTTTGCTAATTTAAGATTTTGTGACGGTCAAAATTTTTTATTTCAACGGATTTACACGTTTTGAGATCACAGGAACCCAAAAGTACTTCTTCCTCATCCTGTGCTCAGTTCTGGGAAATTCAAGAAATCCAACAACCAGTTATTTTCAAAATCATAAAATATATAGTAGAATCCTCTCTAAATGAAGCTCTCCGTATAGTAATAAGGGTAAATACGTGTACTGTTGCGGAAAGGGCTGCAGAGAACGAATTGTAATGCAGCGACAAAGAGCTTTGAAATGTTGGAAATTGCATTATTAATCCGGGGGAAACAGATTCAGAGGTAGATAACAATGCCCTTTTGCTCACAAAGGAGCTGCCAGGTTTACAAAGAACTAAAGTCCTTAAATACTACCTGATACTGACAGCAGCTTTAATAGGCGTCATATGAAACGTGGAACTTCTGAGAAGCTTCTGTAAAATTCCGATGGAGCCGGATTTCTGGTATGTTAACACAATGTAGCTAGGTAGGTACCATACGGGTAATATGTCGCCAATCTTTGCTTTTCTATTTATACGTACTATAAGGAAAGCTTTGTGATGAAATTTTCGATTTCGGGATTTTATTTTACACGTTTTGAGATCCCAGGAACCCAAAAAAGTGGTTTTTAAGAAATGCATTTCTGTCCAACTAACCCTTTTTTAAATAGCAATACACCATTGCCAATTACCTTTAACAATAGATTATGTAAATATTTTTACTTATTGTATTGGCTATCCCAAGAAATAGAGGCCCAAACTTAATTTAATTACAAAAGCTTTCACGGCCAGAGTCACGTGACGAAGCAGTAGAATCATGCCGTGCCCAGGGGGTGGTCCATGGGGTCCGGACCCCCCCACCGCCCCCGAATTAATTTTTTTTATGTAAACCTGTATGGTTTAAAGAATTTATTCATTAATAAATTACGTAAAAAAACAATTGGACCCCCCCCCTCCCGAAATCAAAACCTGGGCACGGCCTTGAGTAGAATAGAATAGTAGATAGGCAGCAACAACTGCTGAGCCTCAGATATAAAACCTATGAAGTCTACGCAGTTCCACTGAGGATGTCAACCGCAGATGATGTTGACGAAACGTTTGAAGTACGCTTTCAGAACGACCTATCATCCCGGATTCTACTGCTTCGTCACCAAACTTAATTGATTTAAAATTTTCATAACTCAACTTTCCTTTGGGGCCTATAATATCTTAAGTAACAGTCAATGGTAGCTAGTGTCATTCCTGTCATTCAGAGGTGTCATTCCAATATTTTTCCGGAGTTGGGGGGAGGGGGGGTAATTGACAATTGGGCACCATCTACGGATTTCCAATTCGCGAAGGTCAGTTTCCAACTCATCCTTCCAGCGTTTTTGAAGACGTCGCGCGCCAGTCATCTTCCTGTCATGCTTGCTTTGTACCCCCGGGCCCTCCGTAGGATCTCAAATGACGCCTCTGTTGTCGTTCATTGAAAACGTTGCACTTCCAACTGCATAAATTGATTAATTGACGCACTGACTATTAATAAATTAATTCTAGTTCCTCATTGGTGGAATAACAATTAAGGTCAACATTGTTCGCTCCTTTCACTCAAATAGCTAACACGACTTTTTATGGTCTCTTGAATAGTCATGGGATACGAGTATTTGCATGAACACATTATACGATCTACAGGTACATACAGTATGTACTACACTTTCAAATTTTTTCAGAAAATACTGCGTGCTTTCAAAAGGTACAATTAACAAATGCCATTCATAGGATTAAAATAATTACTCAGCGAAAATTTTCTAAGTTAAATTGTGTTTACTGCCAAAAGGACCGGGTAGGGTTGTATATATAAGAGAGACGGGACACTCACTTCCCGCCTAAAAGGTATATTTCAATTACTGGGGCCACTCGCCACGTTGCCTATGTCCAGCCATAGAAATTAACCCCCAGAATTCTAAAAATATTTGTCCCCTCTCTCATACATAAAACTCTTATGTGGAAAGCGAAAACTGTTTAATCTATTGGTAAAGGTTAATGGCAATGGTGTAATACTATTGTCAGTGGAACGGGGCCCCACCCTAATCGTTCGATGACTATATAAGGCCCCAGCCTCTAATGATTATTAAAACACAGTGGGCAATGTAAGTCCAACTAACCCTTTGTTAAATAGAAAACTTTCTAAGTAACATTGTGTTTACTGTCGATAGGGCAAAGTAGAGCTATACAGGTAAATATAGGGAAGACGGAATATTCGATTACTCATATATGGACTTGGAGGTGGGACTTATAGCCCGCTCATGCCACAATTTGGTCCCATAGTTCCATTGCTTCTGTGAATCTCGCTATGGCGCCCATTCCACATACGTACAGCGTCAATGAAAATTATGAAATTGAAGGACATTTCAATTTTACTCTATGCCATTGTTAAAATTGATCAATGATCAATTGATCATAGAGTAAAATCACAAACAATGAAACAAACAATCTAAAATTAAAAAATGGCGTCATGGGATATGGCAAGTACAACTATTTTAATTGATTTCTCTAAAAAGAAAGCATTTCTGTATAAAAATTATAATAAGGTTTAAATAATAAGGCGACGAAGAAAACAAATACAATTTCAAGAAACAAATGTAAACAAATTTCAAAAATTTGGCGCATACGCTTCAATTAAAAATTGTCAATTTTTGAAAAAACATATGGAATGGCCCCCAGCAATGAGAAATTGATATGTCCTTCAATATCATAATTTTCATTGAAGTTGTACGTATGTGGAATGGGCGCCTGTGGCAGCAGGTTGAACCCCAACCGTCATTAACAACAGCGCACCCTAGAAGCTCAAGTCTGGGGCGCCAGATCTTCTGGCACTCAGCGTGAATGTGCCACTTTCGGCCTCCAACCGGCACAGATTGTCCACTTGCACACCAACCTGTGTAGTATACTTTAATGCTTCTGAGGGATGCATTTACTTGAAGAAAAGTTTTCTGAAATCAAAGTAAGCTGGAAGGATAGTAGACTGGAAGCACCGTTATGCATTGGACCATGTGGGTGGCTAGCTGAGTATTTCTCACCAAAACATTTCAAAGCGTGGTGTGCGCAGCCCTTCATCTCATTTCATTTCCCCCTAATTTTACAACTAGCTGAGGAGTACTTGTTTGCTCCCGGGGCAATTTGTCGCGTTACGGTCAGTAGTTCCAATTACATATGTCAGTGGTTAATGCTGCCCGGCCTATTTCCTTTAAGAAAGTTATGGGGGGATTGGCCTATTTAACTACTCCAGCCAGTTACCTAACTGGCTCACCTGGAGCACAAGCTCCCGCTTCGAGAGTATTCAAGCGTGGATTACTCTACAGTCTACACTGTAGAGTCAAGAGCATGCAAAAAATAGCGTGGGATAATTGCGAGAGTACTGCTTACAAACATTTATTTATGCCGTTAAAGTGTAACAAAAAACAGACATGATTTTATATAGCATCTTCTTAAAATCCGTTGATATGTACAGTAAGGTATAAAAGAGGGTCATAGGCCCTAATCTCTCTATCTATGTATTTTTTTTCAATACAGACTATTATTAATTTATAATTATTATTATTCTTTAAATTGTTTGTATGCGATTAAAAAAAAATCCCTTTCTCCCTCTAGGTAGATTCCATGCAAGCACCGGCTTTTCCTCTATGCTACGCTATGTATGTAGTTAAAAAAATAAAAATTCGTCATTCTTTTCCCGGCCACAACATCAACATACAAAACACTCTTGTGTTCCAAATTTCGAACCACAACGACGACTATGAACTTTTACTTATCAAATTATTTTCACTTTGACTGGACGCCATCTTGAACCGTTGGTTTGTCGTAAAAAGTGTTGATAACCCTTATCGTAGATAATAATACGGGCTTTCAGTCAAATTTTAATTCATTCCTCTGGGACCAATATTAACTGAGATATGAATTATATAAGGTTTCAATCGGCCGACATCTTCTAACTAAATAGTGGATCTAGCTGGTTAACGAACTCGATCAAGACATTTCTATGATCAATTTTTGTGCTAAGTTTCATCAAAATCGAATAATATTTACGGAAGTTATAGTGTTTCTTAAAATCGATATACATACATACTGTACATACATACATACATCTATAACATTTTGAACGGAGGATGGTTTTAGGCTCAGGGGGTCATGAAATGAAAAGTTGTGAAGAAATTTTCCGGGACTCGAACATTGGTCGCCGTCTCAATAGGATGAATCTCTCTAAAAAATCGACCACATCGTATTAGCCCAGATTCCCTTAATCCATCATCTGACTCCGGTTGTAAAAGTCTTTGTAGTATTAAAATTTAAAAAACAAATTTCACAATGCGTAAACCGCCTATGGGGTCTACACCTAAAAATGCCTACCGTTTCCTTCAGAAATCTCTCGAGTCCCGACACCTGCCATAACGGACCGGTAGGTAAATCATAATCAAATAGTAGTTGTTGTGGGTTAACATAACAACAAAATATAATTTGGACAACCTACAATTTGGGGGCAGCAAGGTTGAATAAAATGATAAAGGTTTAATAAAATGATAGAGGTTGTCATGAATGAGAGCGTTACTATCACGCTCTTCCCACCCTGCAGCCTTCATGAATAGAAACTATTATACTATGGTGATCCCTTTGTGGTAGTACGACCCTTGTAGTAACAAGGGTCGGCTTCCTTCCGTAGATGAGGGTGGACGCTATTCATTGGCGTCTCAGACGCCTCCCTTTGTCTTTGGCGGTTTTTTTCAAAGTGAGAATGTATACTTTCTGCGACTCGTTCCCATATTTGGTTAAGTCGAGCTAACAAGGACTTCGATGGCATACAGAGGCGACTGAACCAAATAGGTACAGGGGGGGGGGAACCCCACCCCCCCCCCTAAAGTTTTAACAATTTACCACTAGACAGAATTAGGTTTTCATTGATGAATTTACCTATTATAAAATGTAAACTAGAAATAATAAATCCGAATTTAATGTTTATATTCAAATAATTGTCAAATAAACCCGCGAAAACCAATCGATTTAATCGAACTTTGAGGTAGCAGGGAGCCAATCAGGCGCGAGGAAGGCGGTAGGCTTTCAGAACGACCACGGCCTGTCATCCCCGATTGAACTGTTTCGTCACGTAAATCCGGCCATGAATGTCCTTGTAATATTAGGAGAAATTAATTCGTAGTTAGTAAGCGGCTTCCCATTCCGGTTGACTCAGTATTATGGTAGGAAAAGTCAGGGGTGGTCCCAGACCTCATAAAAGAGGGAGGCACTTGTCAGTAGGTTTTCGAAGGGGGCGGTGTATAATTTGGCGCCCCTCCACCCATTTTCATAAAAGTGCAAAAAATGGGGAAAGCCGTTCTCATGGACGTACGCAGCTTTTACATTAATGACCTAAGTGTCCTTTGCGCATGAACTATAGGGTGCGGAGGATGTGAAGGGGGGCTCGGGGGTCACCCCCGGGAGATTTTTTTTAAAAAAATAGGGCTGAAATAATGGGGTTTTAAGAATTTTGAGTGCAGTTTACACTTGGATTTTAGAGGCAAAGACTATAACTGCCTTCCAAAGGGGGGGGGGGGGGCAATTGCCCGCAGTGCCGGTCGCTGCGTCCACCTCTTTGAAATGTAATTATACATACAGTATATTTATTTACTATTTAGAGGGCTGAACTAAAAAAATAATAATGTGGACAAGCCTCCAGCTTGAAAAGAAAGTGAATTTTAAACTAATGAATTTTCTCTGTAAGTGGTGCTTTTTTTCTTTTCCAGTAGCAATTTGTTTCCTCCTCTTTCCTAATCCTTTGAAAAATGAATTCATTTTTGCGGTCTTTTTCTGGCGGGTCACTCGCTAGGAGAATTTTTTGCTAGTTAACAATTCACGTCTGTTTCATCCAACAATTTCGTTTTGCAAAGTTGTTTTTTCGACTCTTGCATATGGCCGATATGGGCTGCAAAAAGCCTACCCCTCCCCCCTCGAGGGGGGGGGGGTTTGAATAGTTTATTATTTAAGGTATACCACCCCTGCTCAGAGGTGGGGTATTTCACCAAGGTCCCGATCCCTATTGATTCCGTATTCGGCTCTGCTTGCCCCCTTCCTCTTCTAACAAAAATTGCTTTCCAAATTTATCCGTATAATATATACGTATGAAATGCTTCGTGATTCCGATTCCGAGATTTCAACGGATTTACACGTTTTGAGGTCCCAAGAACCAAATAAAACAATAAAATTAACAAAAAGGTCTTACTTACGTTTTTTTCACAACTAATGAAAGTTAACCAAAATATGTCACGAAGCAAATAATCGATTAATTCTACACTCGAAAGAGGATTCGATCTGCTGCCAGGACAAAATTGCGCGCGAGAATTTTTTTTAAATTGGATTTCTTTTTCGCGGTCGCGGATATTTGACTGATGCAAAAAATTAAAGAACCGGTCCGAGTTCACTCGAACATGCTTTCCAATTTATCAAAATTATTAGATAGAGAAAATTAGTAATTTTATGGCAAATATTTTTCCTATGGTTAAATTTCCGATATCTCGGGGGGGGGGGGGCGGTTGTCCACCTGACGTCACTGGAAGTGAGGTAAATTCTCGATAGGTCAAACAAACACATTAATTACCACACAGCAATAATGGCAGGGCGTGCAATGCATTTGAGCGCGAATTTTCTATCATTTTTTTCAAAAAATAATTTTTTGGGCAAAACCAAATATTTTTTTGGGAAAGCAACCTATCCGGTTTCGTTACTCAATTTAACACCTAAAACATGCTTGAAGGTAGAAATCATCGATAGAAAGGTTTCGCATTTTTTAGTCATTTTTTCATTAAAATTTAGTTATTTTTATTTTTTTACCCCCAGAAGCAAACTATCAAGGAGCAAGCGACCCCCCGCATTTTGTCAAAATTAATAACGACTACAATCTACGAGAAGAAAGAAAAGAAATCGTTGGAGCCGTTTTTGAGAAATAATTTTTTTAGACGTTTTTTTTGGAGTTTTTTGAAAATAAAACCCCCCCAAATTGAGTTAGCCAAAAAAAAAAAATGGTCCCGAGGCATGATTTTTGTGAACCTACGTGCCAAATTTCACTTAAATCCACTGAGTAGTTTGCCCGGAAATCGACGAACAGACAGACAGACCGACAGTCAGACATTTTGTAAAAACCACTTTTTTGGGTTCCTGGGACCTCAAAACGTGTAAATCCGTTGAAATCTCGGAATCGAAAATTTCGACCATCACAAAGCTTTCCTTATACTACGTATATATTGGAAAGCAATAAAAACCATCCCTGATGCGGATTACATATCATGCTAAAATTTCAACTCGATCGGTGCAGAACTTTTTGAGTTTTTGAATCGTACACAAACCAACATAGCATTTTTATATAGGTAGAGATAGTTTTTTTTTTCGCGGTCGTTCAATATAAACCATCCTTGATGCGGATTATATATCATGCTAAAATTTCAGCTCGATCGGTGCAGAACTTTTTGCGTTTTTGAAGCGTACACAAACGGAATGAACATTTTTATATATATTATTATGGATTATTATTATTATAATTATAATTACCACTGACATTCGCTCATTCATCCTTCCAACCATTTCTTTATACCCGCAATAATAATAATTTCAGGAATTCTATAATGCGTTTTTATATAGTACATTACACCATTCTTGACATTTTTTATTTTTATTTTATTTTTTATATATTATAACATAAGTCAATATTTTGCGTCAGTGCTAGAGCTAGAGATATCTATCATATTGCTTGTTTTTTTTCAATATAAAATGAGCCAATGATTTTGTTTGTTTGTTCACAGGTAAGTTGAAGGCGTGGCTGAGAACAAATAGAATCATACAAGGGATTCAAAAATTCGTTGGGAACAGGTTGGCAAGAATTGGGTTCAAATTTTAACCGCCTACAGGAAGTTCATCCTCACCTCCAGCGACTCAAAATGTCTGCGTACCCAACTCATTAAATCCAATAGGACAGGACCCCAACTCAAAAAATTCTCTTTTTTAGACTATATTAACCCTTTTGGTAAATAAACAGTAATACGTAACTAACAGGGGGACTCGCCGGCCGCCATACCAAGTTGAATCCAGCGGACCAGAGCAGTTTCAAAGCTGCAGATAACTTGGTAGTGTGCACAGTGGCGGTAGGGAATCATGGTAGAACTTGTCATGGTCACCTCCGAACTAATCGTTTGACTTTACTGTGTTTCCCAAGTGGTTCGGAATCCACTATAATCAGGAGGTCCACTGTCTTATGGGCTGGCATAGGACAGTCAAGTCGGAGTCGCTCTATGGGCCCAAATATGAGGCCTAAGTCGTTATTAACCCGACGAACACTACTACTACTAACCGGGGGGACTCGTATGTGTAATTAATTGGTTAAGTCATGCCTTCGCCTGTTTCATTGCGTCTCAGCTTGTCCACTATAGCTTGTAAAAAAGAACTGAAAAGCCAGATTGATAAAGTTTCTGCTGTCCATACTGTGCATTTAGTGGTTTAGATGACATTTACGTACAATATTGTACTAAATACATACAAAAATACAACGTTAGATAAAATTTCTATGCATCTCCAGCTGATTGTCACTGTTGTAACTACCTACAAGCAAAAATGGCTGATTTTGAAATTATTTAGGCCTATAGTAATATCTATTGAACTGCACTACAAGAGCTGCACTTGATTCCCAACGATATTAGCAAAGAAATTAAAAAAAAATCCATTGAAATTCAAATGACAATTTTAATTAGTCTACGGTTGAACCTGCTTGAAAATTCCTCCGATCTTAGCAAACCAGTGAACCTCGCATTACCCGTCGAAATGAAAAGTTAAGACAGTTAAACTTCAAAGTTTAGTTTCAGCATAATTATTAGTATTAGCCTAATTAATCTGGAAAAGACATAAAGTTTATAGACTTGTACAACAGGTAACTAGTTCTGTTTACGACCTACTGTATATCATCGTATAATACAAACATTACAAATGAATTGCCATAGTTTATCCCCTTGACCCCAGCTGAAATTATTCCCATAAGGGCAGCTGGGCTCCCCGTTGTTAGTGCCCTGTTTTATGGATTTTGGGACGCACTTGTTCCTAGCATTCCTCTTCTTCTTCTTTATCATCTTCTTCTTCATCTACCTTGTTAGTACTCCCTTTGGGGTGTCAATCTCTGTCGTACGATTTTTTTCGACGATTAATGCTTTGGACTAACATAACGCTTAAGCTTTTGAACTTCCTATGATGGGAATGAGGAGACCTCATGACTATAGTGGACTCTGAAAACTTGGCTTCAGCCTCTTACCCGACTTCTTCTCCTCCTTCAAAGGCCTCTTCTCTCGAAGATTGGGTATCATCACTGTAGTTATGGTGATTATGCTAGGGAATTTTAATGCAGTGGTTTCCCTGTGTCTTCTGCATCCTTGAATTCCTCCACATTTGGAGCTAATTTCCCAACTCAAGGCCAAAATAGAGCTTCGCACAGAAAATACTGTTTTTTGCTTATCCCTCAAACTCTGGTCCTTATCTGCGTTTAGTCGTTTAGTCCATCTTCACCACGAGGAGGTACAAATTAAGGATTTTGGTGTCTAGCCTAGGTAGGTTAGATTAAGTTACCCCCCCCCCCCCCCCGCTCTCCTCAGTCCCCTATTGAACAAAATAAAAAAGGCTTGCCCCTCAATGTGACGTCAGACCGGAAAAAAAAAAAAAATAGTAAAGAAGTGTAGTGCCTACTGCCCTCAGGCATACGGTCAATACTCGATTTCGGGCCTCCTCAGTAACTTCAACTATACAGTATGCGTTTGGACACCAAAACTTGCGTAATTTTTATAATTTTTTTCCCAATCTATAATCGAATAACTCTCACTCGAGTTCGAAGCTGCCCTGCTTCAGGGTCTTATTAAAATTTTAATTCACACACCAGGTGAGAAGCTTAGGCCCATAAGAGCAACACGCAGGACCAAATGGTAACAAACAATAGTAAGATCGTTAGGAAACATGAAATAAATTAATTTAACAGCAGTTACAAGGCATGGAATATTACAATCAAAATAGCTAACGAGAGAGGAAAAATTATTTTTCAATTTGACTGTTTTTGTGTTTCGCTTTTAAAGGTTTTTTTTATGGGAATAAATAGGAAGTTATTTACATTTTAGCAATCTGTAAATTTGTTTTGGAGAAAGATTTTGCCGTGGGAATTCTAGTGCGGAAGTCATTGCTATTCGAGTATTGGAAAAATTCTTAAGTTTCTTCTCTGTCTTTTCTATTTTTATACGCATTTCTTCTGATAGGGTAAGGTTATACAGTATATCTAAAATAAAGTAATGTAGATCTAGTTATAGTTTTTGTTAGTTTTAGTTTTAGTCTAAATTAGGTACACATATACTGTATATATTAATTAAGTTTAAGTCATTAGTATTAAGGGGGGCCCAGCACGGGAGAAATCCTTTGGGCCACCCCTACTGTACGAGGGTGGATTGAAAAGTCCGTAGAAACTCTAAACTGGTACAATGTATTAACAATGCTTACTACTACTTTTCAACATAGTCCCCTTGTCGCTCAATGCAGGTGGTCCATCTTCCCTCAAGTTTTTTTATTCCACCCAGAAAATAATCTTCCGTGAGCCCTGCAAAATATTCGGTTGTTTCGCGCATTACTTCCTCATTTGAGCCAAATCTTTTCCCTCCAAGCCATTTCTTCATATTGGGAAACAGAAAATAATCGGACGGTGCCAGGTCAGGGGAATAAGGAGGGTGGCGCAATAGTTCGAACTTTAATTCCTGAATTTTAGAGGTCACCAACACTGCGGTATGAGCCGGCGCATTGTCATGATGAAAAAGAATTTTCTTTTTTGCTAAATGGGGGCGCACAGTTTGAATTTCTGCTTTAAGGCGGTCAAGAAGGGATGCGTAGTAGGTGCCGGTAATCGTTTTTCCTTTTTCTAAATAATCTACGAAAATGACACCTCTTGCGTCCCAAAAAATGGTGGCCATGACCTTGCCTGCTGACTGGACGGTCTTTGCCTTCTTCGGGGCACGTTCTCCACTGGCTACCCACTGCTTAGACTGCTGCTTCGTTTCTGGGGTGTAAAAATGAACCCAAGTTTCATCTACCGTTATAAAACGACGAAGAAATTCTTTGGGGGCTCGTTGAAACAGCTTTAAATTCTCTGCACAAAGCTCGGCGCGACGGTGTTTTTGTTCAGCTGTCAGCAGTCGCGGCACCCATCTTGCTGACAATTTTCTCATTTTAAGGTGATTATGTAATATATTGTGAACCCTTTCGCTCGAGATCCCCACAATGTCAGCTACCTCTCGCAGTTTCATTCGACGCTCTCCTAGCACTAAATCACTGATTTTTTTTTACAGTTTCTGCCGTAGTGACGTCAGAAGGCCGCCCAGAGCGTTCGGCGTCTTCTGTGCCCATATGCCCAGTACGAAAATTTGAGAACCACTTATAAACAGTTTTAATTGACGGAGCAGACTCCCCATAATGTTTATCAAGGCTTTTTTTCGTTTCTTGCACATTCTTCTTCTTTAAAAAATAATGCTTAATAACGACTCGAAATTCTTTTTCATCCATTGCTCACAATTACCTGCAACTCCCCGAACTTAAAAAATCACTGTGATGTCAATTATGATCGAATAACGCTCAAACTTTGACTGAGTTCCGATCAGACAGTTCGCTAAATGAGGTGATATTTGGCCTTGACGAGTGGCGCCATCCCTCGGATTTTCTACGGACTTTTCAATCCGCCCTCGTAATACATTCTCACTTTGTATGCAATATTGTACCTATATATAGGAGTACTCACACGGGGTACCAGAATAGACTAGTGCCGTGGTTCCCTGTAGTGCCTTGTCAGGGGGCCATGGGACGTCGTGAGGAAAAAATTGATGAATTGATTGAGACGTCATACCTATGTGAAGGGTTGTTCTCGACGCTCCTTAGGTGCCCATTCCATCGACCGGCTAGGGCTATTTACAAAAACGGTGACGTGGTAGCAGACATTCAAGACTAAGGTGGCGTTTCCACCGACCTCGCATTGCAGAATGCAAATGACATTGACGGAAATTAGAATTTTTCTTTTTATAGAAATCTATTAAAATGTTTGTACTTAACATATCCCATGACGCCATTTTTTAATTTTAGTTTGTTTGTTTGTGATTTTACTGTATGGTCATTGATCAATTTTAACTATGGCATAGAGGAAAATAAACATTTCCGTCAATTCTGCAATGCGAGGTCGGTAGAAACGCCACCTAAGTCTTGAATGTTTGCTACCACGTCACCGTTTTTGGAAATAGCCCTAGCCGGTCAATGGAATGGGCACCTTAGGTTAAAATCGAAGGGTCGAAACAATCTAAAAACAGCAACGGGGAGCTGGAGGGGTTCTTTCGCAAAATATTCGTCCCAACCCCAAAAATTTGCAGCCGCATTTGTCGTATTAAAAAATGAGCTAAAATTTACTTTTGATACTGACTTATTTTTCCTTGTAAACTGGGTAGAGCCGTATAGGGGGCCAAGGATAATTGGCTTCTATCAATGAGGGCTACGGCTTTCAAAGTTTGGGAACCACTGGTCTAGTGGGTAGAGACTAGAGAACTAAACCTAAGGTTCGAGGCTATGGCATAGAGGTAAAAAACTCCGTCTAGGCCTGGGTCCAACCAACCCAATGCCGGACCACATCACCCCAAATAGAGCAGTACCTGCGATGAAGTGGGAAATTCAGAGAAAATAAATATACAAATAAAAATTTTCCAAAAATATATTTTTTTAAATGTTTTAATTTACTTTTTATTTCTACATTCTTTAACTTTTCTTTAACCTGTACTTATACATTCCCTAGCGTTCATTTCCCACTCTGCCATATTATTAGCGTCTTCTCATTCTTTAAATGCCTCTTCTGGGTAGATTGGGTTGGGTTAATTGAGTTCGTCGAAAGGCCCGAAACTCGCCCATATGGAATGTCTTTCTTCTTTCTTTCTTTTTTCTCCTATAAAAAATAGGCAATCATCATGGCAATTTGGACCTTGGAGACTGCTGTTCTGAAAAGGGAAGTCGTGCTCTTGCCAAACCACTGCCTCAGGGTTTTTCAACCAGGATGTCAGAGCATATTTTAAGAAATATTTACTGGGTGGCACAAATTGAAATCCTATTCTATATAGTGTAAATTTCGCTTGTATCTACCCCCCCCCCTCCATAAATAAGCTCAGATTAGGTCTATTATCCTTTTCACTACTGCCACGGCTTCTTCGGTCACGTTAAAAACAAAATTGGCGCCACGACGGACAATGTAACTATTGACTATTTTTAATATTTTTTTTTTTTTTTTTTTTTTTTTTTTTTTTTTTTTTTTTAAAGGTTAATCGCATACCAACAATTCAATGAATGTATCCGATTGACCTCTTCAGTCGCCTCACTAAGTTACCTAATAGGTACTTGTGTCGAGTTAAGACACGTCTCCGATCGCATGGCGTGTAGAGACTCGCATAAGTACAAGCACGCTACCACTTGGTCATCGAAGTCGATATGTTGTTAGTCTTGCCGTTTGAAATTCGCGCCCAATTTGTGTGGGGCAATATGCCCAAAAGTAGGGGCAAAATCACCTCACTGGGGGGCACGCATGCCCCAATGGGGCTTCCTTAAAATATGCTCTGCAGGATGTTTTTCTTCTATCGGTAGCCTCATTCCTTCAATCTTGGCGATGCGTGTTATTCCTGGCTGAAATATTGAAATATGTTAGTTTCAGTTTCGTAACTATCAGCAGCAACTCGGCTTCAATATCTATTCGCGTCAGGACCTCATAGCATTTGGGGGCACAAACTCATCAGGACATGCGAAACATTCCTATGTGTATTCATACGTGCATGTGAGCACATGACTTCGATAGCAAGGTGGTAGCGTGCTTATAGTTGTGCGAGTCTCTATACGCCCTGCGATCGGTGGCGTGTCGTAACTCAGCACCTACAGAGGCAACTGATGAGGTAAATCGGATACATTCATTAAATTGTTTGTATGCGATTATCTTGGCGCTACAGCCCGCAAGTGGCCTTATTCAGCTCTGCCACTTTACTTTAATGACTAGTTATTTTACGATACTATCCTCGGTTGGATTATTAATCACTTTATTATTTAAGGCGATGACAATAGTACTTTCACTGTCAGTTGTAGCACGTCGTTATTTGTTATAAAATATGTGAGATTGTTCAATAATTACACGGATAACACTGCACTTACTCTATGTCCCTATTGTTGCTTTTTATACTTTCCCAGATTCCAGTAGGTCTATAACTATCGTCTAATGTAATGAACAGGTGTTTCGTTCGGCAAGTTAACTAAGTTAAACAGGCAATCTCGTTATAGGCCTAACCGAATTTAGAGGAGTCATCTAATTTCGGTTATAAATGTTAGAACTCTATTTGTGTTTTGCCATGTTGTCGCCACGGATCAGTGGCGCTAGTTGAAATGTGACAAATAAAGAGAATACAGTGTCAATGTGTTTTAACCATATACTACGCGTAGTTGTTCATTAATCTGTAAAATGCCACAACAATAAAGAAGAAGAAGACGCCATCTTAGAAGTCTGGTGCGCATCAGCGCATAAATCGCTCGAACTGGTGGTTGCCGAATGTCAATATTTCCATCAAGTTTTCACTCGGTACGCCAATGGCTTAAAATACTATTTATAGAGATGCATTACAAAGAACCGTAAAAAGAGAGACGAAAATTTTTCCGGGATCACTGACTCGAAAAAAATTTACTCGAGGAACGTACCGCCTGGCGCCTAAAGCTATCAAAAATTTGGAAAAGTTCCAAGACTACGCGAGAGGGAGAGTAAACAATGTGATGGTAGATAAGGGTAGGGGTGGAATGATAGGGCGTGGACGTGGGGGCGCCACTTGGAAAATACAATTGCCCCTGCCCCCCAATAATTATGGGTTTGCAGCCGCTCTTGGACAGCCATAAAGATATTGCTCCCCGTTGGGGGTGCGTGGTAATGTGCGTTGTGTTCGAAGAAAACGTTTTTGTATTTATTTTTATGTCGCTTTGTCTGCGGTGGGGAGAAAATGGGCAAGGTCAAGTCGTCTACATCGGGGGTGTTACTTAAATTTTTGCTTTCCTATTTATACCTTAGTATGTTATTTTAAAAGAAAGGAAAGATAGTTTTGTGATGGTCAAAATTTTCGATTTCAAGATATTAGAGGATTTACACGGCTTGAGGTAAGAGGAACACAAAAAAGTGATGTTTAGCAAATGTCTGTCTGCCTGCCAGTCTTCATATATTTTTTTCGGTATTCATTAAGGGCAAACCGGAGTCGCCTATATTCCATTTTCTGTTCAAACTTCAATTTCTCATGAAATATGGAACGCAGAACAATGAAAAAATGCTGAATGGCAAGAAGAATTTTTTCTCCTAATTTTGATGTATAGTATGTGGCCTTAACTAACCCCAATTCGCCACAGTTTATGAACTCCTTCAGCTTGAACCCCTGAACCCCTGAATGACTATTATTTTTTGCGTATCAAGTTCACTATATAGCCGATCGGTATGATTGCAACATACTATATATCAAAATTAGGAGAAATAATTCTTCTTTCCATTCAACATTTTTTCATTGTTCTGCGTTCCCTATTTCATGAGAAATTAAAGTTTGCACAGAAAGGGAATATCGGCAACTCCGGTTTGCCCTTAATTTGTGGGCAAACTAATCAGTGGATTTTGATTAAATTTGTCATGTAGGTTAAAAAAAAAAATGTCTCAGGACTGTTTTCTTTATTTTGGGCTAACTAAATTTGGGGGGGGGGGGCTTATCTTGAAAAAACTAAAAAAAAACACATTTTTTTCTAAAATGTTCTATAAAACGGCTCCAATTACTTTTCTAAATTCACATATATTGTAGTTGTTATTGTAAATTGTATAATGTAAACAAAACCCAATGGGTTGCTTGCTCAAGACTAATTTTTTATGGGAAATTACAAAAAATTATTTTTCTTTGGAACCTTCAACCGATGCTTTCTAACTTCAGGTTTGTTTTAGGTGTAGGTACTTAAATAGCGTTACAATACTGCTACGGTTACTTTCTGAAACGAAGTTCTGCTTTTGAATATAAAAAAATAATTTGTGAATGCATCAATACATTGCATACCCACAATTTCACATGATACATGATACATGATACATATAATTCAATTATATATAATTCAAAGGATAAATGATAAAAGATCCCTAATTGCCTCCATTTCGGTGAGAAGAGCAAAATGGATGGGTCACCTGATCAGACAGGAAGAACTCTTAAGCACCATAATGGAAGGCACAATCGAAGGCACCAATGCAAGAGGGCGACCAAGGAAGGCGTACGCAGAAGACCTCAAGAAAGATATGAGATGAGGAACCTACTTGGAACTCAAGAGAACGGCCCAAGACAGGGAGGAATGGAGAAGGAGGTGGATAGATTTGCTGCAAACCAATCGCTAGATTGCAACTACTGAAGAAGATATATAAAATAATATATACTGTATATATTTTTTTTAATTCCCTCCTGTTTTTAGTTACATATGAATCTTCGTCTGTGAAAACACAACTTCACTTGACACTTTACTTAGGGAGAGGGAGTCATTGGGTCATTGTCAATCGTAAACCCTTTTGGTAGTGGTCGGCTATATAGGCTATAAAGCTGAAAAATCAATAAACAGTTTGCCTACCTGAAAATTTCATTGATTCAATTACTACAGTATAGTAGCACAAGTGTCAAATAAAACAGGGTAAACTGCGGTTCAATGAAAAAAAAAAACATAATAAAACAGGGTTCATGCACAATCGTATTATAATAATCCATAATTAATTCACAATAATAACTAACCCATCCCATTCTAAGATGATGACGCTATACACAGCATTCAACACAGAAGCAGGGTCTTCCCCTCTTCTTCATCAGTCCAGTAGCAAGTTCAGAAGACTAGAGTGCATTCACAACTTCAGACTGGTCTTCAGTTTCAGTTCGGCGGGCTTTTGGAGAGGTACTGTTGGCGCGCGCGCGTTTTTTCTCTCAAATTTCGTAGTCTGTGTTCATCCATCGTGCCCATGTGAGTGGTGCTTTACAGTGTCAGCATTATTGGATTAACTTTGGATTATGACTGGATTACGTCTTTTCACGGGGTAATGTTTAACTTTGTTACGCTGGCAATAACTAAGTCCATTGTGACTGCTGATTTAACCATCGAGGGTTTAACGTGCATTACGCTATTCCACTCTATTATTATATCAAAGCGGCTTTGTTTACACTTGCTTATAGTATATGTTGAGGTTGCGTATTTGGAATATTCATCCTTCAATTTGGGTTATTAATTTTTCAGGGACATCTCCCGCTGTTGATCTAGGCCATGCTGTTCTGATTAGTTTATAACCGGTGTTTATTTTTGGATGGATCCATTTAACCATAGCCATATCTAGGGGGCGGGGGCAAACCCGAGACCCCCTGTATGACATTTTCAATAGGCCAGGAAATAATTGAATAGGACTGCAACGGATGAAAACACCTACCCCATCCCTCCCGCGAAAAATTTTCTTAGCAAGCCCATCGCCTTGTCTTAGTCTCTGAGGTGCAAGGCCGTAGCCAAGGGAGGGTTCATGGGGGTTCAACCCCCCCCCCCAGAAATGAAATGGCTTGATACTAGATAGAATCAGATTTTGAGAGGAAAAACGAAAACCACTATGTAATAAAATTAAGGTTAGCATGAAAACAAGACTTTATAGTCTTATTGTTCGCCTTTTGTTTTGTTTACAATAAAGTCGTATTTTCATTTCATTTCATTTCATTAATACCCAATGAAATTTCCACCCCCCCCCCCCGAAAAAAAATCCTGGCTACGGCCTTGCGTGGGTGGGTATATGATTTTCGTCAAGGTCAGGGGTGGAGCTTGGAGTCATGTTGACAGGTGTGGATATATATATATGTATATGACTATATGCAATTTGTATGTGAAAACATTCCCCTCTCTGGAACTGTCACTGCCTTATGCACCATCCATTGATGGATTGCTTTTTATTATATATATTTATAGATAGATATAGATATAGATATATTTCGTGTTAGATTGGTCTTTAGTATGTGCGCCGCGTTATGGCCGAATGACGCTTACCATTAGCTGATGGAAAGTGATCCGAAAGAAATCCAACGAAGTCCTCCGCCATGTTTTAGCCTATTCCCATGCAGACTGCAGTATTCGTCGGTATCCACATTCAGTAAGTTCACCGAGAGTGGCTAAGATTGATTGAAATTACTAAATGAACTAAACGACACAGAAAAGACTGTTAACTTTACACCCTATCGGGTGGCGGGTACTTACTGTATATAGGGACGCCGACTTGGGGGGGGGGGGCACGGTCCATCTTGCCCCCACAGACTAGATTCCTGCCCTGCCCCCCCCCCCCCCCAGAAGCAAAGAACCCTTAGTGCAGTTTATTTATTTCAAACATCAAGATAAAAATAAATCACATACAGGTAATTTGGCATTGGCACCGCACCAACTTATAGAAACTTTTTCGCGCCAATTTTGTTCGTATAGCCAACTTTCGCATGATTTTTGATATAACGGCTTGAGTAAATAATTTTATAGAAAGAGCGAGTCTACGTCGGTCAATGCTTTCTGCATTATAGTTATTTTAAGTAACCATTTACCAATGCATTTCCCTAATACTTTCCAGAGTACCGAATTCTTGCCCCCCCCCAGAATTTTTAAAACTCGGCGTCCCTGACTGTATATCTTTTATTTGAAAAAAAAAACTTTGGCCTATCAGTTATCTGTTGATTCTCGTGTATACTCAGATATTTCCTTGTCGCACTAACAAGCACCAATGTGGACATAGCGATAATAATATGGTATTCATTATGAACTGTTTGACCCGGAACTGTCAAGTTGATAAAAAAGCTGTAAACTATAAAGATCGAAATTCGACATAAAGGAAGAAACTTCCACCGAACCTGGATCCGAAAACCCTAATGGGTGCCTTACCTTCATGGCCAGAGGAAAAACGCGGCTGCAGCCATTTTTCTGACCACAACATCCCAAATAGAGCCGTGGTCAAGAGAGGAGAACCCTCTGCTCGACGTGCCGCGATTTTTAAATATACCTCGAATAACTTCTTTATTATTTATGTATATATCAGGACTATAGGCTCCTGTAGGTGAATTTGAAAAAAATCTAATAAAGTCCGTTTCATAGTCTAGTTCTAATAACGTCATCATTAAAGTCAATTTCTATAGCCGGCCCGCACAGTGGCGGCGCTGGAAATTTTAAGGCGGGGGCCATGGAGGGGCATGACTTCTATCTGGGGGGGGGGGGCAATGAAAAAACAAAACATTTTTCATTGGGAGTAGGTATACCGTTCACTAATTCTACAATTTAACAACATGTAAAATATCTCAAAAGTGGGGGGGCCCCGGAGGGGCCGGAGAAACTTTTGGGGGGGGCAGGCCCCCTCGGGCACCCCTGTAGCGCCGCCACTGGGCTCGTAGCCAGGAATTTTCCCGGGGGGGGGGGGTCTGTGATTAAATAGTATGTATCAAAAGGCCGCACGGCGGGTAAGTTGAATTCTATCTAGTGCTACAACGTGAAGAATGTTCGGGGAGGGGGGGGGGGAGGGTTCTGTAACTTCCCTGGTTACGGTCTAATCCATGGCTATAAAAGATCAGTAAATGAAAATGAGAACCACGGTATCGACAAATTCCTAACTGTTGACAAAGACAATGAGTTATCATTCTCTATCTACCATGACAATTCCTATATAATTTCGGGGTCCTGCTTTACCCAAGGTGATAACATAACCTCATGGGATAGACCCATACCCAACTAATAACTCATTGGAAACAATGACTAATGCAAAGATTAAGATGAATGATGATTAATGATGACCATTTTTCCACTTTCCCTGGATGAAATATTCACATTGTAATACATTGCTCATCGTACGTAATGTATGGAACCACATTACAATGTTGTGTTCCTATCAGAGGCGGACGCAGCGACCGGCACTGCGGGCAATTGCCCCCCCCCCCCTTTGGCTGGCAGTTATATTCTTTGCCTCTAAAATCCAATATGTGACTGCACTCAAAATGCGTAAAACCCCGCTATTTCAGCCCTATTTTTCAAACAAATTCTCCCGGGGGCCCCCCTTGTGCACAATTTTATTACTTCCTTGTAATATAGGAACCTTGTTGCTCTGAAAATGCGTAAAACCCCAATATTTCAGCCCGATTTTTCCCCCTTTTATGAGGTCTGGGACAGCCTCTGGTTCCTACCTATACGGTACACTCTGTTGAAGCTGATCCACGGTTCGGTCCGATCCTTTTCTCTTCAATCAATCAATCAATCAATCAGTCATAATGTCTTCGGTTCAGCCCGAAAAAAAACCAAATGCATCACTAAAACGGACTGTTAGGATGTCTTTATAAGAGTGGACAGCCCGTAGGAAATTGGCAGCCCGAAATTTAATACTTTTTATTTTATATTTAATTAACTAAGCAAGTTATTAAAGATTTGGCTCATTTAAGTTGTAGAAGACTACTTCATGCATCATATAACAAGGTATTTTTAATTTTCGAAATTGTATTTTTTTCATAAACACGATAATAATTTATAAACAATAACTTTTGACTACTATAACTAAGAATAACTACTAGATAGGTAATATGAAAAAACTACAATTTCGAAAATTAAAAATACTTTATTATATTATGCATAAAGTAGTCTTCTGCAACTTAAATGAGCCAGATCTTTAATAACTTGTTTAGTTATTTAAATAAAAAGTATTAAATTACGGGCTGTTAATTTTCTGTACCTACACTCCTCAGAGTTAATCGGAGGGAGAAATATGTAATAATTAAATATCTCAGGAAGAATCAATCGTAGAAGAAGAAATGTTTTTAGGCATTTTGATATTTCTTTCCAACACAGATTGGCCCCAATCATTGATTTTGATTTGTACATAAAATGATGGGTGTGGTAGTACCGAGGAAGGAGTTCCAAGAACTGTAGCCAGATGGTGTTAGTGTCACATGTCGAAATGTAGAGGAGCATAAGTACCTACAAGGTTACTTAGTGAGGGGACTGAAGAGGTCAATCGAATACAGTCATTATTTTTTTTTGCATACGATTAACTTTTTTTTTTTTTAATCTAGCCTATATGTAAAAAAACTGCTAACTAAATGGATGTATTTAACGACGATACGATACGATATGATGCGATTGATGTTTCTTGTTAAAATCGACATTGTACAACAAACGCATGGTGGGGGTCCATAAATTTGCCCTTGAATACAAACTAAAGGTATATTTTTATTTTTCTGCCTGTCTTTTCCTGCTGTAACCATACCATTGGTCATGGCTTCATGCACATGGCAAAATCAAACCACATGAGAATTTTTCTCTGAATAATCCAAATTATGGCTACATTCAGAAGCCCGTATTCTCTAACATGATGCTTTACAGGGGCTATGTAATCCTGTCCCACTGCAGCAATGGAGATAGTACTGGACTTCCCACCCCTCCATGTTGCAGTGGAAACTTCAGCAGAAATGGCATTACTAGGAGTGGAAGGGCAATTAAGAGAGACTCAGCCTCTCTGACTACGTCTGACCACTGCCTGGATATGCCAAGCGATAGAATCCATCCAAAATACTGTTTTAGGAGGGAATTCGAAACTATATTAGGGACAATGAAAGAATGCTGCGAATCAGCAGGAATTCTCAATAGTCACACAATCAAGTGGTATACTGATGGCTCTAGGCTAGGAAGTACCAAACCAAGAACAGGCCTTGGCGTCTTTGGTCCTGGGGTTAAATATCTGGAGTCTCTTAGGGAGACAACTATAGTCTTGCAGATTCTGCAATGAAGGTGCGGAGGACCTGCGATGCGATGCGATGCAATCGCACGAAGAAGAGCAGCATGCTCGGAAAGCTTGCAGTTACATGTAAAAGACCTGCCACTTCTGAATCCCCTCAAGATCCTGGCTCTTGTGAGGGAGATAGGCCTCGAGAAAGTGATGTAGAAGTGATGTAGATACTTTGTTGTAGGGGGCACAATAGGCCAATAGGCTTAAGTGTACACAGGTAACACCTGTACCCCAATTTATATAAAAAAAAGGTATATTTATATATATATATATAATATATATATATATATATAATATATATATATATAATATATATATATATATAATATATATATATAGAAATATATATATAGAAATAAAAATAATTAGAATTCAAGGTTGCTGGTGTCACACAATTTTCATTACTTACTATGTTTGACACTATTTTCCGTCCAATAAATAATACGCAAGTTTATAAACTAGCATTACCTGGAATATCGCATGCCTCAAGTAGACTACTCTGCCCACAAATCAAAATTTTCAACCTAAACTGCTCCGGAATTCCACCATCTGCATTCTAAATACATAATAACGCCTCAAGTTTTCATATTTTATGTGTAGCAGTGCAGTGCCGTGCCGTGGATTTTTCAAGCATGAAGCAAGGTTCGAAAATGGCGCCCTCTTGTATGCATATATTATATATACGTATATAGTGTATAGGCCCTATATATAATATATGTATAGCACCATAGGTACATAATATATTTCCCAAATAAAAACAAAACCATCTTCATCGAGAAAAATTTATTATTTATTACGCATTGAAGTTATAAAAAAGAATTTTCCTAGTTCTTCATGAAACTCCTCATAAAATGGAAAGTAATTACTGGCATAATGGTACATTTTAACAATATTAGGCTACTTCAATTTTACTTTCCTTACTTTCAATTTGGCAAATTCGTCAATCAAATCAGTATAGTCGAGAGTGGCGGCCAAGCCAGACTCAATCGATATTACAGCTAAGTTGGACAGTTTCAGTTGACTAATAGAATTTCTTAAATAATTTTTAATTATTTTCAGTTTTGAAAAGCTCCTCTCCCCACTCGCAACAGATACGGGCAGGGTGAGGAGTATTCGTAAGGCCACAATTAGGTTGGCGTACAACGGTTCCAACTCGTTTTCCACTAAATAATTGAGAGTGTCTAAAGGCTTCATGGATTTAGGCAATAAACGGGCCACATCACGCAACTCATCTTGTAAATCAATTCCATTTATATCAGATTCATTGTCAGCTGTTAAAATATTTCCAAGTTCTTTACAAAAAGTTTCAAGAGTTTCGTCATCAATATCTCTAATTTTATAGATATCATATAAAAATTGGAAATTCTTACTATGATTTTGTAGAAGTTGGAATCGCTCACACAATGAAGTAATGGTTTTGTCTAAAATATAATAAAAAAAATTTACAGCAAATTTTTTTTCTTCATTTAAAGGTTCATCTTCTGCTTTTTCATCAAATTGTCGCTTTTTTTTTCTGGCCCTTACCTCCATTTCTTTAGGGAATTCCTTATTGCATTCCATTTCGTCTGCGATTTCGTTGGCTGTAATTTTTATATGCTCCAGCCCTGCTTCTCTAAATGCTTGAATCCTGTTAATTGTCTCTGATAAAAGTGTTACGCAGTCCGAAAGATTTATTGTAATTGATTGAAGTAACTTGGAAACCACATTCACTTCAAATAAAATATTATACCACAGAACTAACCCACAGATAAATTTGTAATTATTAATGCTTCTAGCCAACCCTCTAGCTCTTACTTTAGCCTCTTCGTCAGTCCTTTCATCTTCCATGATATCTATCAATGTGTCATACACATCGCCTAGTTGATACCTCAGTGGTTTCAATGCATCGATTCTACTAGACCATCTAGTAGCACTCAAGGGTTTGATAGTCAACTGAGTGACATGTTTTTTTAAGGCCTCCCAACGCTTTGTAGAAGCGGATAAAAAGTTATATAGTTCTTGTACGGTAGAAAAGAATGATGTGGTTTCCAAGGTACATGAAGCCGCATCATTTACAACAAGGTTTAAAGTATGATTTGCACATGGCACATAAAAAGCTCGAGGATAATTTTTAAGGATGCGACTTTGTACACCTTTTCTCACTCCTTTCATGTTGGCGCCATTGTCGTATCCCTGACCTCTTAACCACTTCAACGTGAATCCCAATTTCTTTAAATGCGCCAGAATAAGCTCAGCCAAAGCTTCACCAGTCGAATTGGTAGCCTCAAAAAACCCAACGAAAAATTCATGAATTTCATACTTTTTAATTTTTTTGTTGAGGGTAACAATTCTTACTGTTAAGGACAGTTGCTCAGTATGGCTTACATCAGGCGTACAATCTGCTATCACTGAAAAATACTTAGCTGTATTTGTTAATTCCAAAATTTTTTCTAAAACAGTTTGCCCCATTAATTGAATCAATTCATCTTGTATACGGTTGCTTAAATAAGTAACAGACGGTTTGTCTGATGCCCTTTGAACTCTTCTAATGTGTTCCTCCATAACAGGATCAAACTCTGCAAGAAATTCTATAAATTTAAGAAAGTTTCCGTTATTTTCGGCAAACAAATGTTCATTTGATCCTCGCAGAGCTAAACATTGCGTTGCCAACGCCCTAATTAAAGAAATTATTCTTTTAATGACTCCTCTCCAGTGCTGAATCTCCATTTCAGTAAGTCGTTGGTACTCATCGTCTATGGTTCTTTTCATCCGCAATCTTGAGTTAAATTCTTTCCATTTTCGAAAGGCATCCCTGTGGTATTTCGATTTTTCATGAGACTTGAGGGTTCTGCCAATATTCTGCCAATCGGAAAAGCCTGCTTTTGGCCATTGAGAGACGTCTGACTGATCAAAAAGTTTGCAACAGAAACAAAACACGGAGTCGTTTGAAACAGAATAAATGAGCCAATTTCTTTGTACAACTTCGCCATTTTGCAAAACCATCTCATAATTTGATGCTACAAATCTACGTTTTGAGCTGTTGGCTGGAAATTGGAATTGTCGTACTTGTTGCGGGCCCCTTTCTACCAATATTTGACGAATTGCCGAAGTAATTGAAAATCCCCATAAGGCTGGGTCAGAACTTAATTCAGAGACTTCGTTAGAACTGGATGGTCCCGATGGTGTATCATCATTTATCGGCTCGGATGCGTGACAATTCAATATCACAGGCGATTCTTCGGTTGAATTATTGTTGCTGGTGAAGGCCTTCATAGCTTTACTCAACTTTATATTTTCTTCTTCTCTCTTCTGTCGTTTTAGCTTGTTCTGATATCCGGACAATTTTCCACGTTTTTCTGACATGCTTGCACTGAAATAAATTATTTTCTGAATTACACAAATTTTCTGGAGGAAGTGACTTTGGTATTTTTATTGATTTTTATGACTAACATCTCTTAAAATTTAATCAAAATCGTTAGAGCCGTTTTTTAGGAAAAAAAATTGAAAACCTGATTTTTGGGGGCAGTGAAATTTGCAATCCTTCTGTTTTGTGCTCGTGTCCCTTAATATATGTGTGAAGTTTGATCAAAATCCATCCATTAGTTTAGGCTTTAGCTCTACGTGCATAGTGCATGCACACCCACACATACAGTACAGATACTAGCCAATGGAAACCGGCAACCATGGCAATGAATGCGTAAATACTTACAGTAAATAAATTAGCTATTGTAGTGTACAAGGCAAACGCGCTACCCTTCCTTCACTGAAATATGCAATAGCATAGCTACATACATAAATAAATACATATACTATATGTAGCCTACTGCTCAAATTTACTTACCATAAGTTATACTTTATACAGTATGTAGCTAGGTAAGGTAATTGTTCACAAAAGCTACCCACGGCGTCTGTATAGAGGATTTGTACTTTGTATTTAAGTCAGCCCAACGGGGTCGGAAAGCACTCACCAGTCACTGGGGCATTGGGAAGGGCAGAGTATTAGGGGAGGAAGCTAAATTTAAATTTAACACAAAGATATTTTTCGCAAGAAAATAAAAAAACACCAATTTGGGCCTTTAAAAATTAACCAAGCGCCATTTGTAAACAAACATGATACCACGCGACACGCGTAAACAAGAAACACTTACCTATCGAGTATCGACTGAAAAGCCGCCAAAAAGTTTGAAATAGTTTGTTTAGTTCTGAGTTTTACAATTATTTTAAATTTTATTCTTTTTTATATTGCATTCATGTCAATATTTAAAATTTTTGTTTTCAATAAAAAGAAAATCTAGAAGGTATATTTAGGATACATTTTTGTCCAATTTGGCGCCCCCCGCAGCGTGGCGCCTGAAGCGGCTGCCTCATTGCCTCAATGGACGGCACGGCCCTGTAGCAGTGAGTTCTAGATATGCCTGCGAGGGAATAAGGGGCGTGTCTTGAATCCCAAGCAGATGAACGGCATCTATAACCTAATTGCCGACCTTGGAAGGTTTGGGGGGGAACTACTGATAATTTTAGGTTCATTCTAGGTATGTGTTGGCTAAAGGCTAGTCAACTAGTTGGGAAGTGAACATGCTTTGGGCGGAGGTGTGATTGCAGTTCAGTATGATAGTGGTTAGGATAAGAGAGGGTTTAGTGTTGGGATCGTGTGAATGTACTGATTTGTTTATTTTGATGGCTGGTCGATTTTAACCGAAATTAGACAATATTGAAAAACTGGGCTTGGCAGGATAGGAACCCACGATCTACGCCTAATCGGGGCGTCGTATTTTTCTATATCCTCTTATTTCGGTTAACGAGGACGTTACCTCTTGTGCAATATGTTATCACTTATAGGGGAAAGAGATAGCAAAGCCCCGCGAAGCGTGGTCGGTGCTTATATGGAATCTCCCTTCTCCTCATCGGCCAGAGCCGAAAGGGGTTTTTTACAATAAAGACTTTATTATTACAATATTATTATTATTAAAAAAATATATATATATATTATTAAAAATTGTTGGTAGATGGGAGGGAATGATAATAAAAACAGACTATTAACATTAAAAATAAAAATAAAAGAACCGGTCCGAGTTTACTCGAACATGCTTTCCAATTTATAAAAATTAGTAGATAGAGAAAATGAGTAATTTCATGGTAAATAATTTTCCTATAGCTAAATGTCGGGCATCTCGGGGGGGGGGGGGGTGTCCACCTGACGTCACTGGAGGTGAGGTAAATTCTAGATAGGTCAGACCAACAAATTACCACACAGCAATAATGGCAGGGCACGCAATGCATTTGACCGTGAATTTTCTATCATTTTTTCAAAAACATTTTTTTTTGCACAAAACCAAATAGTTTTTTGGGAAAGCAATCTGTCCGGTTTCGTTACTCAATTTAACACCTAAAACATGCCTGAATGTAGAAATCATGGATTAAAGTTCCCGTAAGTTAAACATGAGATTATTTAGTGCATTAGGGGCTTATATTTCGTTAGTGCTCTAAATGCGTCCATGCATCGGCTGTAAGTAAATAAAACTAACAGTATAAATAAATAATTTTATTGCCTCCCAAAATCCCAAAATCACAGCAGGACTACTCAAAATACGCTAAGGACTATTTTGATCATTGCTGAAAAGTCTCGGTAAGAAACACTTCAAGGCACTGCCATGCATTGGTAGATGGTGGTGTTCCTTACTGAGACTTTTTAAGCGATGGTGAGACTGGGCCTGAGTTGTTTTCTGTTTATTAAGGCACTATATACCCGGGTATTGTCATCCGCCATGTTGTATCCCATATTTCCCATATGGTAAGTATTGTAAGATAAGTAAAAGATTGAAAAATATTGAAAAAACTAATACACGTTTTAGTATTTTGTTATTAAATACTACCCTAATTGGTAGCACGTTTTTTAAATAATAATAAATAAACAAGGATACATTTCTAAAAATAAATAGGTAAACACCCAATGCTTGACTTATACACCAGACTTATAATGGATACAATATGGCGGGTGACAATACCTGTCTAATATAGAGCCCTACTGTTTATCCTGCAGGCTGTCATGCTACGATTTAGGGCGGCAGATTCAGAGAGAGTCGCTAAATTGATTTATTTTTAAATCTGGAAATGCATAAAAACCTACATGATTTCGTGCCTGAACAAGAAAATGTTTAGTCTACAAAATTACAAAATCACACATTATTCAAAACTGTCTCAAAATCGATGGGTGGCCCCCACTGGAAATCCTCGGACCCCTATCTGGACAAGGATATTACGTTTTGTCTCCAAAATCTAAACAAAATTACATATGTATACTCTTGTATAAAATTTTGGTGGGAGATTTGAAAAAAAAAAAAAAAATGGTCATGCGTGGACCAAACTCCACAAACAAACAAACAATTTCCTTGGAAACCCAGAAATTCTCCAAACATACTCAAGCCCTATTCAAATGCGTCAGAAAATTCCGAATGAGCCTCCAGCTGCTGAGCGGTATACAGTAAAATATAAAGGAGCACGTGTGAGCTTCAGAGGGTCTTGGTTTGCGCGGGGAGGGGGGGGGGTGTAGACATACTAAAACCGCAGCACTGCTGTGCTGATGTGAGCAAGTCCAACTGACGGCACATGGACCCAAAGTCAACAAATGCTCGCGGGACTTCAAAAGTGACGACGGATTTTAATTACAAACCGGTGATGACTGTGTTCTAATCCTCACCACATTTCAATGCTGTTAACAAAAAGAAATAGTTCCAACTGTTTTTGCTTTTATATCCATAAAAAACAATGTTTCAACTAAAGATATATAATTTTTATGCCGAATTTCATTGATATCCTTCCTGTAGTTTACCCGCAGTTTAAGTCAAAAGTCAAAATACAATACAATATATATTTCCTTTAAAATATACAATACATGTAAAGTATAAAATAAAATCGTCAGAGTATCGTCAAAATCAGGTAGTTTTGTCTTTGTCATTGTGCTAGTGCCTCAGTGACAGTGTTGAAAGCTTTCTCTAAGAGATGGTTTCTAAGCAATTTAGGGAAGTTAGAAGCATTTCATAAAAAAAAAATTGTTCCGAGGTATGATTTTTGTGAACCTACATGCCGAATTTCATCAAAATCGACCGAGTACTTTGCCCGGAAATTGACGCACAGACAGACAGACAGACAAACATTTCGTAAAAAACACTTTTTTGGGTTCTTGGGACCTTAAAACGTGTAAATCCGTTGAAATCTCGCAATCGAAAATTTCAACCGTCACAAAGCTTTCCTTATAATACGTATAAATATGAAAACAATAACCAAGTTTTACGTCATGCAATTATAAGAACGTCATTAGTAGCATTTCTCGCCACTCTCGGTTCACATGGGAGTTTTCTAAGGTAAACGAATCCTTGTAGTATAGGATCCAGTCACTCACACTTGGCTGTGCGTGGTGCTGGCCTTACAAGGTCTCCCATTTGCCTCGTGTTGTAGGTGTGAGTGTCCCCGTTTTTTTTTAAATTTCCCCCACGTTATTTCCCCAAGGTTAGCATGAAAAGAAGACTTTATAGTCTTATTGCTCACCTTTTGTTAAGTTTTTATTCAATAAAGTCGTTTTCAATTCAATTCACACCTGAGACGTAACAGCGTATTGAAATCGGTCGATTTAGTTTATTATTAAAGCGCTATTAGCTGACATCGGTCCATTTAGTTAAGCCTAGCTAGCTAGCCTATAGCAAGCTACGCGAATCGCACTAACTTCTCCGTTGTGGCGCTTTCGGGGAATGTCTGTTCAAATCAAACCATCCCTTGCCACCAGAACGCTGTGCATGAGAAAGCCATATGAAAGTCTTAGCCTAAGACGCTTTTTGGCAAACAACTTCCTTTTCCTGACACATGAAAAATAAGTGGCTTGCCACTTAGCGTGACACCTAATGCCTTGTGGCAAGCCACTTTTTTTTTCTCAGTGTTGAGTCTATACAGTAGCGTACCTGACATCAGGAACCATTAAGTTGTGCAGGGCATTAAATTTTATCCACGACTACTTGTCCGACGCTGACCTTGTTCTTGTACCTTCATGAATATTGGAAATTAATTGCAACGCCCCCAGGCTAGCCCAGGCTAATAGCGCGGCCTAGCCAAATTGCCGACTTGTAAAATATGTAAACAAATTAAACTAGTGCACCAAAATAAAACGAAGCAAGGTACTGTTTGCATCTTTTATAAGGCCCTTAGGTACCAATAAACCCCGATGCTTAAAAGAAAGTTGGCCCAGAGGTAGTAGACCAGTTGGTAAAAAAACAGGAATATAATGAACCTTAAAGGTTGAAGACTCGGCATTTTTTAATTTTTTTATTTAAAAAGATTATTCGCGTAAAAACAATTTAATTAATGAGTGACCTGTTCAGTAGGCTAGAACCCGTGTTGAGTTACGACACGTCTCCGATTGCATGGCGTGTAGGGACTCGCATAAGTACAAGCACGCTACCACCATAAAAGGAAATTTAACCGGGCCTCTATAATGAGGTTGTGCTATAGTGCTATAGAAGGAAACTGGGAAAAAGTCGAATGCAATTAATTTTTTCAGGAGAGTTTTCTCATGTGAATTTGATTGGCGCAAAAAAAAAAAAAAAAAAAAAAAATGGTGTGGTAATTTAAGAACTGTGTTAGTGAAGGCCAAGATTTGGAGATTTAAACGCGTCAGCAGTCTCAATTAAACATGATTTTTTTTTTTCGGAAAGGGCCAAAATTGAAAATGTTCCCAAACCTATCTTATGAACACTTCTGCAGGTGAAACGTAGCTGGGAAGGAAATTTGCATAAGTAACATGATTATTTGCTTTGTGAGGTGTCTATGTATAGTCCACGCAAAATGAGAAAAGTATGGACATGGAATGTTTTGATCCTTTGCAACACTGTATAAATATTCCTTGCACCATTTTGTGTTACCTTGTTGCATTGGATGCAAGGCATAACAAAAATTGTGCAAAGAATATTTTTACAGTGTTATACAGGATCAAAGGATTCCATGTCCATACTTTTCTCATTTTGCGTGGACTATACCCACTCGTACCTTACTTTTATTGCATATAGTTTTTGTGTCTTTGAATCGAATCGAATCGAAGATTGGCGATCATCATGGCAATTGTAAACACTTAGATACCGTACTTCGGACTCCCCAAAAGGAAGTCAAGTATGTAGAGCATTGAATGTACGTACTTAGTCATGATGACTGTGCTAAGGAATTGTAATGTAGTGGTTTCCAGTTGCTTTCTGCCTCCTTATGCCGTTGACTGTTCATTGAGTTCCTCCGTCTTCGGGGCCCAACCCCAGGACAAAATAGCGTCCTAGTAGTGGTTGCTTATTTGATGGCGGTAACTGTTCGTCCAGTCACAAGGTCATCCTCGGGCTGCTGTGGTTTTTTCTGGACAAGCCTGCACAACTAGACATGCTACCACACCCTCCGATTATGCCCTGCTTCAGACTCTGTACTTGGTTAAGTCATGCTTTCGCCTGTTTCATTGCGTCAATGGTAAGCTTGTCTCAGCTTGTCCATTATCGCTTGTAGCCGGTGTAGGTTGACATCGAAAACGAGTATACCAGCATGCCAATGGCCAAAAACGCATACCGAAACAATACAAATAATGTCCGAAATCCATGGGGTCGTTGGTATTGGACAAGAGACCTATGGGCCACTAAGTAGGTCTGGGTCCATAAAGAGTCCTTCAAAACTCACAATTACAACGGCCTGCTTGCTCAGAGACTGGTAGGGTACTCAGGGGTAAGTACTCAGTATACTATCTCAGGTAACTTATAGACAGTGAGGGTAACATAAGTGGCGCTAGAAATTTTAGGCGGGGGCCATGGGGGGGGGGCATGACTTCTATCTGGGGGGCCAATGAAAAAACAAAACATTTTTGGGAGTAGCATTGGCGTAAGGGAAGTACGTAGCTTGTTACCAGTTGTGTCGGACGTTTTTTAATTACAATAATTTTTCAATTTAAGCATATGTAAAATATATCAAAAGGGAGGGCCCCGGGGGGGGAACTGTTGGGGGTGGGGGGCAGGCCCCCTCGGGCACCCCCGTAGCGCCGCCACCGGCTAACAGCAAATGGAGCAACGTATTTCCACGAGCTCTACCAACGGACTCTGGAAGCAGTCTGGACTTCTCTTATTTGAACTAGCTATTTAGTCAGACTGGAGGAAAATAGTTTTATCTAAATTGAATTTTCTGATGTTTTATACCAAGGTCTGCTTTTCTGCTAATCCATTATTGCACGGATAATGAGGTTCTTTGTTCTTTTGTATTTGACACGAATTAAATTAACTTGAAACTCGATTAGTGAAGACTTAGTGTACTTTCTTCTTCAACTGTTTATTTGTTTCTCTTTATATTTTAAAGTGCTAAGAATTTAATAAGAGATGAGTTTGTAGCAAAACCTAAAGTGACATTTAGTAAAGAAATAATATACTTGATAAAAGTGGACGCGGCATTCATGGCCCAATAAGAGAACATGCTACGGAGAGAATTAGCACCTCAAAATTTGTTGTTTTTTATAGACTTTTTATTTTTTAATTAATTAACAAAGTAAATTGTTAGGGATTTGGCTCATGTAAGTTGTTGAAGACTACTTCATGCATAAGAAATATTAAGTATTTGGTACTTAGTTCTTTCATAAAAACCAGAGTGTAATCTGGGATTTTTGGAAAAACTACAAAACCGAAAAGTAAAAATACCTGATTATATGATGTACGAAGTTGTCTTCTTCAACTTGAATGAGCCAAAATTTTAATAACTGGCCGAGTTAATGAAATAAAAAATGGAAAGTATTTAATTTTGGGGTGTCAATTTTCGACGTACGGTAGCATATCAGAGATTTCCGAATATTTTGCATACAATAAAGGATGCCGAGCTCGGTAAATTATTTTGGACGAAATTAATTTCCTCGTTCCATTAATAAGTTAATACTTAAATTAAAGGAATATTTACATAATTATTGCCAGAATAGGTAGAGTAGGGGTACGGGCTCTGGCTTTCACCCACAAGGTTGTTGGTTCGAATCCCACGCATACTGTATTTTCAGACAATGCTTCGAAGAGAATGCAAAGTTCCTAGTTGAGTGTAACTCCGCCAGGTTTTCTTAGTACCTAATGCAATTTAATAGAACAAAAAGTCATTATTTATTTATTAATGAAATTGTTTCCATGTTTAGCATTTACGAGCATGGGAATGAACAGCAGTTTCATAGTTTTACAAAAATTAATTATTTGTTTTAGAATACTTGTATTGTGTTGTTATTGTACAAATTTGGAATTTGGCCTTCCTGTGGGAGTCTTTCTGCCGCCGGCACTAACATAAGCCACTAGGCGGCACTAAACCCCGACTAGGCGGCACTAGTGCCCAGTTAGCATGTTAAAATACGCTTGGAACCAACCAACAAAAAGAATCGAGAAACGGAAAGTCTATTCCACGTCTTTATTATCACAACTAAATTTTTTCCAGTTGTTTTTATTATGACTGAGGCTTTTGCACAAGCAAAAGACAGTACGAGCTAGTTTCTATTTAAAGATCTAAGAGAAGAGAAAACAGTAGAATGTTCAAGAACTAATTTCCATTTAAAACAACAAAATGAGAAAATGAACAACATGAAAGGGGGAGAGAAATGAATTTATTGCAACAGGCAGCGCTGGAATTGTCAGAGAGTACCCTCTTGAATTGGGAATTACAAAGGAAACTTCAGCTCAAAGTATGCCGGCACTTGTAGGTTCTGACATGAAAAATGACAGACCGGATGCATCCAAGAAGAAGCACTCTGTGTCTTTTTAGGCTCAGGGTCGGAGTTAAGAAATTACCAGGACTTGGTCTATGGAGGCAGAAGAAACAAAAGCCTTGTCACGAGAAACCATCAAGGGATGATCATGGTCTTCGCATTGACGGATCCACGGGGGGGGGGGGGGTCAAAGGCAATACTGTTCGTTCCTCATCACATGACCGAAGTATGTTAGTTTCCGTTTCTTAACCGTCAGGGACAACTTGACTTCTGTATCAATTCGCCTCAGGACCTTATCATTAGGGACACGATCCGTCCAGGAGGAGCACAGCATTCGTCTGTGTACCTACATTTCAAATGCACTGATTTTTTTGCTCATAGCTTGTGTCAAAGTCCACCCCACCATGGGCGTAGCTAGGATTGGATCCAGAGTGGGAGCAGGGGCAAAATTTCTATTCAATCGATTGGTCTTCGCGGGGTTATTTGATTTTTTTAAATATACAATATAACGCATTAAAATCTAAATTTATTATGTCCAGTATAAATTCCCCCACTTTTTTGTACTGTGAATTCATAAAAGAAACCCCAATCCTATCTTGTGTATACCCGACAAAACTTAACTTTAGGGGGGGGGGGGGGTTGATCCATCTCATAGTATGACGGCAGATAGTGACAGCCTAGATAAAAATCCAAGAAGAAGCACTCAGTGTCTTAGACTCAGGATTGGGTTTAAGAAATTACCAGTATTACCGAGCTTGTCATGCACATTTTTAAAAATGAGGCAGAGCCCTAAACTCCTAGATCGTGGGTTCGAATCCCGCAAAGTCCAGTTTTCCATATCCTCTTATTTCGGTTATAACGTAGAGGTTGCCTCTTCAACCAGAGTAATTTGGTGTCAGTTAGATATATTCTACTTCTTCCTCTTCCCCCTTAGTGCCGCGTGCCCAGCGTGGGGGGGGGGGGAGGGGGTCGCCCCAAACCCCGAACTCGCCCCGGTTGGACGCTGACGCCTTGAGTTCATTGTTTTCCCTCTTGCTCCGGCGAGTTGTTCAATCTTTTCCTCGAGGGCTGTCCTCGGTCTGCCGATGGGTCTTCAGTTATATATATATACCATAGAAAGAAGAAGAAGAAATACAATTGTCGTTATTTTCCATATTTTTTTGGGCCTTTTGGCCCACTCTTACAATTAACCCATAATATAATAATGCAATGTATATCCTAGACACGGCTCTGTTTCCCCCAAGTCTAAAACTAAATTGGTTGATGACTTGGAAAAGGACAACTATATGAATCCGGAAGGCAAGAGAGATGATGGCCTTGTCATGCATATTAAAATGAGACAGTAAAGGTGCGAAAATGTAGGCGAAATGAGCAAGATGTTTGCACGGGCAAATGAAAATGGAAATCCGGCTGAAATTAAATACCAAAGTTGACAAGTCTGTCAGCCGTAATATCTAAGACCCGGACCTAATTTGAAAGCTACCCGAATCCGAGTTGATGAGTCGTGGTCGAATGGAACTTAAATAAACCGTTATGATAAAGATAACTTAATACAAATATTGACTCGTATCTGTACTTGGTTAAGTCATACTTTCTCCTGCTTCATTGCGTTAATAATGATAAACGTGTCTCAGCTTGTCCATTATCGCTTGTAGTCGGTGTAGGTTGACATCGAGGACGTGTATCAGTTTGTCAATGGCCTGAAATTCGATCTCTCGTGTCTTGCAGGCTTGTACAGCCCGTCTCAATGGACATAGTTCATCTTGTTCAAGCTGCATGAGCTGGGATTTTGCAATTTTGAGGTCACGTGACCCGCTGCACCTGCATCACTTACATGTGTTTTCGCCTGTTGCACTGCCTCAATAGTAAGCTTGTCTCAGCTTGTCCATTATCGCTTGTAGCCGGCATAGGTTGACATCGAGGACGTATACCAGTTTGCCAATGGCCAAAAATGCATATGGGAACAATACAAATAATGCCTGAAATCCATGGGGTTGTTGGCATTGGACAATGAACCTTGGGCCACTAAAAGTAGGTCTGGGTCCATAAAAAGTCCTTAAAAAAATTACAAATATTACATGAGATATTATTTAACTTATTTGTAGGCCTATAGTACATATTATATTTGTAATATTTTCAATTTTATATTTTTATGTAATATTTGCAACAAGTTACCGTTATTATAGTGTGTTCAAAATATTACTTAGTTACAAAGAAGCCGATTTCATACGTATATTAATTTATTATTATTTAAAAATTATATTTCGTTTATTAAAGGAACCGGACATATCGTTTTAAGTTGCTGGTGATATACGATTTTCCGAACCTAACAAAGAGACGAAAAGCGCCTTCTAGTATAGTGAGGAGTCAACTTATCTGTTTGTCTTATCCCTCACTTGGCCCCTAATTCCAGCTATTGCGTGCATTCAAAGAACATGAATGTACTCATATGGAGTGCGAGAAGGACCTCATTAAACTAAAGACTATACGAATGCACAATAAATGCTGTGTTTGTTTATGATAAAAAGGCAAATTTGACTTAAATGCACAGAGAAAGTATTTTTTTTTTTTTTTTTAAATCGCATTACTATATTGTGTAATGTAGCGGGTATTAAATATTTTGAATAATGGTGGGAAGCTGGATTAGCCACATTAGCCATGAGATGCCAGAGAAGTAAAACATATTCCAACCTGTCGATGGAGTAAAAGGGAAGGTTTTGCGAGATATACTAGTAACATTTTTTCCGTTAAAAGAGTTTCTGGAAGTATGGGGAACAAGAAGAAAGGAAGGATGGAGTAGGGGATGATCTTGAGCTACTGGAAGTTTTAAAAGAGGAACGTTTCTGTATTAATGGATATATTTTGTCAAAAAGGCTCATTCTATCTAGCCTAGTGCTTGGCCATAAAATTTCTTTCCTTTTTTTGGTACCGATTGATTCGTCTAGTTGAAATCCATCCATTGAATTTATATTCAGATGCTAATTCTGGCATGGTTCATTAGTAAAACTAGTTCAACGATTGGGTTTAGAAGCAATTAGCTACAGTTTTTTGGCTCGCCAAAGAAATTAACTGCAACAGATTTTGCCCAAATTGTGTCTATACCACTCATATGGCTAAAATGGATAAAAATAAACTGTCAATACAAGGCGTGAGTAAAGTAAATGGCTAATTGCTTTAATAATGCTGGCTACTCAACCATATAATCACACAATTACTCATTAGTCATTACTCATAAGACGAGTGTTGTGACATAAAACAAATATTATTATGACAAATACCAGGATAATAATCTAGAATAATACCCTACAAAGGCGGCTAATTACACCAGTGCAGCTTTAATTAAAAGCTTGGCGTAAAAACTGGTTTTACGCCAAACTAATTTCAGTTTTGACATGAATGACGGTTTCGTCTGTATTTGATGGATGGCTTTCCTGCAGAGTAGCTGGCAAGGTGTGCTTGTATATCTGGAAATATGTTGAAAGTCCCGTCAAAATATGATGGAAAGAATAAGTTTTACGGAGAATTTACTATTTTACCTCCATTGTAGATCTAGCTGTAGGGTTACACGTACTTGATTAAAGGTGGAATTTCATAGAAGTTTTTAACATTCCTTATATTCAGTTTATCGGGAGTTTCTGTAATGATAGAAGTTTTGTTTGAATGGAACTTTTGATATCCTATTAATTCTTCTTCTTCTGCTTCTTCTTCTTCTTCTTCTTCTTCTTCTTCTTCTTCTTCTTCTGCTGCTGCTGCTGCTGCTGCTGATAGAGCTGTGCCATTCCCTCCTGTGCCTTAGTTCTGTTTTCTACCTCAATGCCATCATTGCAGTTGAATAAGTGATCGGCATTTCCTTCCCCTTGGAAGCAGAGGGGACCATCGGATGAGTCGTTGATACCTAATCTGTGGTGGCTCTGGTAGTCAAGGCCGTGCCCAGGGAGGGTGGTCCAAGGGGTCCGGACCCCCTCCGACATAAAAGGATAGAACGGACTTTCATTAGTAAAATACGTAAAAAAACAAAAACAAAAATCTGGAAAGGCCTTGCTGGTGGTAGTCATGCCTTGTGGCCATTCGAAACGCTGCCACAGCGAAGTCCCGGCGCAAGTTGCTGGGGATATCCTATTATAGTCCTATAATTAGACTTCAATTTACAAATATCATTGGGCTTCTGGCTTTTCCCCACGAGAGATCTGCGGACTCCCCTGTTCAGGATAATGGCAATATGACTATTTCTATGTATTATATATATATATATATTCAAAATAACACAAGAAGGAAAGTCATCCCAGGAAATATCCAGTCGAATACACTTAGCCAGACTAGCTTTTAACATAAAGTCAAAGATATTCGAATCTAACAACATCGACTTGGAAATAAGGAAAAGACTTCTCAAAACTCTAGTGTGGAGTGTGCTCTTGTAAGGAAGTGAGACATGGTGCATTTACGAACATGACAAAAAAAAACTGGAAGCCTTTGAGTTGTGGTGCTACAGAAGAATCATGAAAATCCCATGGAGAGACCACATAACCAACGAAGAAGTGCTCCATAGAATAAACGAAAAAATTATGACCACCATTTCAACAAGAAGAGGCAAATGGATGGGGCATATTCTGAGGCACGAAGGGCTCCCCAAGAAAATAATTGAGGGTATGGTTGAAGGCACCAACTCAAGAGGACGACAGAGGAAGGAGTACCTAGAAGATGTCATGAAGGACCTAGGGTGCTACTTACTTACTACTTAATTAGGCGCGATCAGCCCAGGGGGACTTTTGGCCGCTCTGACGATTTCCCTCCATCTTTGCCGATTCTCAGCAGCCGCTGTCCAATCTGCTGCCTCGACGCCAACTCCTGGAACTGGTCCGCCCATCTTCGCCTTGGTCTTCCTCTTGGTCTTCTTCCGCGGGGGATTGCTTCCCACACGGCCTTTGGGGGTCTGTGGTCCGGCATTCGGTGCACATGTCCTATCCATTGTAGCCTTTTTGCTCTAAGATCGTCAATGACGCCGAGGGCATTGTAGAGCCGATGGATTTCGGCGTTGCATCGGATTCGCCAGACTCGCCAGACCTAGGGTGCGCCACCTACAAACATCTGAAAAGGACCGCACAAAACAGACAAGAGTGGAGGAGGAAAATGAAACATTCGCTGCAAACCAATCCTTAGATTCCAGCTCAAGAAGATATATATATGTATAAGTATATTATGTTTCTAAATTGTCGTAATTGTAACATTATGATTTAGTCCGCATGTCCGTAAAATATTATCTATTTCCGCACCGAAGCTATATCCGCCACTGAAATATATATATATCTAATTGACTTTTGATGGGCCTATGCTCCATATACATAAGAGTAACACCAGAGACGGATCCAGCCCATTTTTTTAGGAGGGGGGGGGGGGTCAAAATCGAATAAACGTATTTAGTGTTTATTAAATTATTACATAATTAGTTACATTGACTTACAACAGACTTACTAAATTTGGTCAGCTACAGTAATTCATTCGGAAACAATATACCAATTATGTCCGAAAACCGATGGGGTCGTTGGCAGGGGAAAGACTCAATTGGCCTCTAGAACTCCAAAAAAGAGCTCTTCAAATAGCAATAATAATAATAATATCAATATCTGAAGGTCACAATAAACCCCTCCCGCTTTATTCAGTGCCTACTATCCCTAGTGAAAGTGTTGCGGTCTAGATTATCCTCCAGTTTATTACTTCTGTGGCTGGAGATTTTCCTGGAATAAGTGCGCCATAAAAGTTAATTAATGGTTGAGTCTGCTGTTCATTTTTTTTTTATAAAACTTCACTATCTAAATTATGCCGTTAAGACTAGGTTTACTGCCAAATGATATAGCTAGTCTGTCTGTCCGCAATGTATAACAATAAATTTAAAAAAAAAAATTAGCACGAATGGCTTATTTACGTGCCATGCAGGCGCGGATCTACGGGGGTTATAGCCCCCCCCCCCCCACTAGGTTCCTCAAAATTCGTAAAACCCACTATTTCAGTCTTATTTTTCACAAATTGTCTCCCGGGGGAGACCCCCAGGCCCCCCATGTGCTCGATGTATTAATTACCTGTAATATAGAACCTTTATTGCTCTGAAAATGCGTAAAACCCCAATATTTCAGCCCTATTTTAAAAAAAATAACCGTATTTAATCTTAAGATTAAATTTTTTAAGATTTAAAGATTAAGATTAAGATTAAAATTTTTTAAAGATTTAATCCTAAGATTAAATACCCCCTCCTTGGTCTCATTCTACATCCGCGCCTGGCGCCATCAGTATTTCTTCTTCTTTAGCAGCCGCAATCGATTTCTTTGGAGTAAATCTTACCATCTTTTCCTTCATTTATGTCTGTCTCTGTTGTCATGCGTCCCAAGTTGGCTGTTGAGTCCCAAGTTATCTCGGAGGCTCTTTGGCAACTATTAGAGCAAGGGGGTGTTCACTAATATTTATGCTAGGAAGAGGAGTGAGAGGTGAAGGTATACTGCACCATGATTGGCTCGCTGTCAACTCAACTCGATTCGCGGCCCCTAATTTGTCCATATCTAACTCTTATTGAACTCCGGTTGATGACGCATTCCCTTACAAGTCTGCGTAGTAGCACGAATGATGTTGACGAACATACGCTTCTAGGTGGACCACGGCCGATCAACCCGAATTCTACAGCATCATAAACTTAGGTTCGGTCCTACCAGTGTGATGCCTTGAAAATTTTCCATAGGGAATACAGGGCGGCACTGCCAACGGTCATACCAGGTTCATAACAGCAGCAAACTTGGTAGTGTGCTTAGAGTTGGCAGGGGAACAAGGTAGGACATGATAACGCGCTGAGACTACCAGTCAGTGTGAGTGCGTGTCGAGTCCTGGTCACCTCCGAACTAATCGTGTGACTGTACTATTGTATATTCCCCAGGTGGTGTGAAATCCACTATTATCAGGAGGTTCACCCTGTCAGTCAACTCCCCTTCTCCCTGAGGTGAAAGAGTCTCCTCTTAGGTTCCTAAACTTCATAAACAGACTCAGACCGCAGACTGACAGGGTTGCGTTGGAAAACCAAAATTTTTTTAGCGGTGCTGTGCAGTATGCCTTATATCGAGACTTTGCAAGTGATAATGGGAACCACCTCAAGTAGGTTGCTACCACGGGGGTAGGCCTATTTTGAGCATACCTAAGTAGAAAGCAAGCTACAGTAGGTGCCTAAAGCCACGAACATATATATGTATATATTATTCATGTCATCGCCTCCGATACTCGATAAATGGAATGCTACTGGCCGATTATGGACAGGACGGATGGATGGCCCTTCCACAACGTGCTATTGCTCGTGAAGGTCTTGCGGACGCTCCCCACGTCCTGTTAATGACACATACAGTCACATATGCTGACAACTAGGTCACAAGTGACGCAGTTTGCAGTGGGCAAAGTGATGGCTTAGTGGGTAGAGAAGTGGGCTGTCGATTCGGAGATTGAGGGTTCGAGTACTTCACTTACTTATTTTTTTTTTGTGCCGATGTAGTTCGCGTCAATGACACATAGAGTCACACATACTGTTTACTAGGTCACAAATGACGCTTTTTGTAGTGGGATGGCTTAGAGGTTAGAGAGGTGTAAATCCTGAAATTGAGGGTTCAAATACTTTATTTAACTATTTTTTTTTTGTGCCTCAGCTCTTCATGTCCTGTTAATGACACATAGAATCAAATATGCTGCCGGCTAGGTCACAAATTAGAGGTTATATAGGTGGGCTTTCAATCCAGAGATTGAGGGTTCGAAAACTTAATTTTCCTATTTTTTCTTTCAGATGGTCCCCACCGTCCTGGTAATGACTAATATACAGTCACATATGGTCTCAACTGTAACTCACGAAAGTTTGTAATTTGAAATGAATTGGCTTAAAGTGGTTGAAGGGGTTGACTATAAATCGGGGGGGGGGGGGGGGTGGTGGAGGGTTCTGGGTTCTGAACATCTACCTTAAATATTTCAGTGCTGTGTGATATCTATTAATTAGAATGAAGCCTTCATTTTGTTTATATTTAGGTACTACCCTGCCACGATAAGATGACACTTGGTACACTTAATAAACAATAGATCTGATTCATACGAAACACTTCCTGTACCCTTATGGTTTCTTTCGCGCACAAGAAACAGTCTGCTATATAAGGCAATATCAACATTCAACATATATACTCTAAGCACATCTATAACAAATCAGATTATGATGTTAAAAGCAGTTGTAAGTCAAAAATAAACCTATACATAAATAACAAATTGAAAGCACTCACTTGAGCACTACGAATAAACAACACAAAATACATAATGGGTTGCTTTTTTAAATTGTCTATGTTTAAGTTTAATTAATTGTAAGCTTTTAAGGCTGTAGCCTACCACTTAGATTGGGCGGCTACTACACTGAGGATTGCCAGTATATCGTAATAGCCGCCCAAGATAATGCGTGGCCCTCACACGACTCACGGTACGAGGGTGCGTAACTATTACAAAAAAAAAAAAAATGTAAAAATTAGATATTGTAAATACACGTATATATTATTATTATTATTATTATTATTATTAATATTATTATACACAATAAGCAAAGTGTTCCAAGGTGCGATCCTATCGTGGTCAGGTAGCAGGGACGGTTTCAGAAAAAGTTTTCGGGGGGCGGTGGCCTGAAAAATCGCGATTCTTTTACTTGAGTAATATATTTTTTAATTACCTTCAAAAGTCCATTCTATCTAGTATACAGTTATTTCTCTCGGGGGAGGGGAGGGGGGGGGCGACCGCCCCCCTAAGGATCCGTCCATGTCAGGTAGTATGGTATAGCCAGTTTCATTAAATTACAGTGCAGTCTAACAGTACTAAAGTACTCTCAGATATATTAGAGATGTGTACTATAGTAATTATTATTTAATAACGGCCTTGCCCTCGATTGATCTAGAAGTGAATTTCAAAACGTATCATCAACAGCTGCGTTTGACATCTTCAGTGCAATAAGTGGCACTATTTTCAACTTGCCAGGAGGAAAACATGGTATATCACTTCTTGTTCGGGTGCCGCATTTCTTAAAAATTCGAAGAAGGCGGAAGTTTTTCGCGAATTTAGGAATGTTCCCAAGGGCGGTTTTTTTACAATCTTTTTTGAATGTATGGAATATGTCAAAATTTCCAATCTTGTCATGATTGAAACGATTATTTGAATGATTCAATACTATGGAAATATGTTGCAATTCTGCGTTCAATGAAACCTACTATTGTGTCACGATAGGTCACTATAGTGACGCATTACAAGGTCAATGCAGCCTATACAATTCTATTATATTCTGACGACAACTTAAGATAATGCAGGAAGAAAGGACCCCCGTGGTGGCCGGTGGTTACCTTCCACGGCAGTCGGTACTTATCATATTTTCAGATGGCTCCATTGAGAGATCCCAATCGTACCTTTTTCTATTGACTCTATTCTAATCGGGGTCGTCTGCCTAATCGAAAATCTCAGCGTGTGGTTATTGACTGAGGGAATACCTTTTGTAATCGCTCGAATCTGCTACTTTGAACCCTTCCTGATTGTTAGGGAGCCACTTAGGCGATCTAACTGCTATTCCGAGAAGGCCTTGAGAAGGACAAGGCCGTAGCCAGAGTTTTTTTCCAGAGGGGGGGGGTCCGTCTGACATCACCGGAGGTTACAAAACTCCAATATATCTAGTGTACGCTGCAAATATTTCGAGGGGGGTCTTGACCTCCTGAACCCCCATCACGGCCCTTACCCAACCCCCCTCGCAGAATTTCCGAATATCAGCCTACACGTGAAAGTTTTATTGTTAAATTAATTTTTCATCATTTTTAATCATTCTGGCTTGTATTTAATATACACATTTTGGGATATTATTGTGGTCACGGTCCCTGACTCAGGGAATGATCCAACCCTTTTTTTATTTTGAGTCAAAATAGATCAAGCATGGAGTATCAATTGATTTAGGCCTAGAGAGTAATAAATTAACTAACAATTGATTTACCAAATTTTATTTATCCTTCCATGATTTTGGTCAGCAATATGCCTAGCTACCGGTCAGGGTAAGGTGAAATCTAACTCGGAAATATTTCCTTTTTTGTTGGGCTTCGTGTTCATTTTGTTTCTAATTTCCCGCTATTTTTTTTTTTTTTTTTGCAACCCCACAACATTGAAACGTTTCCTTTGCATTTCCCAGCGTTTTACCGCAATCAGCATTACTTAGCTTATGGCTAGGCGCCATTTGTTCTATTTTGTTATCGTTGGCCACTGCATAGTCTCTACAATAAACTATATTTGAGTTTGAATTTCCCGCCACTGTAATGTAATCTCTTTGTGACTATCGTGTCTGTGCTTTCTTTGTTAACTTACAATGGCGGTTATGCACTTACACATTTATTCTATTTTCTAAACATGATTTACGGATGAATAATAAATACTATTTAACTTAATTCAATTCTAATATTATTATTCTAACAAACTAGGTATGTGAGAATTAAAGCCAAGAACAACGTGCAGACTAGTTGTTAGAAGTAATACTAAACGCCCGCTATGTGCAATAAAACAAAATGCAATTAATAATAAATATGTTGGTTGCTAACGAGCAGCTCTCTGTAGCAATTTGACATAAATATCACTTCATAAAATAGGTTTGATTGAGGTTTTACTTGCAGTAATTGCAGTGCGAGTGAAGTGCCCACCATAAGCTTCATTTGCCACTCCCTGTGCTTCAAGTATGATTCATTTCCTGTGACTGCTTTTAGCAATGAATGTGCTTTGGCATAATTATATATAATTGATTTATGTATTCTGCAGTCATTTAAAGTTATGAAAGTGCCCGTGTTGCATGCACATGGAGAATAGAGAGGAATGCGCCATGCTTAAGAGGATGTTGGTCCTGCATATTGGCCACCCTTGGATCACTCCACAATGGGTGGGTTTATAATTTATATTGAAGTGCTTCTTACTTCTTCTTACTTCAGCCAACGCCCGTACGTGGCCTTTTGGCCAACCGACGCCGTGCCGACCAGTATAAAGAAGCTCGTCCCTCCAAAGTTGCCTCGCAGATGACGTCCTTAAGGCCGTCGGAGGTTGCGAGATGTTCTGCAGTTCCTTCAGATGTAAAACACAGGGGACACAATGGTGACCACCACCCCAATCCTATGCAAGTGCTTCTGAAGGAAATCGTGTCCCGTCGCCATTCGGAAAGTCGCCACTGCTACGTCTCTCGGAAGGTCCCTTGGTTTGTTTGATGACATGATGTCTTATATATGTTATATATATATTAGTAGGAGGGCCCCATTTTACTAGAACTAAAACTAAAATATTTATATATTATAATACATCTCGTTCAGTTTAGTGTTAAAAAACATCATTCTACTCGATTAGCGCTCTATTGTTTATCAACCGTAGCTTTCCATCAATGAGGGACTGTTGTTATTTACTCTCTGGTCAATCACTTGCAGGTGAGGTCAACTGCTAATTTGTTTATCTTGTCCATCTCTTCAGTTAACACCTCTACTTGTTATAGCCATCCATAAGACAGTGGCGCATCCACAGAGGTGTCATGACCCCCCTCAAGCGCCCTGAAGGGTGCCAAAATTAGACAAATTTAGTAAAAATAAATGTTATCTCCTTCTTCTTTTTCTACTTCCTTTTCCCTCTTAGTGCCACGTGCGCACCGTGTCACTCGGACCCATTTCTTGTACTCTACCCCGTCGGACGCTAACAGCTTGAGCTCGGCCACTGTTTGTCCTCTTGCTCCGGTGAGTTGTTCAATTCTGTCTTCGAGGGTTGTCCTGTTGTAATAAATATTATCTAATTAAAAAAAAAATTGTTATTACAAAACAGGTTACCGTAAACCGATCTAACTTTGTTAGCAGAGGGCGCCAATTTCGGTCATGTACCCTTCAAATAAAAAGCTGGATCCGCCTCTGTCATAAGAAAACTATTTTTTTGCTGAGGACTTTGGCCTGATGGTTCAGAAGGGTCTGAAAATGACTTGAGTGCTCCGAATTTATAACAAGATGTAACAACACTACCCTATTGGCTGTTGCTATGATCAGTGGTCTTAATAACCGTGTTCTTGGGAGCTGAGAGTCTATTAGAGCGCCCAAACACCGGCTGGTCTAACTTTAAGTCTACTTTTTCTTTAAATGCCCCTTCTATAGAAACTTGGCGATCATCATGGCAATTTTGACTTTGAGTTTGCTGCTCTGTAAAGGGAAGTTGTGCTCTTGCCAAAACCACTGCCTCAGATTTTCCAACTTGTCTTAGGGAGTAGGTAAACCTACGGAATATAGAAATGGGAAATCCGACGAATTGCAGTATTATTTTTATTATTATATTTATACCAACAACAAAAGTATTGGTCGGATTCCACTATCCGTAGCCAGATAGGAGTGGTGGGAGTGGCGCACAGTTGACAATTACAACTGGTTTTAGCACGTAACATGAGTGTCCGCCATGTTTCAGTGTGTCTCTACAGGTTTTGGCATTATCTCCTGTTAGCAGTTCTCGAGTATTTCATACGGCTATCCATAAGACAGCTCGTTCTTCCTCTGAGTAGTGTGACTAAACGTCTCGGCACGGGGGCCGCATTCCGGGGGACGGGCCACTACTGATGCACCCGATCGGCACCGCTCATTGCGAAGTAGGTCAGCGGCATGACTCTTTGCCTTCCACAACGAGGCAGTCGAGGACCCAAATTTCCGGGTTACACCGAGCTGCTCTTCGTGAAGTGAGTCAGCGGCATTGTCTTCCGTAGCTCAAATTCTCTACCGTCGTGGGCCTAAATTGCTGAGTGCAAATAATCGATTGGCGCCACTACTCGTGAACTGGATAAGCAGAGTGTCTCCTCACTGTAAGCACCCCTTTCGCAGCCGAGGGCCAAAATTTCCGATTTATATCAAGCTGTGGGCTCCCGGCAGAAGAAGAACATCCCACTTGAATCCTGAGGCAGGTGTTTGGCAAGAGCACGACTTCCCTTTTCAGAGCAGCAGTCTCCAAGGTACAAAATAATGTACACGATGGTCCTTCGATCTTCTTATTTTAAAGCCTCTTCTATCGCAGAACCATCATGACAGTTTTGACCTTGGAGACTACTGCTCTGAAAAGGGAAGTTGTGCTCTTGCCAAACAACTGCCTCTGGTTTTTCAAACAGGATGTTCTTCTTCTGCCGAGAGCCCCCTGTCCTTCTGTCTTCCCTGCTGGGATTATTACTTTTCGTTCCTCATCACATGGCTGAAGTATGTTAGTTTCAGTTTCTTAGCCGTTAAAAGCAGCAGCTCAAGAGGAAGATACCAAGCTGGTATTCATGAGTAGTGAGTCAGCGACATTCGCGACAGTCTGGAAGGCCAAAATTTAAAACGGTGCCTGTTGGGCATGTTGCCGACCACATCATCGGAAATATAGCAGTGGTGAAGAGAGAGGATTTTCTACCAGTCCTTCCTCTACCAGGTGCAGCCCTACATTGTGTCGTTGTGCCACGGTTTTTTTTAGGCTACATGATTCAATCTTTCCAAATGTTTCAGTACATCTCCCTCCCCTTTAATAAAATCCGACCAGGCCAGCCAGAAGGAGAAGATGAAGAAGGTTAATTTCTCAATGGATTCTTCTTCTTCTGCTGCTAGACAACCACTAGGGGTTAATTTGTGGCAACATGCTCCGGATCGTCCATTCTTTTCTATCGTCGGCCAGCCACTTCAAGTCGCCGTACGTCGTGCAGTTGAAGTCTCTGAGTAGCTGGTCTCAATGGATATTTTCTTTGAAACTTAACTTTATGCACCTATAAAGTTTTTCGCCTCCCGTCGTCTCTTAATAGGCTCTACCTTTACTTACTTTCTTCTAGAAAACCGCACTCGCCTGAGGCAATTGGTTGCAGACACGCGGAACTGCCTCGTCGCGCATTTTATTATCTACAATTAAGTTCCCGTCATTTCGGAGAAGTGATTTTGCCCCGAGCCTCTCTGTACATGATCCTCTCTTATACGTACCTTTCGTTCCGATCTTTTCGCATGCTCGTCAACATTTAGCCAGTTGCCCTTCTAAAAAAAAAAAAACAACAGTTAGCTGGTGCTTCCTTTATTATGTCGATGGACTGGTCTACTTTGTTCTCCGTAACACATAATGGCCGTCTCGTCTGGCTGTTGTTTTGTTATGAAGGCTCGCCGGCGGCTGCATTTCTTCTTTATATGCCTCTTCTAGCTAAAATTGGCGATTATCAAGGCAATTTGTACCCTGAAGACTGCCACTCTGAAAAGGGAAGTAGAGCTCTTACCAAGCCACTGCCAAAGGTTTTTCAACCGGGATGTTATATTCTTCTGCCGGGAGCTCTCAGTCCTTCTATCTTCCTGTATATTATAACATGCAATTTTTCTTTCCTTATCACATGGCCAAGTATGTTAGTTTCCGTTTCTTAACCGTCAGCACGCGTCACTCGGCTTCTGTAGAGTCGCAGCCATATATAAATGGATAGCCACCACCATTCACCAAGTGCGTGCCCCAAGGCCACCACCCTCTGCACGGCAAGAGTGTGCAGTATGCATACAATAAACTTTAAAAAAATGTGAAAAAAGCAAGAAATAACTATAAAAAACGGTCCAAAGTAATTTTTAAATTAAATTAAAGCCAATACACTCTTTAGAGTTGATTTCTTTCTGCGAATTTTGCCCTGCAAACCAAATTTGTCTACTGCTAGCGCGACCTTGAGGGCACGATTTTGTTGCATTAGGCATATGGCGAGAACCACCCGCCTGGTCGCAGCATTCGTCGGTATACAACTTTCAAATGTACAGATTCTGTTCTCCTTAGCTTGGGTCAGCGTTCATCTCTCCGTAGTACCGTATGTACAGATTGGGAGCTCTTAATAAATCGAAGATCCAACCCCAGATTCCGACCGCATACTTAACAAAGGCTTATAATTTGTTGACACCGGGTAGTTTTCTAGCTTCGAGTTCTGTGCAGGAGAGATGGGCCATTCGAGCCCGGGAAATTAAAAAATCTATTTTTGGCGGGAAATAAATGTCCGATCTCTCCCATATCTCTCACTCTAGTCCATCAGTTGGTAGCAAACTGGACTATGAAACCGAAGGTCGATTGGTGGGACTCGAGACTCGACATAAATGCGGGGGAGGGGGGGGTTGAACCCCAATGAACCTCCCCTTGGGTACGGCCTTGTAAATGGTGGACGTGGTAACGTGAGGAGTCAGGTTCGAATCCCATTTCCGCCCATTTCTCCATGTTTCCTTTGTCTAAGTTAAAGTAGATTTTGCTGCCAGTTGAGAATACTCCAAAGAACACTTTTCTGGACTAATTTTCGAATCACAGGTGGTATTACCTCGCTGCCGCTCTTGGCAATGCTGACATAGCTTCACGCTTATAATTCGACATCAAACGACATCAAACAAAAGAGAATTTTTAAAAAAAATACTGTTCTGGAAAGGTATTCAGGAAAGGAAAACGGTGAAACCATAAAAATTAAAAAAAATGTGAAATCTACCTAGCTCAAAACCTCGAGGGCTTTGCAAGCCCTCCATTCTTTATTTTCCTGCTTTCTTTTATTATTTTTGGGTACGTTTTTGCATATGCACTTAAACTTTGTGACCTATTGTGCTCCCTGCTGAGGTTATTGTTCCTTAAGACCTTTTTCCTTAATAACGGCCTTGGATCATAAGGGACTTCGACCCTTTTCAGGTTAGTTAGCGGCTCACTCTTATAAAATTAAGTGAATTAACCCATTTTTGGGTGTTCAGCGTTCAATTAGCTCGGACTGAAGGTTGCTGTGAGGCAATATTTCCTGCAAGAAGCAGTGCATTTACAACAGCTATGCTAATGACTGAAATGACTCCAAGGAAAATTGTCTTTATTTTCCATTTGGGTGAATTTTCACCCCAGCCTTACAATGGTTAATTAACCCATTTTTGGGTGTTCAGCGTTCAATTAGCTCGGACTGAAGGTTGCTGTGAGGCAATATTTCCTGCAAGAAGCAGTGCATTTACAACAGCTATGCTAATGGCTGAAATGGCTCCATTCTTTCTTCGGGGTTCACTAAAGTTGGCATAGTTGGATGATGGAAGCACGTATGCTGTAATGAGGCGCCCAGTGGCCATCTGCAGAGTTCACTGGCCAGTGGCCTCGGGAACCCTGCACTGTTTTCTTCCCACGCCCATCCTGGAACGCATAAAAGACTGATGTGTCCTCCGGAGCACGCTCTCAACTCTAAGGACCTCTAAAATTGCAATTAAGCTTCTTCAACCTTGTAGGGTCCCTCCCACCATAGCATGTAAAGCTGGGGAAAATGTTGGTTGAGGTTGTAACCTCAGAAGAAGAAGAGGGGCTACAAAAATCCCTTTCGGCTCTGGCCGATCAGGTGCAGGGAGATTCCAAGCAAGCTCACACTCCGCTTTTCCTTTAGTTCTTTTTAAAGCTATGTAGGGCTATGTAATTAAAAATAAAAAAATTCTTAATTCTTTTCCCGACCACAACATGAACACACAAAACACTCTTGTGTTCCATATTTTGAACTTTTGTTTATCAAATTATTTTCACTTTTGACTGGACGCCATCTTGAAACCGTTGATTTTTCGTAAAAAGTGTGTATTACCATTATCGTAAATAATAATGCGGACTTTCGGTCAAATTTTATTTCATTCCTCTGGAACCAATAATAACTGAGATATGAATTATAAAGGGTTTTATTCTGCCGCCATCTTGGAACAAAATGGCAAATCATGCTGGTTAACGAACTCGATCAAGACATTTGTATGATCAATTTTTGTCGCAAGTTTCATCAAGATCGGATAATATGTACGGGAGTTAGAATGTTTCCTAAAATCGATATACATATATATACATATATAATTTTTTGAACGGGGTTTGGTTTTAGACTCAGGGGGTCATGAAATGAAAAGTTGTGAAGGAATTTTCTGGAGGTCGAACATTGGCCGTCTCAATAGGTAGACGAATCTCACTAAAACCTCCTCTCCCCTCTGTACCTGCAGCCTGATCGAGGCGATTATAATACCGGGGTTAAATAAATACCCTAGGATTATTACTGTAAACAAACAAATTTTGAACAGCACTTTCCATTATAAAATTATCTTGTTTACATTTTTAATACCAGGGGGTTAAATAAATACCGGTATTATAAGCGCCTCGATCAGGCTGCAGCAGGCTGATCATGGCGGTTGGTATTAACTTACTCCTGGGATTAAAGCTGTAAACAAACAAATTTTGAACAGCACTTTCCATTATAAAAAAGTAATAAAAATTCAAATTTAAACAATTGAATTATTATCAGCTATATTTTTGGTGGGTTTCTTCATTATTTCTGCCTTAGATTTAGACAAATTATTTATAATCCTTAATATATTAATTCAAAATATTAAAACTTGTTTATTTCTAGGGCGATGTGTGTTTATATTTGCATTTTATATTTGCTACGGCAGCGTCGCGTCAGTTCAGTTGGTCAGCATTGCCAACATCACAATTTACAAATTGAATTTTCAGCGCTTAGCACTGCGACGATTACCAACATAAAAAATTTAAAAAATCTGAAATTTGCTTGTCTTTTATTTTAAACAATTGAATTAATCCCATCACGTGACATGGTATTTAATTAACCCCGGGATTATAATCGTCATGATCAGGCTGCAGATAGACAGATAGACATATACCCTTTTTTTCACCCTACGCTATAATGTTCCTGTTCTCCAGACTCCTGCATTCTCCAGAAGTTGCATTTTAATAACAATGAGCATGGAATGAAATTATGGAGAAATGTGAAGGAGAAATAAGCGAAATGATGAGATTGCCACTTGAATAAGCAGTGAGAACTAGAATATTCATTGTCTTTATGCTTATGGAGAACATTGAGATGCTTATCTAAGACGTAATTTTGCTATTATTCCACAAAGTGGTATATGATTTATAATTAATAACTCAAGACTATGGAGGGCTAATTGACGTTTAAAATTAATTTTCATTTCCCGCCGTTTTATGTATTGTATATTTGTATCTTGTATACAATACCATGGGACTAAGGTATTTAAGGCATTTTTATTAATCAAAAAACGCATTCAAATTAATAAATATCCAAGGGCCACACTAAGTGCACCCTGTGAAGGGGACTTGCGTCGTGGCCCTTATAACTATTACAAAACAAAAACATTACAAAGCAATAATTATAAATAATGGTTTAAAACACTCACAAATCTTAGAATATTTTATCTATTTATATACATTTATTTTATATTTTATTTTTACATTATCGCTTCAAAACATCTTTTAAGTTCAGTAAAAGGCATAGTATAGCCTAAATTATTTATTTTGTGATTGTTCTAAATTAAAAAAAAAACTGCCAGTACAATACCGTACTTTAATTTCCTTAGGCAAAGCATTAAAAGTCTTTGACGGCTCAGAAATTTGGCGATTGTTTAAAAAGTTCAAGGAATGGACGTTCTGTTTTCAAGTTATTGGCTAATTAACTAATTTCCGCTCCTTAATTTAAAGAAGTGGTACAAGTGTATCTGTACATGGTTTCCTATTTATCAATAATTATAAAGTACTGTAATTGTTACATAGTAAATAATTACTCTATGATTATATATCGGCTGTTTATAGTTTTTCCAAAAAGCCTGGATTTATCGATGGGACAGTTGAAATTATGGTACGGTATGGTCGGCATGGTATGGCTTCGACTATCCATAATATCTTCAAAAAATAAATTTTTCTACAAAACCAAAAACTTTCCTGGAACCTATCAAAGCTTCGTTACTGTATTTAGCAACCAAAACATGAAGTTAGACATCATCCATAGAAAGGTTCCTCACACCGGTTCATTTATACAAAATTCAATAACAGTGACAGATCTGTGTTAATCAAAATGTAGAGGAACATTTTTTCCCCTTTAGTTCTTCTCTCGTATGGCCCTACAATCGATATTTTCGGTGAAATCTGATTTTTTAATTAATAATAAAGTATTTATTGAAAAAGAACGGGTCCGAGTTTACTCGAACATGCTTTCCAATTTATCAATTAGTAAGGAGAGAAAATGATTAATTTCATGGTAAATAATTTTCCTGTGGTTAAATTTCGATTATCACGGGGGGGGGGGGGGGTCCACCTGACGTCACTGGAGGTGACGTAAATTCTAGATAGGACAGACCAACACATTACCACACAGCAATAATGGCAAGGCACGCAATGCATTTGAGCGTGAATTTGCTTTCATTTTTTCAAAAGAATTTTTTTTGCACAAAACCAAATAGGTTTTTGGGAAAGCAACCTGTCCAGTTTCGTTACTCAATTTAACACCTAAAACATGCCTGAAGGTAGAAATCATCGATAGAAAGGTTTCGAAGAAAAATTATTTTTTAGTCATTTTTCATTAAAATTTAGTTATTTTTATTTTTTTACCCCCAGAAGCAAACTATCAAGGGGCAAGCGACCCTCCGCATTTTGTCAACATTAATAACGACTACAATATACTGTATGTGAATTCAAAAGAAATCGTTGGAGCCGTTTTCGAGAAATAATTTCTTTAGACGTTTTTTATGAGTTTTTTGAAAATAAAACCCCTCCAAATTGAGTTAGCCCATAATAAAAATAAAAATTGTCCCGAGGTATGATTTTTGTGAGCCTACATGCCGAGTTTCATCAAAATCGACCGAGTAGTTTGCCCGGAAATCGACGCACAGACAGACAGACATTTCGTAAAAACCACTTTTTTGGGTTCCTGGGACCTCAAAACGTGTAAATCCGTTGAAATCAGGGAATCGAAAATTTCGACCGTCACAAAGCTTTCCTTATACTACGTATAAATTGGAAAGCAATAAGTAGACCTACAGCGAGGTTAGGATTAGGGCCTATTGCCCTCTCTTACACCTAACTGTTTACATCAACGATAGTACAATAATTGAAATATTTGTATATAATAAGCTACATTCGTACCCAATATCAGTCATACCTTCTATTCAAGATAACAGTCACACTAATTCAAATTCGCTACCATCCACGTTCATTTTCTCACACATTCACACGCAGCCTTGCCTTGATCAAGGAGAAATTTTGTACGTAATGTTTTTCTCCTCCAGTTGGTTCTTAACTACCAAGCAGCCAACCTTAATTAAAACTTTACTCTAACAGACCCTTCCACCACGAAAGCGGTACGAAATCCTGAAAAATATTACTCTCTCCAAGACTCCAACTGATAACTCCCAGACCAAGACTAAAAGGTGGCAGATAAGATGAACTGTACAGTTATCTATTGTGTTAGGTATATTCCCATTGGGGTTCATGACTTCGCCGATAAGCCACAATATCTTGATCTCTTTGTTGGTAAGCTAACAATGCAAACCAGAGGTCATGATGTTGATGATTAGTTGTGATCGGCAATTGTCTAAGTAGTGTGTGAACGCTCAACCTTTATAGCCCGATTTGGTCTGTGGCAACTTCCTATAGTTTTCTTTTATTTCGTGGAACTGTTTTTGTTTGTAGAAAGCAATGGGGTTCATTTGTGGCGTCATTTTGCAGATGGCAGCACCAGTTGTAATGATATCAAAGCGTTGATTTTTCCATAAGCCTCAATACTATTTTTAAATGTTTTTTAATTACGTATTATTTTAAAGTGATATTTTTCTATAAATCATGGAGAATTTATATATTAAATTATATGCAGCGAGATAAGGTCCAGGCATAGTAAAAATATTATACAAAGTATTAAAAGAATTAATTAGATGCTAAGAGCTTAGTTTTCGCATGCAAACGGCGGCCATTTTGAATAATATGGATATCGGTTTGTCCTCAGCGAACCTAGTGACCAAAACTGTCCCTACAGAACCTCATTAGAGCATTGAACTATACTGAATATATGCATTATTGCATCTCATCTCACAAGGATTTTAAAGACTATCGCGGGTACCTTAACGATGCAGTTTATGCAATATAATATACTGTATTCTTTGATTCGAGATTTTTTAGGTGTTTTTTACGGCATTTTATTGCAATTAAAATTTTTAATTTACTTAATTTCGCTGATCCTATAATGAGCTGTTAAGAACCTTGGCCGCGCCAGCCACTAAATCAAAAATATAAAATATCAGAGCCAATAAAAAACAATTAATCGCAATGAAATGTATAGTTTTTGTATTGAACTTCTTAAATTGCTACACGAACTTATTAATTATGCTTCTTGCTCTTTAAGTCTTGCTCGCGTCCTCGTCCTCGTGTGAATTAATAGTGTGTAAATTACCGTGTTAATAGCCAACAATAGTCTATAACATAAGCATCACTAGATCAAAAATATAAAATAGGTATCAGAGCTCATGTAAATTAAATATTCAGTGAGGAAAATTAATTGGGGTAAAATCTATCATTTTTGTATCAAACTTCGCAAATTGCTATACGCACTTATTAGCCATGCCCACTGCACTTTAAATCATGCCCGAGTCCTTGGCTTCGAATTATTATTGAGTAATCTTTGTATTTAAATAATCAACAGTAGTCTATAATGTTATAGACTTATGTTCAAAGGCATAAATAAATCAAAAATATAAAATATCAGAGCTAATAAAAATATCAATAAATATTGAGTGAGAACAATTAATTGGAATGAAATGGTTCTTTTTAGTATTGAACTTCTTAAATTGTTACACGAACTTATTAACTATGCTTATTCCTCTTTATCATGCCCGCGTCCTTGTCTTGATGTTAATATTGATAAAATATCAGAACCAATATATACTATAAATATCAATGAATATTCAGTGAGATAATTAATTGGGATGAAATGTATCATTTTTTGCATTGATCTTCGCAAATTGTTACACGAATGACGAACTTGTTAACCATGCCCATTGAACTTTAAATCATGCCCGCGCCCTTGTCTTGATGTTAATATTGAGGAAATCTCTGCGTATTTAAATAATCAACAGTAGTCTATAACATAAGTTAGATAGAAAAAGAAGAGTCTATAACATTAGCATATATAAATCAAAAATATAAAATATCAGCGCTAATAAAAATATCAATAAATATTCAGTGAGAACAATTAATTGGAATGAAATGTATCCTTTTAGTATTGAACTTCGCAAATTGCTACACGAACCTATTAGCCATGCTTATTGCTCTTTAACTCATGCCCGCGTAACCGGCCATACAATTACAATTTACTCGATTGGCTTGCCGGGCAATCACGGCACATTAAATAATGTTCGCATGAATATACTCGCTGTGTATCTGTTTGATTCTCAATAATCATTAACTCCAATTACCATTTACCATTCGTACCTCCTCGTCTAGTTACTGTATACTGTACCTTTTATAAATAACCCTACTGCTGAAGGAAGGAAGGACATTTTTATAAATAATAAATAAATAGATTATATATTGGACCATCAACAGATGTGAGTCCAGAAATCGATAGCACTTACATTAAAGCAAAGTCGTATGCATGTAGTAAGTTATATCAAGAATATAAAATAAAATAATAGCACTTACACACATGAAAGTAAAGTTAAATGAATGAATGAATGAATATATTTTAATACAATACAACAACAATTTATAAAAATCACGCCACTGGGCAAATGCCCGAGTGTGGCCTACATCCGTTAACACAACGAAATACTATATATCAGTTAACATTTTGCTAGCTAGGCTACAATAACATTATACTCATGTTTAATTTTGTTTTTCGCACATATTACCGTAGTAGCACTGTATACAACTGTATATTGTTATAAATCGACTTTACAAAGTATCAAATGTCGAAAACATGACGCTCTTTAACGACTTTAACATAGTTAGCTATTTCCTTTTTTATAATATATGGACTTCCAAAACTTCGGCATATCAATAATGTATCATCTAATACAGTACCTATGTCTTTAAAAATTAAAATTAAACAGAATCAAGTTACAGTTTCGACCATCACAAAGCTTTCCTTATACTACGCATAAATTGGAGAGCAAAAAAAGTTCCCGAGGCATGAACTTTGTGAACCTTGGGGCCAAATTTCATTCAATTCACTGAGTACTGAGCAGCTTGCCCACAAATCAACGAACAGATAGACAGACCAGGCCAAAGCTCATCAAGGGCTGTAGAGCCAGAAGAAGATGTCTTGGTGATCCAGGGGTGGTGGTCAATGCCGGCAGTTAGCTTCCTCTTAGGGAAAAAAAAATTTCTACTCCGCTGACAATGACGTCTTCTTAATGGCTGCAGCTGTATGGGTTGTGTTAGCTATCTTGCCATTCACAGTAATTGCACTGATTGATTAAAAGATTGTTTTTCCAATCGTCAACCATCATTTCAACGCATGACAATCCTCTAACGGGTTCCCTGCGTTCAGGCCAGTCATTCCATACTCCCTATTGTACTGTACTACACTAGTTATAATATTATTTCGATCACAAGAACCGATATTTTTGGCATAACGGAACACTCACAGTCAGACGTCCGGTGATCACCAATGGAGGATGAAATGTGCCTTCTTTTGATACCCGACGGCCTAAAGCCAGAAGGGCGTAAAGGCTATGATTTTCAAATGGACTTTACGCCCTTCTAGCTTGATACCATGAAATGGGCCTTCTTTTCATCTAGGTATGATACCTGTATTATTTAACGCTCGACGGCTTCGCGTGGCAAAAGTATAGAAGAGTCCAAACAATGATATTGGTCTTTTTTATTGTGAGATACGCCGTTATTGACTGGGCTGATAAAGCTTATGATTCGGTGCACGAGCCAGTCTTTGTTAATAATTGAGAGATATCTATTAAGTCCAGTCGAAATGGCTTCTTCTTCTTCTTCAGCCAACGCCCGCCCTTGGCTGGTAGGCGCATAGTAGAGCTGGGCCAATCTCTCTTGTGTCGTAGTTTGGTTTTCGAAATGTGGCGGATACTAGAACAGAGAATAATTTGCTGGGGTCTGCTCACTCTGCTGCCATCAATCCGAAAGTCCAAAATCTCCCTCTACATACGTACTTGCCTTTACAACGACAACCCTTCGTAATAACCGAAATTAGAGGATGTAGATAACATTGGACTTGACGGGATTCGAACCCACGATCTACGCCTAACCAGGGCGTGGTCTTAACCGCTTAACAAGCCCCAAAAAGAACAGTTCATCTAAATCATCTGCTTATATTCTCTTATTGACATGATTCGTATTGTTAGACAGGTTAGCACAGCTTCACTGCTATCTAGTCGAACAGGTCTGTGAGCTAACTTAATTGTTTTTATGCTTTAATTATTATACGATATTGCATTAACTTAACTTGACATTATGACATATGACGTATTGACATTAACTTAACTTTGGTTGATGAGGTAACCTCGTCAACAGTCAACGCCCCTTTCCCCGAGGTGAAGGAGTCTGTCCTTAGGGTGCCTCAAGTTAACAAACAGACTCACTCCCCCCGCCAGGCTGACAGGGTTGCTTAAAAGCAGAAATGCTGAAAGCAGGCGTTGGATACAACAACAACACCTCATTATAACCGAAATCAGAGGATATAGAAACAAATGGACTTGGCGGGTTTCGAATAATAATGTCTTTATTGAAAAATATGTAGGTACAGCGAGATTAGGGCCTATGGCACTCTATTACACCTAACTGGACACATATAGTTTAAAAATAAATAAATAAATAAATATCGACTTTTTTGTTCTATTACTAAGCCAACGTAGTGGAGTTAGGGCTATAAGCCCTCTCTTACACTCAACTAGGAAAGCCCGGGACCGCCTGCTTTACATGCCCTCCGAAGCATGGCCAGAAAATATAGCAAGTGTGGGAATCGAACCAACAACCTTTCGGGTGAAAGTTGGAGTCTGTTCCACTACTCTACATGTTTAATTGAAATACCTGTAAATAATCTACTACATTCATACCGAATATCATTCTTCTTCTTCTTCTTCTTCTTGTTGTTCTTCTTCTTGTTGTTCTTCTTGTTGTTGTTCTTCTTCTTCTTGTTCTTCTTCTTGTTTTTCTTCTTCTTGTTCTTCTTCCTCTTCTTGTTCTTCTTCTTGTTCTTCTTCTTCTTTTTCTTCTTCTGGCTCTACAGCCCTTGATGAGCTTTCGACTGCTCAACAACACTCCTCCTGTCATCTCGGTTTTGTACAACGCTCCACCATCTATAAGTACAGACTCCCAACTTGCGAAGTTCAGTTTCTAACTCATCCTTCCAGCGTTGTCGCGGACGTCCGGCCTGTCGTCTTCCTGTCATGCCGAATATCAGTCGCTAAACAAATTCGCCACCATCCACGCGGTCACCAGCTTCTATTCAAACATTGCTACATTGCTTAACACTACTCAACCGATCAGAACTGAAAATCCCCAACCACTTCAATCTTGTCGGCTTTTACGCGCCGAACCGGCAAAGACAACTCAAAACAATGATAGCGGACTTTTTTTTATTGTACATGAGATACGGTTATTGCCCGTGCCGAAAAGCGTTAATGCAGTGCACGCGCTAGCCTGCTTTAATATAATGGAATTCACCTTTTAAATAAACACTTTACGGCTAATGGAGACACAAAGCCTGTGTTGAGGACCACTTTTAATGCAATTTTTTTTTTTTTTTTTTTTTGAAAGATGCTCTTATGGCATTAACATAGCACTTACGTAACTCTTTTTTTCATACTTCACATGGAGCAAGCACAATCCAACCATTATCAATAGTTTTCTCATCATCGTCATCGTGATCGTGATCGTCATAATTTATTATGAATGAAATTTGTACAGTTCTCCGTCAAATAAATATTATATAAAACACACAACCGGTTTCGGCTCACGACATCGTCAAGTCTACAATGTCGTGGCGCGAGTCGAAACCAGTTGTGAGTTTTATATAATATTTGTTTGACGTAGAGCTGTACAATGTTATTTTATTCACAGTGAGTGACATTAAGTTTTACAAAGTTAATAAGGAAAGTATATCATCATAATCATCATCATCATCATCGTCATCGTGATCATCATCGTGATCGTGAACGTCATAATTTATTATGAATGAAATTTGTACAGTTCTACGTCAAACAAATATTATATAAAACACACAACCGGTTTTGGCTCACGACATCGTCAAGTGTGCAGTGTCGTGGCGCGAGCCGAAACCAGTTGTGTGTTTTATTAGGTAATATTTGCTTGACGTATGTAGAACTGTACAAAGTTATTTTATTCACAATGAGTGACAGTAAGTTTTACAAAATTAATAAGGAAAGTATATCATCATAATCGTCATCATCGTCTTCGTCGTCGTCTCTAACGTGACAATTGCATTTTTTAAAAACAGAATCGATTAATTTAAGGTTAAGGCATGTCCTTTGACTAAATTGTGAATACCCCACCATAATACACTATTAAATGGCCTAGAATACAATATTAAATGGTTGCTATTTACAATCAATCATGATCATAGCACGACCCGGTTCCCATATAGGCATTGAGGAAATATAAATCGCGGCACATCCCAGGGAAGCAGTAATGTTTATAAAGACACTGACCTAAATTCGAACGTCCACCTCTGGGCCGTGATTGAAGATATGGCCGCGTGGTCTCTAACGGCAGTAGCTACTTTGTAATTAATAGCTAACTGATACGATAGCATAGTAAATGTTAAGGTAGGTACAATGTACTATGACTCGTGTATTCGCAGTATATTGAGGGTAAGTTGGACCACTCCTCCCAGGCGTTTTTCTCAGTTTTAATGGAGAATTCCGTTAGGGATTTTCTTAATAACTAAGTCGGGGTTAAAGTTGCCTGTTTCAGAATATGTTTATGGAAAGGGGGAGATTAGTGGGGGTCATGTGAGCTTTTTTTTTCAAATGTAATTATTATATTTGAAAGATCTTTCATAAGACGTATACATTTTGAGTGTATGTGACTTCAGGTGTCGTTGCTGTCGACCCAAACGAAGCAGTTGCTGAGAAACCGAGTATTACAATTGAGTTGTGTAATAGTATGAATCTTAGAAAAGCTTGTTTCAAGATCTTTCTTGTAGTGCATTTATTTTGGATCTGTGCCTAAAGGTGTTATAGAAATAAACCTAAACTCTTTTCAAAGGGATAGTTGTCAAACCTGCGCTACGATGCTATTTTCAGAATCAAATTGTGACATGTTACACATAATTGGAAACACTTTTAGACTTTTGACACAAACTAGGAACTGCCTGCTGTGCATGCCTGTACATGCCTGTACATGTAGCCCATATAGGACTCGAGCCATCAGCCTTTGGGGTGAAAATCCGTCAGTCTCTGTGAGCATACAGTATAAACAGTATATACTCATACAGTATTTAAACTATAATGTATAAATTATTATTATATATATTATTATTATATTATTATATATTAAAATTCACTAAAGCTAAATAATTTAGTTACTTAATATTTCAATAATATTTCATCAGAGTTTCCCCACATCACCAGAGGACAGTGAGTACCCTTAATATTTTAATAGGGCTTTGGGTGGCGGTAAAACTGCTTAAGTCACTGCCTTAATGAAGTTACACTTTCATTAATTAGTGCATTTACCCGTAACTGATACCATCGAAGAACATTACCTAGTTTTAATGAAGGTGACCCAATTTTCCCGAAAATGTACTATGTCATGTAGCAATTCATGACTTGCAACGCCATTTTACTGACTTAAAGCAACCTCCTTCCTTTTCTAGTTTCTACAAGGATGTTAGTCCCTTGCATTTCTGCACTCAGCAGTATTAGCAATCTAGAAAGCTTCATTTAGCTGAAAATTGCGGTAGAAAAGTCGCAATTTACTACAGCACAAACACTGCTTTAACAAGGCCGTAGCCAGAACGTTTTTCGGGGGGCGGGGGGTCCATCTGCAGGTGGGGTAACCTCAATATATTTAAAACTCCATTCTATCAAGTGTAGCAGTTTGCCCAAGCCGCAGACCCAAGTACCCGTGACATACGGTATCCATTACAAAATAAATAAATAAATAAATTGTAAATTGTAAATAGGTAGGCTGGTAGAGTAGCCCTTCGGGACTAAAGCCCGTTTTTCATTCATTCATTCATTCATACAACGTCTTGATACATAATCACACTGTGGGTCATGCGCTTTATTTCAAGAAAAAAATATATTTGTCAATATTTAGCTTATGAGTCATGAATTAATCCAAGATTCTTTGCTACAATAAAAAAGGTACTTTTCTTCAGATTACAATAAAAACAGATGTAAAAAAAGTTTATTGCAGCATTAACAGTCGATCTGACATATATTTTTATTATATTATTTTATTTTATTATATTTCCTGAACAGTACATTTATACTATATGAACAAATTGTAGTGTCAGAATCAAGACTTTAACAAATATAGTTAAAAATATATAACGCCGGCGACCGATTGAGGTCTAGACCTGAGGACCGTCAGGGGCGAGAAAAACCATTGAAAACTAGATAAAATGCTCTTACCACGTAAAACAAATACAAATAGTTACCATAGCATGAAACCGCCCCCCCCCCCCGAGATATATTTCTGAGTCCGTCCTTGCGACTGAAACCTAAGTCTTCCCCACTACCCTGTTTGGGCTTAGGTGTTCACCAACACGCTCGGTAGCCGCGTGTTTTTACGGGCGTAAGGACTACAGTGTCTGTAGTGAACCTTGCTCTCCCAACGAGCCCATCGGTTTTTCGGAAATTATATGGGTAGCCTATTGCTACCGAATAAATTTTTAGCCATTGGCACTCCTCAATGTCAACCCACACCGACTACAAATCCCAATGGGCAAGCTCGGATATGTTTAGCATTAACATTATAACAGGTGGTAGCTTGATGTAATCAAATATGGGACCGAGTCACCCATGAAGGTAACCCCGTTACAGGTACAATATAAGGTAGGGGACCCAGGTAGGGTACCCGGGAAAATTTTACTTTGTGTCGAGTTTCGAACCTCGACCTTTCCTGTCATATTCTAGTTCGCTACCAACTGAACTATTCCGGAGCTAGTGTAATACGGTACAGCGAAATTGCTACTCGGCCATAAACCATTTTGAAATGCAAATGCGGATCGTAGGATGGACAGGCCGAAATGAACTTTGGGCGATTGGAAAATATCATTAACCGGTCTCTCCGATGGGAACTAATTATTCTTGCCTCAGTTTCGATCTCTCCGTGTCTTGCAGGCTTGTACAGCCCGTCTCAATGGACACAGTTCATCTTGTTCAAACTGCATGAGTTGGGATTTTGCAATCTTGAGGTCACGTCACCCGCTGCACCTGTATTACTTACATTTATGTTTTTTCGCCTGTTGCATTGCCGCAATGTTAAGCTTGTATCAGCTTGTTCATTATCGCTTGTAGCCGGCGTAGGTTGACATCGAGGACGTATACCAGTTTGTCAATGGCCAAATTGCATACGGAAGCAATATAAATAATGTCCGAAATCCATGGTGTCATTGGCGTTATGGCGTTGGACAAAGAACCAATGGGCCACTTATTATTACTTACATTTATGTGTGGTATTGATTCTATGAGCTGTTTTTCAGACGGTATAGGTTGGATGAAATGGTCCCCTACATTTTGATACATTGTATGATGGTCAAGCAAGAACATACAGGATTTATTTTCGGGTAGGACTTTTGTCGAAAAAAGGTTATTTTTTCCAAATTATGATATTATTATTTATGCGAGTGAGTTGTATGGTAAGATAGCGTACAGGTACAGCCCTCGAAGTAGCACTTGAAATAATGCCCCTACTACATACAATACGTACATTCATACATATTTACTTCCAATAAAGTTAAATTGCTTTAAATCAGTTAATCTTGTATAAATTAAAGTTTTTGGTAACAGCATTACTTCTGAGTTCCTTGCAACATGTACGGTATATAGGAAAATATCTTTTAACTCATTACTTTAAATTATTTTACTTTAAATTATTACTACAGGACTTAAGTGGCAAAATTCCTTTTCTCAGGACTACGACTTTTGAAATTGAACTTGGTTTCACAACACTTCTGCTTAAAATAATGCCTACTGTCTCGACCTTTACACCCAATAGCTCATCATGTAAACGCTTGCTCTGCTCTAGAAAAGGTATAAAAAATTACTTCCGTGCAACATGTATGAGATTAATGCCGTAAATTGTAATTTACGTCAAATTCCGCGCGCTTCGTTTAAGCTCTGAGTGTAATCTTCAGTGAATGGTATATGAAATGTTATTACGGCAGTGCGGCTTTTGTAGGGATTATGAGTGTCCAGGGTAATAAATGGGAAAGTTAGACTGATTTTCTTATAAATAATAAAAAAATAAAACGCCTAAATAATGACTTTTTTGTTCTACAAAATGACAAAGCCAACCTACAGGCGTTTGTGCTATGAAGCTCCTCTCTCTATTGCAAATTAGCGAATTAAGTGTAGACATTTTTCACCATAAATTTAAACAATTCTAGTGTGAAAGTTGCAGGGTCTTAATGAGCCACATAAATTAATCAAACCACTATTCTTTGTTTCACAGACCTATTGCCTACTTACTTACCTAATTACTAGATAAATAACTTATTGTAATTTTGTACTTATATTTTAATGTTTTAACGTGTAACAGAAGGAAGTAATACCGTATCTAATATTATAATTTATAAATTTTTGTTTTTGTGCAATGGAATTGGTACGATAATAATAATAATAATAAAATAATAAATGATAATCTCTATATACGGTACGTATAAAAATGAATACCTATTTCCCTTGGTCACGCCATCACCCGTGAACGGCCGTACCGATTTCACTATTTTTTTTATTTTTTTTTATTGTCAGGCGAGAAGGTTCTTATGACAGAAAAAATTTTAAAAAATTGCGCGGATAATTAGAAAATTCTGGAAATTGAAGTTGATAATACGACCATTCTCACGTGTCATGCGAGCCTCGAAGGGGCGAGCTGCGGAATGCCCAACGGAACCACGTTAATGCGAGGCCCCGAAGAGGCGAGCTGCCACCCGTCGCAGACGCAAGGGGGGCGGGGCCGCGAAAATAAAAATTCATTATTATTACTCAATTTGCTTATCGTAAAATAAAGACTTGTAAGAGGTGTGAAGATGACGATGACATTGGGCCAGATGCAACTTCAGTTAGATGTTACGGAAAATGCAATGGAACATGTACCGGTAACCTACAATACAATGTTCCTGGCCACTGGCACCCATAACTCATCTCATACAGCCTTTCACAGAAGATTTCATATACATTTTTTTGCACAGTTACGCATAGTAGTCTAGAAAAGTGCAGCGGTTGCATTCGAGTCACGTATATGAAAATGCCATTTAGATATCAATAGCGCGGGGTTATCTCGTTCGATTCGATTCTCGAACGAGATTTTATGGCCATTCCCCGTAAAACCAAAGGACATAAATAGATGATGGGATGTCCCACGAGTTTATGTTTATTACTCTGTGAACGGACTCGTGTGCTTAGTATACAGAAAGCGATTGTCATCAGTGGATTTTAAAGTGGGGTAGCGCATTTATTATTTATTATGTTGAGCTTAAGGCTTTCCATTTTCACGGACCAGAAAATCCAGGGGGCGATCCGGACTGTAAATTTTGGATGATTTAAAAAAAATATTGTGCTTTGTTATGCCTACGTTCAGACCTCCAGCCCCTATTTTTGGTTTCGAAGCTGAGATTGAACCTATCAGTAGTCAAGAGATACCAGTCCGCATAGTCTAGTCCCTCCTCGGGTTGATAGTAGTTTTACCTCATATGCTAAACCGATTGTCCCCTCTGTTATCAGTGCACTGTTTCATCCCTATACCTATAACTCCAGCGTTCCAAAGCTTTTACACTACCTGTACGACGTCAAATATTTTCCCATATACACCTAGTAACTTCCATTCTGATACTTCCTGCTCTTGCGCTGATAAGTTAGATAAAATATTGGCTTGCGGCTCCTATACGAGAGGTTCCATACGTGAGCTGGTGTCTCCTACGCTCCTTTTCAAGGCCGTCTAGATGTTCTAGCGCGATGCTCGTTCATATCTATCAATTTGTCTTTACAACCTAACATCTTGTTTTACTGCGACCGATTTGTGTTTTTGCCGCTAGGGGCTCTTTTATTGTCACTTGATGGATCGGTATGGTAGATAAATTATTTTCAAAGTTCTTGGCTCATGGGCAAATTTCTAATTGACTCACTGCTAAGTAATAAAGTACATACAAGAGACTAAAATTGAGGAGCTTGGTTACAAACGTGGCCAACTCCATTTTTTTCACAAAATGGGGTTTTGATCCGACCTTGCAGAAAATTTTAATGTCCACCTGCACGTTGTAAAATAAAGTGGCAAAAGCAGCCAGATTGCGCACAGAAGCGCTGAGAAGTCTAGGGTTAGTTATAAGCTTAATGCAAATTTCAACAGAAAATCCGCTCTCCTGAAAAATTCTAAAACTTGGAGTTGGCCATGTTTGTAAACAGCCTCCTCTACATATAATAATGTCTTAAAGGACTCTTCATGGACCTGGGCCGACTTGTAGTGGCCCATCGGTCCATTGGCCCATTTATCCAATGCTAATGACCCCATGGATTTCGGATATTATTTATATTCTTTTCGTGTGAATTTTGGGCCATTGGCAAGCTGAGACAAGCTTACCATTGACGCTATATAACAGGCAAAAGCATGACTTAACTAAGTACAGATACGAGCCACTAAAAATATATATGGATTTTTATTTACTGGTTTCAATATTTTAAACCATCTTGTTTTACTACGAGTGAATTGTTCTCGGTGCCCTGCGCTTTGGTATTGATTAAGAGTGGGTCCCACGATCGCTCAAGTCTGGAATAGGGAACAGTTCTATATAGTAGAGGTGGGATATTCGCATCCCGGCTAAAATATACGCCAAGTCTTTTGTGATAAGCCATTGAAAAAAAATACTGCCAGGTGGCCCAGGATTGAAAAAATATTTTTAGCGGGCTCGAATGTCCCATTTTCAGAATATTTAGAACTCTATACATATGCATTGGAACCTGGTGGAGCTGTTCATTATTAATTTCACAGACTTTTCTATCGATCGTGGGAGATACCCGAAGTACTGTGCAATGTAGTTTTGTCAACTAATCAAAAATTAAGCGACTATGTTTGCTCTCTAAAATGCCTAATCGTTCGCAAAACACATCGGAAAATTACGGGGCAATCTTGTGTACTTTGTAAGTCGATAATGACTGGAAAAAGATTGGAAAATTGCCGGGAATATCGCGTTTATTGACGACCCGTCTAATCTTCAACAGTTCTCTCGGTAGGCTTATAATTATATTTACAGTTACAATCAGGAACAATCGTGTTCCAGTTGGTAGCGAACTGGATTGTGAATTGGGAAGTCATAGGTTCGAATCTCAAGGGCGAGGAAATTTTTTTGTTGGCTCTGGGCTTGTTGAACTTTCATACATGCGGTAAGGTCTATCTTATTTCGTAACGAATTGGACTATTTGATGGAAAGTCGTGAGTTCGAACATCAAGCGCAGTCGTAGTGGAAATCTATAGGTACTGCACCTAGGTTTTTTCCATTTTTTTCTTCTTTTTGGATACACTTTTGTCTATCCACTTATTCCTAGGGTGTTACTGTGCCCTCAAGACACTTTTTCCTCTTTTAAGGGCTAGACCCACAGCATAGGTTACCCTATTCCTTAAAAACAACTGTAAGCAAGGTGGGTTATATAGGGCAGTATATAGTAGTGTTTATATTACCTCCAGTGACATTATTGTCTGTACCTTAGTTAATATATTCTTCAGTTATTATGTAGGTATAAGGCCTTTGTCAAACACTGAGTGCGAATTTCTTTTGTGAGCAACTACGTTCCTGATCCTATAGGTTACCCGGTTCCTTAAAAACAACTGTAAGAAGTAGGTGGTTTATATAGGGCAATTTATAGTTGTGGATATTATGCCCAGTGGCATTGACAACACATTAGCTCCTATATTCTCCAGTCTTTGGAGTCTCTCATCTAGGCCTTTCTCAAACTTACTCTATGCGCACTTCCTTTGTCAATGACTACGTTCCTGACTCATAGGATAGGTTACCCTTTTCCTTAAAAACATCTGTAAGAAGTAGGTGGTTTATATAGGGCAATTTATAGTTGTGGATATTATGCCCAGTGACATTGACAACACATTAGCTCCTATATTCTCCAGTCTTTGGAGTCTCTCATCTAGGCCTTTCTCAAAATTACTCTTTGCGCACTTCCTTTGTCAATGACTACGTTCCTGACTCATAGGATAGGTTACCCTGTTCCTTAAAAGCATCTGTAAGAAGTAGGTGGTTTATATAGGGCAATTTATAGTTGTGGATATTATGCCCAGTGACATTGACAACACAGTAGCTCCTATATTCTCCAGTCTTTGGAGTCTCTCATCTAGGCCTTTCTCAAACTTACTCTATGCGCACTTCCTTTGTCAATGACTACGTTCCTGACTCATAGGATAGGTTACCCTGTTCCTTAAAAGCATCTGTAAGAAGTAGGTGGTTTATATAGGGCAATTTATAGTTGTGGATATTATGCCCAGTGACATTGACAACACAGTAGCTCCTATATTCTCCAGTCTTTGGAGTCTCTCATCTAGGCCTTTCTCAAACTTACTCTATGCGCACTTCCTTTGTCAATGACCACATTCCTGACTCATAGCATAGGTTACCCTGTTCCTTAAAAACATCTGTAAGAAGTAGGTGGTTTATATAGGGCAATGTAGTAGTGTATATGTCCAGTGACATTGACAACACCTTAGTTCCTATATTCTTAGGTATATAAGCTAAGCCTTTCTCAAACTTACTCTATACGCACTATATGCCAATGCCCACGTTCCTGACCCATAGCACAGGTTACCCTGTTCCTTAAAAACATCTTTAAGAAGTAGGTGGTTTATATAGGGCAATGCAGTAGTGTATATGTCCAGTGACAATGACTACACCTTCCAGCGACATGTCAGGGGCTTATTTCTTCGGACGTAAATGGAGACATCAAGGAGCCGTTAATTATTGTGCCTGTTGACGTGCACGCCCATACCTGAACAGTTAGACAAAGCGTGTTGTAATGCACATCTATTCGTCATTATTAATTTAGATTTATCACCTACGGATTTAAAAAAAATTTAGGTCTAAATGTCTAGGACACTTCTTCTGTCAATAAGAAACAAAAACAGACTGACAAACCCTTGACAACTAGTAAAAAACATACCAATTTTTCATTTCCTTCCCTTAATTTTTTTCGAGGAGCGAGTGGTTGACCGACGGGGGGGGGGGATATACACATGAATGGCATAGAAGGGAACCGGGCAAAGTCAATTGCAGTTTATTTTTCAGGAAAACCAAAAAACGGTATCTATTATTGTAATTACCGTGTGAATCTTTCTAAACCCATTTTTTAATCTACTTACCCAAATGCCTTGAATTTTGTAGGTTTTGAGGTATTTTTTTTCCCGTCGCTCTCCGGCACCCCATGAAGCTTGCGCCCTGGGCTACCCATTTATAAGAGGGGGTCTGCAAAGATATAGGCAAGTACAGGGGACGGCAACCTTTTTTTATTTAGCGGCTGAGCCGAAATTCGAAATAACCGGATTTATTAGAAGAGTCATACATCCCAAACCAAAAATAAAACATCAAAATTGATTTACAAATTACTTTTTTGTTATATTTTATATTGTTTTATTACTTGTGAATAGAACCAGTAATATAGGGAAGACCCAGAGCCACGTGCCCCTTGTAACGCACAAGGGAAAGATCTCCGGGGGTACGTCTCCAAGATGTGTGCCATGCTCTTAGAAGTGTCCCCACAGTCGCAGACAACTGATTCAGTGATTCTGCTCAAAAAATAAAAATAAATATAATAAAATATTTACTTACTAGCCAACGCACACCCTAGGCAGGATAGCCATTTGGTGACGCGCTGACCAACAGTATTTCCTTGCTGTCTGCCGGAAGATGTTGTCTGCGTTTGGGCTTCCCCGTCTTCTACCAGGGCCGGGCAATTGGGTAGATGTTCTGCGTTCCTTTCTCCTTCTTTACACAGGGGACAGATGTCCGAAGCCCGATAAGAATAATAGAATAATTTTCACTAATTCCACTAATTACATTTATATTGTGACAGCTGTTTCTGTAGTGGACACCATCATCAGACTTCTGCTCAAGTCTGGTTACTAATCTGCAAGGTTTAACCACTCCGAAAATATATGTAGTATCTAGGCTATATACTGTATATACTGTTTGTAGGTACTCTACTGACATTGTCCCATATAAACCGCCTACATCCTACAATCTTTGGAACTGGGATAATTGAAAATGGTTAGCTAGGAAGTAATCAACGGTTCATGTATACACCACGCACTACGGATTATAGACCTAATACTCTGTAATTTACAGAGAATGAGGCTGTACGTCTTGTTGGTTACTTAGTAGGGTTATCGTTATGGCATGATCGATGTTGTATGGTAATGCAACAATTCAGTTATAAATTGAATTGTTAAATGGACTGACTCAATAATTCACTCTCATAGGCTACAATAGGTTTGACTCATTCATTCACATATACAGAGTGACGGCCGTGAGTGTTAGGTAATCCGTTGAGGGGAAGTACACAAGTAGACTTCGATGGCCAGATGGTAACGTGCTTGCGCGAGTCTTTACACGCCATACGATCAGAGACGTGTCGTAACTCAACACTGGTACTAACCTACAGAGGCAACTAAAGAGATCAATCGGATACATTCATTAAATGGGAACCCCCCCCCCCCCCCCCCCCCGCTGCCCGGAAATTGGTTAAGCTAATTAAAACATTATTTAATTTAATTAAACTAATCAAGTACAGGGTCTCTGATGAAAGTATATATCATGTAAATACCGAAGGTAAGGTACTCAAATTTAAATTTACTATGCTGATTGCCATGTGAAGAGCCAGATATACCTTAGAAGGTACACTGTCAGTGAAGGTTTACACATATGACATATAACTAATTAACTGCCTACCTGAAACTGTTTATTGGACGAACTTACTTTGTACTTCCATTTACGAATTGATTTTATAATCTAAGAACAAATATTTATTTATTTATGGATTGGGCTGCGACATGGTGGGCTGCTGCACACGATCCTACAAGGTCAGGTGTATATCGATTCGGGGAGAGGCCGTCGTTGCTTGGAGTAGCTGAGCCAGCTGCCCAACGTATCCAGACCCTAAAAGAAAGGTGCAGCAGAACGGAGTGGAAGATCAGAAGCGTTGTTCAACCCATCGGGACCCCCTCGTTACACTACTGCATAAGGTTGTCTATTAGTTGAAAAAAGTGGCAGCTTAGCTGCACAGAGTTTCTCACACTGTTACAGTTAAACTAGCTAAATTAGTGTTAAACGAACTGAAATTAACTGCAAACAAATTAACCATTCTATTCATCTTCTTCAATCTTTATATTGCATCACACATTTTGAATATTTTGATACGCTCTTCACCCAATAATTTACTTTAGTCCAACCCGCAAAAGGTCACACATATTCACATGCATACCACACCTTATCATCAATAGTCGATTGTATTGGGGAAGTCTGCATTTGTAATAAGTTGCATATGCAAAGGGGCGGACCTGGGCATAGCCAAGAGGTACACCAAGCGACAGACGCGTGGGAAGCGTTGACAGCCAAGGTCCTTCGTCAATTCGACTTACGAGACTCGACAATTCGAGTTTATATGCTCACAACAAAGCCGATTACAATCGTGATTTGTAATAATGCCTGCGAGACATCAATCGAGAATTGGTCTTCGATATTTCTTGTGGCTGTCAGTTTCTTGATGTAAAGGTGGTTAAGGATTGCGCTGGGCGATTAATCATTTTTTTAGGTTTCTGGGTATGACAGCCCGCATGTGCTCGTTTTGTCTCTTTGGTTGTTGAGCAATTTGTGCGGAGGTTTTTTGTGCCTTGATGGTATTCATATCGTTGAAATTTGTTAGGTTTGTACATTCAAAGACAGGTATCATCTTAATGTTTTCTACACGGTCGAAATATTTATGTTCATAATATTACTACACCGCGCCTTTTAATTTACGCTCATTGCCATTGCCATTGCCATAAAGTACATTCATCTTATATAGTTACTACGATAGATCTCTCAACTTCCGTCTTATAAACTGTACAATATATGTGTGTATATCTGTAATTCTATGCTAACCCTGTAATACAAATGAGGAGTCATGTATGCAAAAGGCGATTTGTCACAAAAATAAATTTTTGAGTTGGTGGATCACTGGAATCTTCGCATTGACTGCTACAAACTACAAGTGTTAGTTTATTGCCAAACGCGTACATATTGTATTTTCAAAGATTATTAATTAAAATATTACAACCCATAATATAGAGGCATTGAGATTTGAAGTTTCTTGTCTCCTACATTTACAGTTTCAGGTGACATTTTGCCTTTTGCTCCTTAAATGCATTTAAATAATAACGTATTCGTCATGATCGAGTCCAGTACAGAATTTGTGTCAGTCCTATCATTATTCTGGACAGATAATGCGACTAATGAGGCAGTTTTGATCCTATCAATGCAATGCGGTACCAACTAGATGCGGTACTGTGTAAGGTAACATGAGGAACAAGATGTTGCCATTCATGTGCATCTATTCTGTCGCTGTATCTATCGTTCTATGCCAAACCTGTAGCACAAATTCAGTTACATTGTTACTTATCAATAATTTCTGTCAGTCCTTTCATTGCCTTTGGCACATAATACAAATGAGGTAAAAATAGTTCCTACAAATGCAATGCGGTCTCAAGGGGGTGCATAAGGTAAATTGAGGAACAAGTTTTGCCATTGTCATAAAGTGCATTTGTAGCTGCATCTGTCACCCTATCCCAAACCTTTAAGTGTTTCAATTCAGTTACATTGTACTAACTGATAATGAAATCAGTTTTCATCAAATTTGTGTCACTCCTTTCATTATAACATTGACAGAGATAATACAAATGAAGTAGTTTTGATTCTTTCAATGTGGAATCAGGGGGATACATAAGGTAAATTGAGGAACAAGAATCAAATTGTCATAATTGTAATGAAGTAAATACTGTACATGTAGCTCAGTAGCTGTATCTGCCGTTTTGTCCTAAACCTGCAGCACAAATTCGTTTACATTATAACTAACTAATAATGACGTCAGTTCCAAATTTGCGCCAGTCCTTTCATTATAACTTTGACAGATAATACCAATGAGATAGTTTTGATTCTTTCAATGCTGTATCAGGGGGATACATAAGGTAAATTGAGGAAGAAGAATCAAGATTTTGCATTGTCATAAAGTAAATATTGTAAATGTAGTTCAGTAGCTGTATCTGTCGTTCTATGCCAAACCTGTAACCCAAATTCAGTTACATTGTAACTAACTAATAATGAGGTCAGTACCAAATTTGTGTCAGCCCTTTCATTATAACTTTGACAGATAATACAAATGAGGTAGTTTTGATTCTTTCAATGCGGTATCAGGGGGATACATAAGGTAAATTGAGGAACAAGAATCAAGATGTTGCATTGTCATAAAGTGCAGGCCGTATAACAGGCTCCTGATACGGTCAAACAAGTCTAGAAGCCATCACCTCTGAATATGGAAGACACAGTTGTGGTCAGGTGTGGTTTGCCGTGTTCAGCAGCTCATATTACGCAATATTCATCTAGGATGGCTCTCGATTGCATTCTTGCTGGCACTTAATGGTCCATAGACAATGCTGTTACTACTGTAGATGCGCTTCAATTAACTTTATGGCTAGATGGTACTCGTCCTCATCTTCGATTTTTTTCTTGTTTCTTCTTGTAAATTGTTTTTTATGACTGTTGGTAACAACATAATAAAAACCGCAGTGTTATTTTCGCGTTTTCAATGCAGAGAGCTTCTAAAGGACCTTTATCTGTTTAGAAATTCAAAATATTGGCTTTGCATTTAACGCCTTAGAAAGATCGCATCGCATCTCATTTTTTTATGGACATCATGATCTGATTAGTTCTACACAAGCATTTCCCTGTACGAAAGAGGCTCGTTACTTTTATAATGTTCCTTTTAGAAACAGCAGCAATGTAACTTCGATCGGAGGGTTTGAAGCAGAGGAAGCTTCTAATCAATCCCAAATAAATGCAGCCAGTAACCCTTTATTTTGCTGTTGCACAAGTGCATGCTACATTGGGTACTAAATTGGTGTCTATGATTTCCTTGAGATTATTGAGATACCTGAGACTACCAATAAACGACTGCTCCCACTAAACAGTTTTAGTTGTACTACATATTAAACCACAGACTTTACACAACAGAGAGAGAAAATAGCTATCCTTCATTGGTAATAAGGTGTAAAGGCGCCACTTTTTACGCCACCTAATGTAGCAAGCCGCGGCTTCCAGCCTGAATGAGTATAGCAATGAATTGCGGGGTTCGACGTGCTTACCATTTAATTGATGACTGAGTACTAGAGGTCTCCAGCTGAGCGCTTCACCAAGACATGTTCCGGTATGATGGTCGTGATAACAACGGGTATTACAAACCTCAGGCAGCCTTCGGGCAGATGGCCATTGGAAGGACAGCTTCTGCAAATAAGAGGCCTTTAGGTTAAGATTTTGCACCTTGTGTTTTAGACTATGAGAAGGTGCAGTTTTGTTAAGTTCAATCACCTTTTAATAAGTGTAGATGTGGCAGGCTAATTACAGTTATTGCTAATTCATGGAGGTGATGAAGTAATCGTGTGCATTAGATAGTTTTTCCCCCGTTTTTTTTTTTGCTGGTGATTTACCACTGGGCTCTACAGTGCATACTGTTGTAGTCAAAGTGACTGTGAACTTTTGCCCCTTGTTATTTCTGTTATCAGTAGAATTTTTTATCTCATCTTTCTTATCACAGGAGACACCGCTTCTTATGATCGATATTGATGGAGGTGACTACTGATACGGGATACGGCGATAATCTACAGTTCTTGTATAGGATTTTTTTTGAGTTTTTACTTCTTACCTCAATCAGAGCTTGCAGCCCCGAAGGGGTTGGGTTGTTGGTTAGTTTGAAAGCGTCTTCTTCAAATGCCTCTTCTATCGAAGATTGGCGATCATCATGGCTATTGTAGTTTTGATTAATATACTAGGGAATTGTAATGCAGTGGTTTCCCGTTGTCTTCTGCATCCTCATGCGGTTGACTCTTCATTGAGGTCCTCCACCGTCGGGGCCAGTTTCCCAACCCCAGGATAAAGGAGTGCCCTGCACAAAAAAGACTGGGTTATTCACTTATGGCCAGTGGGAAAATATTCCGTTATGTCGATTCTTGAACCTCGACCCTCAGTTCCATAGTTCATTTCTCTACTAACTGAACTATTCCTGTCCAGTCATGCAACTCTATCTCGGATCTTGACACAATTATACTGCCCCTTATTCTATTCAGAGCGTTGTCATTCATTTACTTTTTTTTACATTTTCCAGTGCTATGGTTTGACTCCAGTTCATTCAGTATACCCTCAAACTGGTATGTCGACTTAAGAGCCTGTCTTATTCTTCTTGCCTTTTAGGTATTAAATAATGGCTTTCGTGCAGCTGGAAGGTGTGTAAGAAAATTAATAATAATATGTTAATTTTTCGCCCAAAAATTCACCTCCACCATCACAGCACCCCTCATTCTTGGTCCGCTATAATATTTGCATGTACGCTAACCGGCCCTAACGGCTAACAGTGCAATAAATTTCAACAAAAGTGCTATACAACAAATCGCAACACTAAATGTGACCACTGCAGTACACTACAACACACCCATAGCCTAACTAAGCCAATTACATCGTAAACCAATTTGTTGTGAGTGACTACGTCAAAAGCTTACGATATGTCGAAGTAAATTACCCGAAAAATGCGCATGCAAACGGTCAGATATTCCCTAATCATCGCGCAGGGTTCAGAAACCGGCGCACAAAAGCCTGGCTAGTTGAAATGTATTTTGTAAACATGAGAACGTGCCGCGCTGAAACCCTGGGATAAAAGTCGCGCGGCAAGTCAATTAGGACAAATTAAAAGGGAAGGCTGGAGCTGGCTAGGAGAGCACATGGACAGGGCGTCGACCCATCTCTCCAGCACTTGACTCCAGAATTACAGATTCTCTTATATTCCAGAACTTTCCACTCGGCTCCCTTGCTGATCCAGATTCTAATTTGCCATTATTTCTTACTGCTATAAGCGTCTCTTTCAACATCATCACCATCTGTTTCATCTATTGCTTCTTTTTCCTTGTTTAATAAATAATGGGCGTCTGTGTCTGCCAGGATAAGTTATGGAGCTCGTCCAAGTATTATGGGATTTGTCCAAGTTTTTTTTATTTAATATGGAGACTATGAATATAATTATCAGAATTCGCAAGATAGAAGCAAAACCATTAATGCCACTCATTAGGAGGAAATGTTGTTTAGTATTAATTTAGCCTAGGATTCAAAATGTAAGCAAGATAATGTTGAATTGAATTGAAAACGGCTTTATTGAATAAAAACAAAACAAAAGGCGAACAATAAGACTATAAAGTCTTCTTTTCATGCTAACATGCTAATGTTGAGAGGAAAGTTCTATTCAAAATTTGTTTTGCTTACATTTTTAACCCCCAGATTAGCCTATGTTAATATTAAACGGCATAGTAGGCCAACAGGCGGAAAAAGCTTTGCTTTAAAAAATAGTTATGTAATTAGGGTATGACACTGACATTGTCCGGGGGGTAAAGGGTAGCTAGAGACTCGAGAATAGAGGCTGAACGTAGGAGGAATGTTATCCACCCAACCCTATTGGGTACTTTACCTTCACCGGCTTTCAAAAAACGCGACTGCCACTCATGTTGCAGACCACAACGTCAGCACCCCCTAAATGAAACAGCGCTCCAAGTCCCCGGCGTTTTTTTAGTATTCAAGATGGCTTTATAATTATGTTTATAACGGAAGAAATGGTAAGCGATACTACAAAAAAAAATGGTTGTAGGTAAGTTACTGTAGAAATATCGTTTGTTTTCCAACACCTGCTTTCAGTATTTCTGCTTTAAGCAACCCTGTCAGCCTGGTGGGAAGTGAGTCTGTTTATTAACTTGAGACACCCTGAGGGTAGACTCCTTCACCTCGGGGAGAAAAGGAGTTGACTAACAGGGTGATGGAGCTCCTGATTATAGATTAATCCGAGCCACTTGGGGAACATAGTAGTCGCACGATTAATTCGGATGTGCCCAGGACTCGACACGCACTCTGACTGACAGGTAGTCCCAGCGCTTTATCATGTCCGACCATGTTCCCCTGATGACGCTGCGCACTACCAAGTTTGCTGCAGCTTGGAACAGTACAGACTCGGTTCTGGCGGATTCAACTTGGTACGGCCGTTGGCACTGTATACATATTAGATTTGACTTTTCCTTTTAAATAGTCAATTTCTAAACATCTCTCTGACATACCTAGTAGGCTACAATATAAATCAATTTCCAATTCACAAACATGTCATTTCATTGTCATAATGTGTATAATAATAAAATAGGCCTAAATAAAATAAATAAATGCTTATTTATTTTATTTATTTATTTAATATGTATCTGCCGTTATATGAATTAATAGATATAATATATAATAGAATAATTTTCATAATTATTTAAATCATTATTTTATGTATCGTAGGCCCTGATGTGCTGCATATATCGTACATTCAGTGTATCTTTTTTTAGAGTAGATTTCAAATTCAAAGACTTCTGCACGCGTTATTTGTAACGTATTATGTAGAGAAATGAATCTATCAAATACGAGTAAGGCAATGGAAAGTTGTAAAGAAGAGAGCCACCATTCTGGATTAGAAAAAAACTTGACAGCTTTTTCCGTAGCTTCACCAACGATGATTAAGCCTCAATGGACGTTGAGATTGGGAACTAATTTTCTGATATAATAGAAGGTTAAATTGATGGCAACTTGTTTCAAGTCATTTATGTATTCAGCCTTCCCCAGCTATTTCGTCAAGAAAGTAGTGATAAGTTGGTACATAAACGATGCTCGCATGGCTATTCAGAAAAACACATTACAAACAAACCTACAATTTTCAACCAATAACACTCATAAAAAAACAGCAATCATCCCACGAATATAGCAGCTATCAGGAAACAATTTAATGCAAAATACTTCGATAATAACCTTTCACAATCAATCGATTTTCTCGCAATCAATCGGTTTTCTCACTTTCAATTTAATGCTCCAAACGTGCTGGATTCGGGAGCCGCAAAAGGTCTCGGCCCTCGGGGACCTATCGCTACAAGAAGCCAAAAGGCTGTGGTCACCCCCAGGACTTCACTTTCTCCCATGTGAGAGTGCATATTGAGTTGTTTATATACACTGACTTTGCGGTTTCACATGATAAAGGGTAATGATCGCAGAGCACATCTGTGCAATTTGAGCCATATGCGATAATATGGCTTCGAAAGTGTTGAGAGACGTAATGGTGGATTCTCTTTTGTGGTTCTCGCCGCGCATTATGGTCAACAACCTTATAAAGAAGGAATTTTCGTATACCAGAGCAAATTGGTGGGAACTTTCCATCGCATTGTTGATTTGGGCTTTGTTGTGAATTATAAATATTGCACAATTGTACATAGCTGTTGGGCGTGAAGAGCAAATAGCTGTGAGAGTAACTCGCGATATTTAGCAAAAGCGTAACTTATTTGCGGAGTTATAATGATACAGTGAAATTCGGGCTGATGGGTTGATAAGAGACTTCCAGACGTTTCGTCAACATCTGCAGGGGAATGTTCATTAAATCTTACCCATCCAGACAGTTGGTACTGAGCCTACGAGGTACAATCTTAGAAGTCGAGTCAGTGATGATGAAGTTATCCACAACATATTCTTCTTTAAATGCTTCTTCTATCGATGATTGGCGATCATTTTGGCAATTTGGATTTTGGAGACTGCTGCTCTGAAAACAACTGCCTCAGTTTTTTCATCCAAGAATGTTTTTCATCCTCCGGTAGCTCTTAGTTCTTCTATCCACATTTGGATTATTACATGTAGAAAGCGATACTTATCGTTCCTTTTTTAACAGTCAGCAGCAATTCGGCTTTTGTATCCATTCGCCTCATGACCTCAGCATCAGGGACACGTAACGTATACGGCTACAACACATACAAAATAACAACGTCTTTTCCTTCTGGTGGCAAGTCCCCCCCTTTCCACCCCTCTGGCTACGCCAGTGCATGATGATGATGAAGATGTTGATGATTTCTTACCATTCTTTGTGTAGGTAGAACCATTTGATGAGAAACTCGGCTTCTGTATTCATTCGCCTCATGATTTTAGCATTAGGGACACGTAACGTATACGACCACCCCTCTGGTTACGCCAAATTATGGTGATGATTTCTGACCATTCTTGGTCTAGGTAGAACAGCCCTTTTACACGTGTCGAACTTCCCAAGGCACAGCGCATGGAGACGATTCGGATGATTGACGATAATAGAACTTGGCAGTCATGCAAAGAAGATCGAAGGCCGAAGGAAATATGGAATGATTAGAACGTCCTGCTAAGAAAATTTTATAAACAAATTACCAACAACGCTGCAGAATTACAAGCAGCGTGGCGACAATTGTTCTAACTAAATGTATGCATAAACAATGCCAGGATGTGGGTAAATTATTTTTGGAAGTATGGGTAAAAGTTCTATAGGATTTGTAATACCTATTATTGTTAGGTAGTGGCAAGTACAGGATATATAGGTTGCTTTCCTATTTATTATACGTTTGTAGTATGAGGAAAGCTTTGTGATGGTTTGAGATGTCAACGGATTCACGCAATTTAAGGTCCCAGGTTATTAGGTTATTTAGGTCACCAAAAGGTGGGTTTTACAAAATGTCCGTTGGACGTCAGTTTCTCTGTGATCTGTAGGTATATCGATTTCTGTACGAGACAATCAATGCTCAGTCTATTTTGGTGAAATTTTGGCTGCTTCAAGAAATGTTTATTTCGAGACAATTTTCTCTATTTTGGGCTCAATTTTAGAGGGTTTTAAAACAAACAAAAACGACAAAATAAAATTAATAGTTGATACAGAAATGTGGAAGATCATGACTTGTATTGACATAAATTAGGAAAAACTTTCCGCAGTTCAGGGGTCACCCAACCCCATTAAGTACATTACCTACATCGACAGGATAAATACCGAGAATGTAACTGACCACAAAGTCAGTGGTAAAAGAATTGGATTCTCCCTTCTTCTGCTTCAAAAATATTCTATCTTCTATCGAATATTGGCGATCATCATGGCAATTGTAGTCATGAAATATAAGTACTAGGGAATTGCAATACTGTAGTTTCCCATTGCCATCTGCATCCTTATGCCGTTGATTTTTCACTGATTTCCTCCGCCTTCGGGGCCAGTTTCCCAAACCCAGGACAAAAGAGTGCCGTGCACAGAAAAGACTTTGTTTTTCGACCATCACAACTCCAACTTTGGTGGTAGAGTGTGCGAGTCTATACACATCTTGCAATCGGAGACGTGTCGTAAGTCGACACAAGCACCTATTAGGTTACTTTGTGAGGTGATTGAAGAGGGTAATCGGATATATTAATTGAATTGTTTGTACGCGATTAACCTTTTTATATAAAATATATAAAAAATTGTTCAGTCGCCATTACGTGCTTCCTGCATCTTCAAGAGGTACAGCTTAGGGATTTTCGTGTCTTCACCTCTGAGACCATTTAAGGCATTACTTAGAAGCTCATCTACTTTGAAGACACTCTTCTGAATGATTCTCTTCTTTCCTTAGACCTAGACCCTCATCGGGTCGTGCTTTTGTAAATCAGGTATCATGAGTACGATAAGCAAAAAAATCTTTATCCTCAATACATTTTTATGATAGAAAATTACAAAGATCGTGCCAATGCGCGGAAATGCACTTCCCATGTCAGCGCAGAGTTGAAAGATCGCTCTACGATCGGGATATCATAAAGACATTAAACTAACGGACACCGGGCATGTTTGGGCACGACCCTGCGTTAATACTATTATTTTTCTCCCACACCTTCTGTCTGTTTCCATCATCTGAATAGGTACTTGACAGGCACCGTTGGATGGCGCTATTAGACGGTTGAGTTCTTTGTTCTTGTAGCCACCTAGTAATTATTGTTATTAGAGATTACGCTGCTGCAGCCCGATCATGACGATTTGGGATTATTGTAATACCGGGGTTTATTCAATTGTTTTAAACAAATGAGTGCAAAATGCGCGGGAAATTCAAATTGATAAATTTATATTTTTGGTGAGTTTTCAATTTTTTCACCCTTAGTTGTGGACACATTAATTGGAATGCTTATTATATTTCAAAATTCTACCTGTATATTTGAATATTTATTAGTATTTCCTTCAATTATTAAACGATGCAACCATTCTCTTGTATTCTAATAATGTATTAATTTGAATTTCCCGCGCATATTTTTACACCGTCACGTAATATCTGACTACTGAAGTATTAAAAAATAAACCCCGGTATTATACTGGCAGCTACCACGCGTATAGGGAGTCCAAGTCTGCTCTTAATCAGTCTGCCCGAACTTTGGCTACAGAGGTAAAAAGTGATGGAATTTTGGTGGTGAGCTTGCATCCGGGATGGGTCAGGACAGACTTGGGAGGTCCACAAGCACCTCTTTCTATTGACGACTCAACCTCGGGCTTGATTGAAGTTATTTACAACCTGAAAGAAGAAAACCATGACAGCTTCTTAACCCACACAGGAAAAGTACTGCCCTGGTAACAGGTATGACAATGGGCTCTTAATATTCTTGCGCAATGTAATTATTAATTATTATATGTAATTATTAATAATAATCCAAAATCGCCATGGGCTGCTGGTATAGGGGCGTATCCATCGTTTTCGTTTTATTTATTTATATAAATATTATTATTAATTATTAATTATTAATTATATTTTACGATTTATTTGTCTTGCCGGTACGCTAAGTTTTCCTCGAATATTTTTGGTTTCCTATGTAAATAAAATAAATAAATGCTACTTTTTGTTCTCTTACTAAGCCAACCTAGCGGAGTTAGGGCTATAAAGCCCACTCTTACACTCAACCAGGTAGGCCCGAACCACCTGCTTTACATGTCGTAAGTGTGGGACTCGAACCAACAACCTTTCGGGTTTATATTTATTCGTTAGTATAAAGAAAGCTTTGTGATGGTTCATATTTATTTCAATGGATTTACACGTTTTGAGATCCCAGGAAGCCATAAAAGTCCTATACGAACTTCAACTGGAGGCTTCCAGTTGCGGATTTACCAATAGGCATTTGAGGTAAATGCCTATATCCGTACGCGCGTACATTAAAGATTTTTTTTTGCCATTAAAGATTACAACAGGAGTTCCAGCAAAAGGAAACGATTCCAGGATTTAGGAGTGCTGTCTATTGAATGAATCAGACCTAACGCAGGCAACAGATTACGATTTAAGTAAAGCAAGAAAAAAAAACATTTTATTTAAGGATAAGAAAGTAGGTTATTTTTATTATAAACATTTTTAAAAAACTAGTGGTTTTATAAGTTAACCCCCACCCTCCACGATACATACAATAATTATTAATGACCGCCACAAGGTCAGTGCCTATATATCCGCACAAAGTCATATCCGCCCCTGTAGGCTTCTCTTCAGCTCGCAAAATTAAAGATTAGAAAGATAAAAAACGAGATTGCTGCGAGACAAGAAGGTCACTTTGCTTATAGTTTTGGGTCAAAGCATAGGAGCCAAGACTTGTACTTTGGTCTTGAATTGAGGCATTCTATAATAGGAAACCTGACTTCTGCAAACCACATCTATTGGTTCCTGATACGATCCATTGGTCTTCACTCTTCATCCACGGATAGCCTCCCAACTCTTCGGAACGCTTCTCCACGTCATCTGGCCACCTCATTCTCGGACGTTCCTAATTTTGATCGAAAGCTTTCCTTTCTATAAGCTTATATAAATAATGTAGCTTCTAACAAACTATATTTTTTAATTACAGATACGAATAACAATGATTAGGCGTAAACAGTGCATTAACAATGCGATCTCTAGTGCTTATTGGGACAGACTAAACAAATTATGGTGATATGTGAGATACCAACCGCCACCATGCGGTACACGGGTGGCGAGGAGTGCAGTGGCGCCTCTTTGCAGCTCCGAACGTACAAAATCAAATTTGGTGGCGCGGGAAGGCGTGAATCGTATTCGCTAGTGCGAAAAAGGTTGGTTTGAAATTATATTGTTTTGGTGGTGGTGGCGGCACATGGGAGAAAGGGTTTTTGTAGTAAGTCAACAACATTAGAAAGTTTAATGTTGTAGCAGCTAGTGATCAGGTGGCGGTGGGAGTAATATTCGCTAGTGCGAAAAAGGTTGGTTTGAAATTATTTTGTTTTGGTGGTGGTGGCACACAAGGGAAAGGGTTTTAAAGTAATGTTATCAACATTTTTCGATAGAAAGTTTGATGTTGTAGTGATCAAGTGGCGCGGGGAGGTGGGAGTAGTATTCGCTATTGCAAAAACGGTTGGTTTGAAATTATTTTGTTTTGGTGGTGGTGGCACACAAGGGAAAGGGTTTTAAAGTAATGTTATCAACATTTTTCGATAGAAAGTTTGATGTTGTAGTGATCAAGTGGCGCGGGGAGGTGGGAGTAGTATTCGCTATTGCAAAAACGGTTGGTTTGAAATTATTTTGTTTTGGTGATGGTGGCACACAAGGGAAAGGGTTTTAAAGTAATGTTATCAACATTTTTCGATAGAAAGTTTGATGTTGTAGTGATCAAGTGGCGCGGGGAGGTGAAAGTAGTATTCCCTATTGCAAAAACGGTTGGTTTGAAATTATTTTGTTTTGGTGATGGTGGCACATGGGGGAAAGGGTTTTATAGTTTTTCGATAGTAATATTTTTCGATAGAAAGTTTGATGTTGTAGTGATCAAGTGGCGCGGGGAGGTGGGAGTAGTATTCGCTATTGCAAAAACGGTTGGTTTGAAATTATTTTGTTTTGGTGATGGTGGCACACAAGGGAAAGGGTTTTAAAGTAATATTATCAACATTTTTCGATAGAAAGTTTGATGTTGTAGTGATCAAGTGGCGCGGGGAGGTGGGAGTAGTATTCGCTATTGCAAAAACGGTTGGTTTGAAATTATTTTGTTTTGGTGATGGTGGCACATGGGGGAAAGGGTTTTATAGCTTTTCGATAGTAATATTTTTTGATAGAATGTTTTATGTTGTAGCCTAGTGTTCAGGTGGCGAGGTTGGTTCAAAATATATTGTTATGATAGCTGGACACTTTTTTTGTCACATTAAAAAAGGTTAATCGTATAGGCCAACAAACTGGGACAAACTCGATATCAAGCTCTTGGCCACCCTAGGTCTGAAGAGGAAACCATCCGATCTAATCCCATCACAAAAACACTAGAATTCATCAAAAAGACTGGTGTTATAAGATGGGCGTAGACGGCAAACGTGGAAGCAAAAGACCTTCTAGGTCGACGCTTATAGGAACTCAAACGAGTAGACCCCACGAAGGAAAAAAAAAAAAAAAAATAGGCCAACAAACAATTTAATGAATGTATCCGATTGACATCTTCAGTCACCTCGGTAGGTTAGTACCCGTGTTGAGTTACGACACGTCTCCGATCGCATAGCGTGTAAAGACTCACAACACCTTATTTATTAATTGTATTGCGTTTTTTAATTAATAAATACTAACTTGCTTACTTACTTACTTACTTTACCTTGACATCGAAGTCGATGGGGAATAGAGTTATACAGTTACCAACATTTCTAGCTTGAAAATTGTGCGTTGCAGCTTAGTGAAGATGATAGTAAAAGGGTGGTAGTTGCAACAGGTATACGAAAAGGTTTTAAATTTGTAAAGTTGATGGTGGCACATGGAGAAAATAAAGTTTTCATTGCAATAGTACAATAAATAAATAATTAAATATTTCTGTTAAATTGTACAACCAAGTAATCGACAAGAAAGTATAAGGTAAAATCGTCAAATACTATAGTTACGCTAAAGAGTTTACGTCAATAACTTACGAACATTTTTCAATTGAAAGTTTTATTTTGATTAAATAGGCACATCAAACTTTCTGGAGCCTCACGGTAAGGAACTGCTTACAAGTGGTGATGATGGCATGGGATGAAAGAATCCTATACAAAAAAGGTTGGTCACAAAAAAAAAGAAAATTGGAATGGTGATGGGGAAAAAGTTTTTTTTCTTTTTTCTATTGTAAGTTAAAAACTTACTTTCCCAACCGCATTTCGTTGCAATCGTTTATGTTGTAGCCTAGTGGAGATGGTGGTATGGAGTGAAGAAAATCAAATTCGCTAGTACAAAAATAATTGGTCTGAAATAATTTTTTCGTGGTGATGATGGCACTTACTTACATGGAAAAAGCTAGTTAGTTTTTCTTGCTCTTGATTTTGATTTTTTTTTCTTTCCAATTTATACGTAGGGCCTATAGTGTAAGGAAAGCTTTGTGACGGTCAAAATTTTCGATTCCGAGATTTCAACGGATTTACACGTTTTGAGATCCCAGGAACCCAGAAAAGTGGTTTTTACGAAATGTCTGTCTGTCTGTCTGTCTGTCTGTCTGTCTGTCGGTCTGTCGGTCTGTCGGTCTGTCTGTCTGTTCGTCTATTTCCGAGCAAGCTACTCGGCCGATTTTGATGAAATTTTGCATGTAGGTTCACAAAAATCATACCTCGGAATCATTTTTTTATTTTGGGCTAACTCAAATTATGGGGGTTTTATTCTCAAATAACTACATAAAAACGTCTAAAAAAAAAATTCTCAAAAACGGCTCCAACGATTGCTTTAAAATACACATATATTGTAGCCCTTATTAATGTTATTAAAATGCAGGGGGTCACTTGCCCCTTGATAGTTTGCTTCGGGGGGTTAAAAAAATAAAAATAACTAAATTGTAATGAAAAATTACTAAACAATCATTTTTCTGCTAAACCTTTCTTTCGATGATTTCTATATAGGTATAGATAGGTTTGTGGTGATGGAGTGAAAATAATCGTATTTTTTAGTACGAAAAAGGTTGGATAGAATTTTTTGTTTCGTTGTGATGGTAGCCCAATGAGAAAATAAAGTTTTTCTCGTAACATACTGTATTGTATATTAAGCTACCAGTGCTTTTCGTTCGAAAGGCTCATGTTATAGCTTAGGTCATGATAGCGGTTTGGGTTGGACTGTGGAGATAATCGAATTTGCTAGTACGAAAAAAGTTGTATCTAATTTTTTGTTTTGTGATGGTAGCGGCTCTTTCTATTCCTCCCTTCTCCATCAATTTCCTGTTTATTTAAATGCCTCTTCTATCTAATTTTGGCGAACATCATGGCAAATTTAACCTTAGAGACTGCTGCTCCGAAAAGGGAAGTCGTGCTCTTACCAACAAGAAAAACTGATAAAATAATAAACAAAAGAGATCTAGCTTGCGCGCCAATGCAACACCTTATACAAATATTATGTACTCACGTAAAACGATAAATTACGGGTATCCATAATTAATTGCATGGAATCCCTCGGGCTGGGGATTTGTAAAGTATCCCTCTAATTAATAATGAAACTTTATATCCCTTTCTTGGATAATAAGCCTTTGGATACGCTGTGCTGTATACCAAACTTTTTTTCTGTTCCAAAGTATTTATAAGGTGCCCATTCCATTGACCGGCTAGGACTATTTCCAAAAACGGTGACGTGGTAGCAGACATTCAAGACTTAGGTGGCGTTTCCACAGACCTCGCATTGCAGAATTGACGGAAATGTTTATTTTCCTCTATGCCATAGTTAAAATTGATCAATGATCATACAGTAAAATCACAAACAAACAAACTAAAATTAAAAAAAGGCGTCATGGGATATGTTAAGTACAAACATTTTAATAGATTTCTATAAAAAGAAAAATTCTAATTTCCGTCAATGTCGTTTGCATTCTGCAATGCGAGGTCGGTGGAGACGTCACCTAAGTCTTGAATGTCTGCTACCACGTCACCGTTTTTGGAAATAGCCCTAGCCGGTCAATGGAATGTGCACCTAAGGGGAAGAACAAGAGCTGCATTGAAAGTTTAAAGAAATTTAAGGGTGCTTGCCACTACTATTTTCTGGGTATGTATGGCTGCGTAAATGGTCTTAGTTGAGAGTGAAAATTCTTCTTCATTCTAACGCCTGCTTTCAGCATTTCTGCTTTAAGCAACCCTGGTGAGGGGAGTGAGTATGTTTATTAACTTGAGGCACCCTAAGGTAAGACTCCTTCACCTCGGGGAGAAGGGGAGTTGACTGGCAGAGTGGACCTCCTAATTATAGTGGATTCTGAACCACTTGGGGAACATTGTAAAGTCATACGATTAATTCGGAAGTGACCGGGACTTGCCACAACGTAGACTGACTGGTGTAGTCTCAGCACGTTATCATGTCCCACCATGTTCCCCTGCCAACGCTGTGCGCACTACCAAGTTTGCCGCAGTTTGAAACACGCTCGTGGATTCAACTTGTTAAGGCCGTTGGTGAAAATTGAAGTTGATCTCAATAAAAAATATACTTCAAAGGCTACTGCTGCGCGCAGTATTCAAAAAGAGACATGCGATGTGATATTATTAAAAATGGCTTATTTCTGTATTAAGCGACAAAGTGAAATACTTATCCTAAAGCTAAACTTACTCTCTTTAATGAAAAATTCCTACTTTTGCGTCCAAAAAAAGTACCTTCCGATTCAAATAGAATGATACAAAACGCTTTAATATTTCTCATCCAACAGTACAGTCAAATTGCTGAAAATTTAACAAGACTTTTTATCCTGTCAAAAAAGAGACGGAAAGCTTTTGTTGAAATTTCCAAAAAACTTGTCTTTATTAAGTTTGGAGTGAATAACTCTTAAAAACCTGGAGGACCGAGGGAGGGATTAAAAAAGGACAGAGATTCAAGGCTTTAAGTCTCTTGAAAATCCTTATCTCAGCCACTGAAAATAGCCGTCTCATGTATTTGCTGATTAATGAAGTTATTTTGCTAATCTGACTTATAGAGCGGTTGGGGGATGGGGCGAGTTAAGGGCGTTTTTGTTAATCAAGTGAGATTAACTTGAGTTGTTATTTTAAGTTAGGGGAAATTGTGACGTGAAAAACAGGGGGGTTTTGACACTTTTAGGGTTGGAAACTTGGCCTGGAGATATGAAAGGGTTTTGGTTGAAGATTATGTAATATTAAATAAATCAAATGAAATGTTTATATTTATTCAAACCTGCAACCGTAGCACCAATGAAGACCAATAGCTGATTGTCTTATTATAGTGATGTTCAAAATTCTAGAGACCGTACTATATTTGTAATTCAGCAGCCCTATTATGGTGATTTGGGATTACGTAATACAGGGGTTTATTCAATTGTATTAAACAAATGAGTGCAAAATGCGCGGAAATTCAAGTTGATAAATTTATATTTTTGGTGAGTCTTCAATTTTCTCTCCCTTAATTAAAATTCTTATTATATTAGACTAGTCCAGAGTTCAGAGTCATCACTTTTATTTCAGAACAACTAAATGGCATAAAATAAAATACAGTAGGCTAGTGTTACTTTAATTGAACATGTCTTCTCTCGCAAAAATAGTTATCAACCACCTATGTCGAGCCACTGTCATAGCGTTGGTTTTTTGGGACCAGGAAGGCAAGTGAAATTTGTCCTTCTGTACATCAGGTCTCGTACCTCGAGCATTTTAGCCCAGAATCGTTCCCACTGGACTACGCTAGAGTCCTCACTTTTACTTCAGGACACATAAGTGGCGTAATATAACACTGAGTAGGCTAGTATTACTTTCTTTCTTTTAGCGTTCCTTCTATCGCATAAATATTGATCAGCCAACTATGCAGCCATGGCCACAGCGTTGCTTTTTTGGGACCAGGAAGACAAGTAAAGTTTGTCCATCTGTGCATTAGATCTCGAACCTCGAGCCTCATAGCCCAGAATCGTACGTACTGGACTGCGCCAGAGTCTTCACTTTTACTTCAGGACACCTAAGTGGCATAATATAACACTGAGTAGGCTAGTATTACTTTCTTTCTTTTAGCGTTCCTTCTATAGCATAAATATTGATCAGCCAACTATGCAGCCATGGCCACAGCGTTGCTTTTTTGGGACCAGGAAGACAAGTAAAGTTTGTCCATCTGTGCATTAGATCTCGAACCTCGAGCCTCATAGCCCAGAATCGTACGTACTGGACTGCGCCAGAGTCTTCACTTTTACTTCAGGACACCTAAGTGGCGTAATATAACACTGAGTAGGCTAGTATTACCTTCTTTCTTTTAGCGTTCCTTCTATCGCATAAATATTGATCAGCCAACTATGCAGCCATGGCCACAGCGTTGCTTTTTTGGGACCAGGAAGACAAGTAAAGTTTGTCCATCTGTGCATTAGATCTCGAACCTCGAGCCTCATAGCCCAGAATCGTACGTACTGGACTGCGCCAGAGTCTTCACTTTTACTTCAGGACACCTAAATGGCGTAATATAACATACAGTAGGCCAGTATTACTTTCATTGAACATGCCTCCTCGTGCATAAATAATGAGAAACGTAGCGTAGACATCCCCGGCGTTGCCTTTTTGGGGCAACGAGGCCGTGCTATGTCACTGTCCCTTCTCCCTTTTTAATAAAATGCTAAGTCTTAAGGTAAAGCGTTGTAAATTAAATTTCGTCACGTTAACTGCAATGAGCCTTGCGTTTATAATGCACGATTATACAGGGTGTTCCAGACCAACGGGATCCCCAATCAGGGGCGTAAAATTGGAGGGGGGGGGGCACGTTCCAACTTGCCCCAAAAGGAGCGGGGGGGGGGGGCTGTGCCCTCCCCCCCAGCCTCGAGCATTGTAAGACGTAGTTCATACTTCATGGTCCGCTTTGCAGCAATATTAATGTAAGCATTCCTGTTTTAGCGTTGTAAAATCTACAGCTATACTTTACAACTATTAAAATGCGTAAAACCCTACTATTTTGCTCTTATATTTTCAATTTTTCCTTAAATCCTGCCTGATGACGTTATAAGGTCTACTTTTTTTTGCCCCCGCCATCGTTCTAAAACTTTACGCATCTGTCCCCAATTTATCCCGGTTATTATGAGGAATATTGAAATAAGAAAAAAAACTAGGACTGATTGAATGATTAATTTATTTCCAATCATCACAAAACAATACATAGTATATTTTATAAATATACAAACAATTTAGTTTATTATTAATAAGAACCGGTACGAGTGAACCCGTACATGCTTTCCTATTTATCAACTAAGATAGGTAAACATTAAGATAAATTTATTTATATTTATTTATTTATATTTATTTAGATACATTTTAAGAAAGGTAGGTACTGTAGTTCCTGGGTAAATAATGGTCCTAGGGTTACATTTGAATTTTCTCTATCCCAAAGCACTGAATTGATCGATAGTTTTACCCTATGGGCTAGGACCGTTTTAGGGGGAAATTGCAATTAAAATAAGATTAACCGATTTAAAACAACATAAACTTTGTTTTATGTATAGGTGTATGTATGAATGTAAAGAAAGAAAATTATCCATATTTTCTATATGGGGGAATTTTAGGTCTTCCGGCCCACTCTTACAACTAACCCATTATAAATAAATCATCATATATAAATAAAATGTTATACAATTTATAATATTACAAATATAACTGAAATAAAGAAGAATAAAATATTAACCTAGAAGGCCATTTACACTCCTTTCACGCACCATACGTACCCCATAAAATAGACGTGGCAAGCACCCTTACATTTCTTTAAACTTTTTTTCATTTCTGATGGGGTCTGACGTATGTACTGTATGTATGTATAGTATTACCATATTATGCATACATACATACATATTGTATTGTATGAAGTGTGTTGTGTGTGATGGGCCGAGGAAAGTTTTTGTTGTTGTTATTGCTTTCCAATTTATACGTAGTATAAGGAAAGCTTTGTGATGGTCGAAATTTTCAATTCCGAGGTTTCAACGGATTTACACGTTTTAAGGTCCCAGGAACCCAAAAACGTGGTTTTTACGAAATGTCTGTCTGTGCGTCGATTTCCGGGCAAACTACTTGGTCGATTTTGATGAAATTCGGCATGTAGGTTCACAAAAATCATACCTCGGAATAATATTTTTTATTTGGGGGGATTTTATTCTCAAAAAACTCCAAAAAAACGTCTAAAAAATTTATTTCTCAAAAACGGCTCCAACGATTTCTTTTAAATTCACATATATTGTAGTCGTTATTAATGTTAATGAAATGCAGCGGGTCGCTTGCCCCTTGAGAGGTTGCGTCTGGGGGTAAAAAAATAAAAAAACTCAATTTTAATGAAAAATTAATAAAAAATAATTTTTCTGCGAAACCTTTCTATCGATGATTTCTACCTTCCGGCATGTTTTAGCTGTTAAATTGAGTAACGAAACCGGACAGGTTGCTTCCCCAGAAAAGTATTTGGTTTTGTAAAAAAAAATGGTTTTTGGAAAAAAAGATAGAAAATTCACGCTCAAATGCATTGCGTGCCCTGCCAGTATTGCTGTGTGGTAATGTGTGAATTTACCTCACCTCTAGTGATGTCAGGTGGGCAACCCCCCCCCCCCCCTCCCCAGATATCGGAAATGTAGCCATAGGAAAATTATTTACCATAAATTACTCATTTTCTCTATCTACTAATTTTGATTAATTGGAAAGCATGTTCGAGTAAACTCGGACCGGTTCTTTTACATTGATTACGAGACTTGGGGATCAATATAAGCCAATAGAGCCGATAGGTAACGATAGAGAAAAAGTTAAAAAGTATATAAACCAGCTTTATTGAAGGTTATTGCTGCCTATAAAAAACCCCAGTCCATAATTAAATTCAAATAATTACAGTATGTTCTGTTATGTTTATTTTTAAATGATTAATTAGTTTTATGCTGTAATTTTGTTGTTGCATAATATGCATGTTGATTATTTTTTGTCCAACTTGGCGCCTCCGGGCGATGTGGCGCCCAGGGCGGATCCCCCCCCCCCTCGTTACGCTACTGCACTGTAATCTATAATTTGAGGAAACTCACACAATCAGCGTTTATTTTTTCGGGTTTTGTCGGGTCCCAATTGTAAATTGTGATTTTTATCTTGTATGTTCTCTACAACAATAAAATATGTATTTGATTTTTTTTGTTCATGATACTTATTTATTACTTATACGGAGACAGATTTTTTTTAATGTCTCTTGGCTGTGCTAGGTGAGCTCAGTTACAGAACAAACAGTCATTTATGTATTTATGTTTATTTAATTGAACACTGTTTTACAGCGATCGACTTATGCATATTTATATCACGTACTCGCTGTACTATCCGATCATGTTTATAAATAGAGCCCCCTTCGTGAGAAACCCGCGTGGTTGTTTAATACAGAGTTTTATGACAGCGAGTATGTACTTGTAAAAGTAGCCTAACTCAACAACGGTCATAAAAACCGAATGCGCATGCGTAGGCTCATTCATCACTTACTTAATTGCAATGGCTAATTTACGACTTCGCGTTACATAAGGAAAATCTATAAGATAAAGATTGGTGACTTTAAATGGCATGAAGAGTATTGTGGAACCGGGTTATTTGGATTCTGATGGATTGTGACATTTATTTATTAACGTCACAATAGTGAAAATTTAAATAAAATACATTTAAATAAATTTAAACGAAAATACACCATGTAACACAGAAATACCTAGAATTATAATAGGGTTATGGGGCACTTTTTGAGTGTACAGTTGTATTTACAGGCATGTAGTTAGTTGAATTGTACATGTGTTGCCGTGAGAAATATCAGCTAGTGGGTACATAAAGTAAACAATAACTTTGTTAGGATCATCGTTAGAATGGAGTCGAGAACTCGTCTTGTAAAGCATTCTTTGTATTACCCTATATCGGAAACTTGTCTCGTCCATAAAGTCCCCTTTAACTTGTATTATCTGCCGCTTCAACTACACTTACTACTGTAAACATAGAGAGTTATTGTGTTTTTTAAATAAATTGATGGGATTATTTAGGATACATGTAATTTCCGCATACATAACTTTGCAAAGTTAAATACAGTCAAGTCAGTTTGTATCAACAATATTAAATGTCTTCTAAGTCAGCTAAGGACAGTCTTATATTTAAGTACATATTTTTAAAAACTTATCAAGATCTATTTTTCTACATTTAGTTTACTATACGTTTAGTGTCTCAATAATTTGTCACAATATCTGGTATGCCAAGCCATTGAAAAATAACGGCAAAAATATGTTATGAGACCTATTTAAGAGGAAGCTGACCGTACACGTTGGTCACCCCTGGATCACAACAAAATAGGTTGGTTTTTATTTTTTATTAACTTTTTTATTTATTTTATAGAGATTTGGTATATTCAATTGGTAGAGGACTATTTCAAGCATAGCTTTACGAAGGACTTTTTTGTTTTGGTGCAGGAGCTTTTCCGTGAAACTGATAATAGACAGCATTTTTATCCAACTCATGGAAAAATTATAACATTAAAAATGAAAAACACCTTATAATAGGGTGTACAAAATAGTCCTCCACCAATTAAATATACCAAATCTCTATAAAATAAATAAAAAGTTAAATAAAAAATAAAAACCAACCTATTTTGTTGTGATCCAGGGGTGGCCAATGTGTACGGTGAGCTTCCTCTCAATAGCATTGTAAAGTAAAAAGAAGAGTTGTGAGAAAGAAAACATGCCGCAAGTTTAGTCAAAATAGTTAAAAATTAAATAGAAATGCCACTATGGCGCACCATATAACATGGAATGACCCGAAACAAGTCATTATAAGAGTTTGCAGGAAAACTTTGCCAAATCGGACATTTTGTTATAGTGAACAATTTCGGCTTATGCGTATATAAAGTGAGCTTTAATGTTGAAGGAAGTATATTAGAATCTGCCCTTATGGTAAAGCATAGGGCGTCGTAAAGCACTCCCTTGGGGGCAGTCTCTTCTGTAACCCATTGGCTAGAAACACTTAAAAACCGGCTACTTTGCATATTTAATTTCAAAAATTTCTCTGAGGAGTCTACCCATGCAACCTCCGCTGACTCTCACATCTTCTGCGTTTGCAAAAATCGTCTTTCTTTGCTGCAATAAAATAATAGAAAACTTTGAGCCCAAACATGCATTCGTATATTTTATCCATAAGTATAGATACAAAAATACTATACTTAAATACAAGGTCGTACCTAGGATTTTTTTTTGGGGGGGGAGGGGGTTCCAGACATTTAATTAGATATTACATAGTGGTTTTTATTTTTCCTCTCAAAATCCTTCTATCTAGTATCAAGCCACTTCTTTTCGGGGGGGGGGGGGGGGGGTTGAACCCCTATGAACCCCCCCCTTGGCTACGGCCTAGCTTAAATATTAATTATTTCTATGGTAGTATTTAATTTTATTTTGAGGGACTTTTAATGGACCCAGGCCTACTTATAGTGGCCCACAGGTCCCTTGTCCAATGCTAACGAACCCGTGGATTTCGGACATTATTTGTATTGCTTCCGTATGAATTTTTGGCCAGTTGCAAACTGGTATACGTTCTCGATGTCAACCTTCACCTACAAGCAATAGTGGGCAGGCTGAGACGCAATGAAACAGGCGAAGGCGTGACTTAACCAAGTACAATAGTTATAATGTTAAATTTCGGAAGCCTTGACTTGGATTGATCAATAAGACAATTGGATAGATTAGAATGGACAGTTCAATATCACACTAAACAATAAGAACATGGTATGTTGTTGTTTCCAATGTCTGCTTTCTGCATTTCTGCTTTAAGCAAACCTATCAGCCTGGCGGGGGAGTGAGTCGGTTTCTTAACTTGAGGCACCCTAAGGGCAGACTCCTTCACCTCGGGGGAAAGGGGAGTTGACTGACAGGGTGGACCTCCTGATTATAGTGGATTTCGAACCACTTGGGGAACATGGTAAAGTCACACGATTAAATCGGAGGTGACCAGGACTCGACACGGACGTAGACCACCTAAGCGCGTTATCATGTCCCACCATGTTCCCCTGCCAACGCTGTGCACACTACCAAGTTTTCTGCAGTTTGAAACATGCTCTGTTCTCTTTTTTTCCACAATGTCAAAACTATGTTTGGGAAAGCAACCTGTTTTGTTTTGTTACTCAACTTAGTACCTAAAACATACCTTAAGTATGGAATCATCAATGAAACGGTTCCCTAGAAAAATTATTTTTAACAATTTCTAGTTGCACAAGCCATAGCTCGTGACCCGATTTGTTCTTAACAACCTAAAACATGACAGGCTACCAAACATTTGGTGATGATACAATTTGCCAAAAAAGGGTCACAAAAAGGACGCCACACCGCTCAAACGGGCGCGTCACGCGCTATAGTGACAAATTGGGGTCGTGGCAGGCCTACCCTCGCTGTCAAAAAGGCAATAGGCTGCGACTGCATGAAGTGGGCCGCGTCGAAAAGGGTTGCGAGGCCGACTTTGTGACAACAATGCACTCAATAGAAGCATAATCACCGCGTAGTTGGACCGTGACGAGCGAGGGGACATCAAAATCACTAGAATGTGCAGTCAAAAAGGATAGAGAGAGAGGCTGGTTTTGATGCATTTTTGCAAAAAGCAGCCCTTCTTTTGGTGACGCGTTTTGCAGCCCTCGTGTATGTATCGGGCAGATATTTGCCGCCCCCAGTCCATCCCCAGCCACACACTTGCGGGCACCAGGTTTTATTTTGGGGAGGCCAAAATATTTCGAGACCTGACCGAATCCTATAAGCAAGCTCACAGAGGGATGTCAGGTGCGGTCAAACCTGACAGGCTGATTCTACCCAATCTCAATTCATATTCCCCTTCTTCTTCTTCTTCTTCTTCTTACTCTTCTTCATCATCTTCTTCTGCTTTTTCTGTTTTCTTCTTTTTTCATTTGATAATGTCAGAATGGTACTTTACACTGTAATAAATGAATATACGAGATTGGGAAATTGAAAAACTTGTTTTGGAAGGGTGGCACGACTCCTCTCTCCTCTTCCAGTAGCGCCTTCTGTCACCTACAACCTACAATTTATACGTAGTAGCCTATAAGGAAAGCTTTGTGATGGTCGAAATTTTTGATTTCGAGATTTCAACGGATTTACACGTTTTGAGGTCCCAGGAACCTGACTCTCTGACTGTCTGTCGGTCTGTCTGTATGTCTGTCTGTTCATCGATTTCCGGGCAAACTACTCGGTCGATTTTGATGAAATTCGGCATGTAGATTCACAAAAATTATACCTCGGAATTACTTTTTTTTTGGATTACTCAATTTGCGGGGGTTTTATTCTCAAAAAACTAAAAAAAAACGTCCAAAAAATTATTTCTGAAAAAAAACTCCCACGATTTCTTTTAAATTCACATATATTGTAGTCGTTATTAATGTTGACAAATGCGTGGGGTCGCTTGCCACTTGATAGTTTGCTTCTGGGGGTAAAAAATAAAAGTAACTAAATTATAATGAAAAATGACTAAAAAATAATTTTTCTGCGATACATTTCAATCGATGATTTCTACCTTCAGGCATGTTTTAGGTGTTAAATTGAGTAATGAAACCGGACAGGTTGCTTTCCCGAACCACTATTTGGTTTTGTTGCAAAAAACATTTTTTTGAAAAAATGATAGAAAATTCTCGCTCAAATGCATTGCGTGCCCTGCCATTATTGCTGTGTGGTAATGTGTTGGTCTGACCTATCTAGAATTTATCTCACCTCCAGTGACGTCAGGCGGCCAACCCCCCCCCCCCCCCCCCCCCCAGATATCGGAATTTTAACCATAGGAAAATTATTTGTCATGAAATTCTCATATTTCTACCTACTAATTTTGATAAGTTGGAAAGCATGTTCGGACTCGGACCGGTTGTACTACGTACTACTGAAGTCATCTCTGGGGTGGAGCTCCCTTGTCCCAGACTCCGACAACGACGTATTTTCGTGTAAACAGGCCGTCAGCTGTGAGACAACCGGAGAACGTATTAAGAATTACACAGCTATACACACAAGGTTTATACTCAACTTGTTCATTATCACTTGTAGCCGATGAACGTTGACACACAGTTATAATAGTTTTTCAATGGCCAAAAAATCATACGGATACATTACGGTATCAATAATGTCCGAGATCCATGGGATCGTTGGCATTGGGCATAAGTAGGCCTATAGGTTCATAAAAAATGTCCTGACCATTATTATTAATACCCACCCTCTCTTATGAGGCTTAACTTAACCAATTAGGCTTGTCAGTAGTTTTCTTCACTGCCACTTCATTAACCCCCCCCCCCCCCAAAAAAAATAATATATTTGCAGCGTATACTAAATAGAATGGAGTTTTAAATATATTGAGGTTACCTCACCTCCGGTGACGCCCCCCCCCCCCCCGATAAAATTCAGGCGACGGCTCTGGCCAGGCCTCCTTTTTTTCTGTTGAGTTCGCCCAATAAAATTGTAATAACGGTGTTTTCTAAATTTCAAAAAATATTTAGATGAAATTAAAAATTCCTCAACTATTCAATAATCGACGGAGTACCAACGAGCTTTGGATTACGTTAATAAATTAAAATCTCAGCAGCTATCAACTCTGATTGCATTAAATTTATTTTCACTCCTAAATTAAATCAAATACCTCAATGGGAGTTTTTAACAATAGGAGTGCGGCTCCTAGCAGCAGACGAATTCAAATTTCATTGATGGAAATGAGGTTCATTTGTGACGTCATTTTGTAGATGGCAGCATGATATCAAAGCGTTGATTTTTCCATAAGCCTCAATACTATTTTAAAACTATTTTTAATTACGTATTATTTTAAAGTGATATTTTTCTATAAATCATGGAGAATATATACAGAACCTCATTGCGTGGGCTTTGTCGATGAAATGGCTAAAAGAGCCAATAAGAGGAAGTGGTTAAAATCATGCTGAATCATAGAGTTTCTCCTATACAGTTAACAGTACCTTTGTATGCATGCGTAAGAGTGTATAGGCCTATACTGTATAGAACAGACGCAGGGGCGCCCAGCCAGGGCGGATCCAGCAGAAAATTTAAGGGGGGGGGGGGTCATAAGTTGTATGTAAGTTTAAAAGGTAATATGTTTGTTGAAAAGTTCAGTTTTATTATTTTTTTTTTAAATTGTTTATTATCTTATGAATTAACTCATTTAGGGGGGTCATGACCCCATGGCGCCTATTTGGGGTAGCGTTATGGGGCATTTTCTTTGGGTACCTCATCTAAGAGTATGCGAATTGAGCAAATAGCTTAATAGCATGTGGAGAAAAGTTGCAATATAATTACAAATGAAATATATAGTAATATTTCTCAACTGATACACAAATATTGAATTCAACATTCCGTAAGAATAATCTACAGCTGTTGGTTATGATTCCACTTTAAGACACTTTCACAAATCGTGAAGTAATAGATTAGTAAAACATATTTTGCCTCACATATATAATATATTCTCCGTATACTTGTCACCACTTTGAGCACTAATTCGCGCCTATTTTTTCGGAAAGTATCCCCCAAGGGAAGACCCCCGAGCCCTGTTTGCAGTCATATGAATAAGTCTTCGTCCGTAAAATTGAAACTTTACTGCTGTATTTATTAATATATAATATTAAATAATTCGTACAACTCCACTATTTTGCATACCCTGTAATTATGTTGTAATATAGACATGCAATCGTCCGATCGATCAATTGATTGCTATGCGGGTTGAGTGTTTTTTTAACAACCTTCCCCCCGTGGGAGACCCCCTCTTTGAGGTAATAGCAATATGAATTTGTCTCTATACATTCAATTTATTTTTAAAACCGTCGTTATTGTTAGGTTAGGTCATGACATGTAGAGTAGTGGTACGGACTCTGACTTTTACCCGACAGGTTGTTGGTTCGAATACACTTCCTACATTTTCTGGCCATGCTTCGGAGGGCATGTAAGGCAGGCGATCCCCGGCCTTCCTAGTTGAGTGTGAGAGAGAGCTTATAGCTTATTTATTGTATGCAGTACAGTATACATACCTAGTTGAATTCACCAGAACAGAGCCTGTTCCAAACTGCGCCAAACTTGGTAGTGTGCAGGGGAACATGGGGGGGCATGATAACGTGCTGAGACTATACCAGTCAGTCTGAGTGCGTGTCGAGTCCTCGTCATCTCCGAATTAATCGTGTGATTTTACTACGTTCCCCAAGTGTCAGTCAAATCCCCGTATCCCCGTGGTGAAGGAGTCTGTCCTTAGGGTGCCTCAAGTTAATAAACACTCCCCCCGCCAGGCTGACAGATTTGCTTAAAGCAGAAATGCTGAAAGCAGGCGTTGGAAAACAAAACACAAAGCAAACAAACAAATATTTTCAATTCCTCATACAGGCGTATTTTTTACGTCAATATTTTTTTAATCACCCCCCCCCCCCCACCCCCAACAGAATCCTGTATTGGTGTCCTTGGACAGATGAAAAACTATTGTTATAATTGACATATTATGCACAAAGCGCACCATACTACAATACACAAACCCATCGGGACTCGACGCATTTTAGTTACGTGTTTGTTAATAGTAAGATTTTATGTTCCTATACAGTGTAGGCCTAATTAGGTAGTAACCTATTAGCCCTGTTGTAACCTCATTATAAAACATGTGTAATATCATAGTAAAACGCTCTAAACAAGCCATAATTACTTACAGGCAGTTACTACAGAGATGGAGAAGCGTGATAATAAAAGCTTCTCCCATAAATTTGTTAAAGGCGATCGGAGACTTGTCGTAACTCAACACGTGTATTAAGAGACAGTTGGAGAGTGAAAAGACCTTATCACTAACCCTATAGCAGGGGAAGAAGCTGATTTTGTCCAACATGGCAGAGTGACACGTTTGGATGTAAACCTATCAGCAGTGGCGTAAATAACTTCTACCGCCGTCCCGCAAGACCTTTGGTGCGCCCCCCCCCCCCATGCAAGATCTTTGGAGCGCCCAACCTTGCCTCATTATTTTATATTTTTTTATGAGTGATAGTCATTAGTGGAATGGGAAGAAAAAAGTTTGTAGCATAAATAATTAAACAATATTGGAAAACGTACCAGAACAAAGTAACAGCAGAAGCAGCATGTGTACCTAATTTTCTTCAACTTTTATTAAAAGATACCTCAGTACTACAGGTATATAGACTGTTGATCAATTTTAGATACATCTCGAGTTGTATCAAAGATAAGGCTGTATTATATAAACATTACTAATTGAATTAACATTTACTAACTTACTAACTATCTACTGATCCAACCAACCTGATTAATACTACTAACCAATAATTAATTAATTATTTAACTACTGTATTTTATTGCGATTGAATTACATGTACTGTATACTGTATATCCAAAAGCGAAACCGCACACGGGCTGACTGAAGCCTTGCGGTATATGATTTTATTGTATCAATATAATGTATTGTACTGGATCAATATAATAATAATAATAATAATAAAAATAATAATAATACTGGGATGATGAGCTGTAAGTTTTTTCTGCACAAGCCTGGAACTGGGAGCCGAAGTGCGCCTCCCAGAAATGCTCCCCCCCCCGCACCGCGGGGGTTGCGGGGGTATTATTTACTGCCTGCTAGTCGCAACGTACAAACTCCCCGTGGGCCTACTATACCGTTCAGTATTAGCATCTTCTTCAGTTTAAAAATGTAAACATAACAATTGTAAATAGCCAGGCCTAAATGGCTCCATATTTCCTTACGAAAGATGTCCATATAGGCTAAAGTTGCCAAACATTCATCACCGTCACATTTTAAATAGGTTTTCCACGTAGCCCTATAATCTTCGCTTACTTACTTACTTTTTCGTGTCCAGGCGAACATCCCAAAATCGGGTGAAGTCGTAGGCAGCACTGTTGGCCTGCCATAGGTCATCCCTCGTGCATTGGACCGGGCATAGGCTGCACTGGAACAGGTGGTCCATATCTTGCCTCTGACCACACGAGCACATGGTGTTGCTTTCGTCTGTCTGGCCCCATCTCGCCCTTTCACAGGGGCTGCGCCGGAGCGGAGTTGGTTCAGCACCGCCCACGTTCTCCATTTAAAGTGGATCCCGGTGGTGCTGACGGGCGCGGGTGGGTACCACTAATGTTCACTAATAGGTTTGCATATCAATAATAATTCCTTAGGCAGAAATAGACATTCTTCGGGTGGTAACATACGTTAGTCACGGTCATTTCTTAAAGGCGCAGGTTATAAGGTACGGTGCCTGACTTCGTGCGGTGTTGTCCACCTCCATTAGTCTAATATGCCGACAATTAATCTCAACGTGGAGGAATCTTATTAATTTTTCAATGGTTTGGCGGGTTATTTCGTGCCAGTTTATTATAGGAGTGATATACTGACATACTGTATGCCATGAAAATTTTTGGTGGCTATAGTCGGCAGTGATATGGCAATTCTTTTGCGACGGGTGATGTCTGCAGTCATTTTTAAGGGAGGACCCAACCAACCTAGGTAACTTATAATTTTTCTGTGTTCTGACTAATTACTATAATATGATAAGTACTGCCACGATTAAAAAACAAACGCCGTGCCACGACAACGGAGGCCCCGTTGAGGGTCTATCTCTAATTACTGACGGGTAGAGGACTCTATGTATAACCACTGCTCTATTTGAGATGTTGTGGTCAGCAACATGTCCGGCAGCCGCGTTTTCATCTAATGGGGACCTCTTCTAAGATCTTCCACAATCTGTTTTGTATCTGTTTCTCTTCCTTGGTCTTCCTCTTCTTTGTCTTCCTCTAAATCTTCGTCTTTCCTCAAGCACCTGCTGTTATCCATTCGCTTTACGTGTTGGACTGTATATACGGTATAATCTGGATTTGAGATGTTGTGGTCAGCAACATTTCTGGCAGCTGATTTTTCTTCTAACGGGGAATCCTTCTGAGATCTTCCTCAACCTGTTTTGTATCCGTTTCTCTTCCTTGGTCTTCCTCTTCTTCGTCTTCCTCTAAATCTTCCTCTTTCCTCAAGCAACTGCTGTTATCCACTCGCTTTACGTGTTTGACTGTATATGCGGTATAATCTGGACTTTAATTTCGCCAACGCCCGGTCTATATCACAAGAAACCTGGATTGCCCACTGAAAATGTAAGTTTTACTGCCCCGTCTTATTTTATGAGAGTGGTTTATAATTAAAGACACCAGCTGTTATCATATCTAAATGGTTATGGGGTGCAACTTGCATCAGAGTTGCATTAACACTTAGGTCCATCAGCATTTATATGCTTCTCTAGTGCGCATGCTCAGCTTTTTATTAGGGTAGAAAATATCTTTTCATTCATTGGCTGGAACGTTTTAACCATAAGCTTTGTAGGTATTGCACTATACAGGATACAGGAGGTTAACTTGAGTTTTTTAGTTTTTATGTCATGGATTGACGGATTTGTCAAGGGGATAGCACTGGGAATGGAGAAAAACTTCAAACCAGCAGGTCTACTATGTCGATTATTTTTTATTTCAATCCCAGATTAAGATAGTAAATAATCGCCATTATAGGCCTGCAGAGCAACTAAGGAATTCTGAGAAAGCAAACTTTCAGTTAGGTGCCCATTCCACATACGTACAACGTCAACGAAAAATTGAAAAATGACGTCAAAATGACGTAAATTGACGTGGTAGCAGAATTTTTAGTATGTCTTTAATGTCTGCTAAAACGTCATTTTTCAATTTTTCGTTGACGTTGTACGTATATGGAATACCCCCCTTAATTAACCACAATATTCGACTCGTGTCTGTAATTGGTTAAGCCTGAGTGTTCAAAATATTTTGTAAACAAGAAATTATCGTACTTTTTGGACGAAATTAATTAATTTCTAGTTCCACGGACACAAACGGAACAGATGAAAAAATCTTAAAAAATACGAGCTTTCTGTGAAAGCTGTCTATTTCCCTTACAGATTTAGAACTTTTTTATCTTTTTTATCTGTTCACATTGTTATCTTTGTATCTGTGGAATGAGCAATAAATTATTTTCATTAAAAAAAATAGCAAAATTTCTTCTTTACAAAACATTTTGAACACTCAGCCTTAAGTCGTGCTTCCACCTGTTATACTGCGGCACTGCGCCAATGGTTAGCTTGTCGCAGCTAGTCCATTATCGCTTGTAGCCGGTGTAGGTTGACATCGAGGACGTATACCAGTTTTCCAGTGGCCTAAAGTTCTTACGGAAACATTATAAATAATGTCTGAAATCTTGTTTGTTGTTGGCATTGGACAGGAGACCAATGGGCCCCTTTAACGTTCATTAAAACGTCATTCAGAAATCGCATCACAATAAATAAATAAATATTGACTTTTTGTACTATTACTAAGCCAACCAAGCGGAGTCAGGGGTATAAAGCCCTCTCTTACACTCAACTAGGAAGGCTCGGGACCGCCTGCTTTACATGCACTCCTAATCATGGCCAGAAAATGAAGAAAGTGTGGGACTCGAACCAACTAGCTTTCGAATGAAAGTGAGTCGGCACCACTACTCTACATGTCCAAACACGCAATGGAGGACACAGTGGCAGAATTTTTCACCCTTGTGCATCATCCTTTTGGTGGTAATATTATAATCCCGATGGGATCGCGGCGCACAGTCTTTATGCATCGGTCTAAAACTTTCATCTGCATTTTCAGCCGGAACCAACCGACACTCACGTTTCCGTACAAGTTGCGTCACAGGTACCACCGGGTACCTCCCCCCAGATAAATTGAAAACCCGAAAAATGCTCACGCGAGATAATTTCCAAAAAATTCGAAAATCTACCGTGAATAAATGCTTGTACGTGCCGGAATTTGGTATTGTCCAGTGCAACTGCACCTGCCCACAACTGCATTCTTCGATAATAAGGCACCTCAAGGCAGTAGAATATTTAGATTGATGGACAATTGACTCGTGGAGTCGGGACCCAGGCCACAAATTGGGCCCATAGGTCCCCCGATTCATGGACGCCGGTTCCATAAGGCCCGGGCCATACCAATATTCAGATTGATATGGCTCGGCCATACCATTAATTTTAAGAATAACCACCTCATATTATTTTTAGTGCATTTTGATAAATAAATTCACTATTTTAAATTGCACTTATTTAGAAGAAATCTTATAATTTATTATGAGAATTAAAAATTAAAGGAAATGAAATCGTCAAATCGATTATTTAAATCGAAATTGGCGGGAGCGCTGAAGAGAATTGGCGCGTTGATGACTGTCCACCTCGGCCAGGCTGATCTTTGATTTATTGAAACGATAGCTACAGAGTGAAGCCATATATTTATTGGGAGGGGGGGGGCAATTGATTCCTCCCCCCCCCCAACAAAAAGATTTCCTCGGGCAATATTGGGCCATACCAATAATTTTCACAACTCGGCGCCCATGCCCCGATTCCAGATTAATGGACAATTGACGAGGTTCATAAGGTTCCAGTTCTGTTGCAAAAGTATACTTCTTTAAATGCCTCTTCTATCGAAGATTGGCGACTATCGTCATGGCAATTTGGACCTTGGAGACAGCTGCTCTGAAAAGGGCAGTCCACTACAACCACTGCCTGTCAACCAGAATGTTCATCTGCCCTATCTTCCCTTAGATTATTCACATGCAGAAGGCGCTACTTTTCGTTCTTCATCACATGACCAAGTGTAAAATAGAGTACCTTCCGACTGACTCTTTTCACCAAATTAGCTTTTTTTGGGAGGTTTTTGGTGTATAAAACCTCCCAAAATGAAGTTATCCATAATATGGAAAACAAACGCCTGGACAATATTTTTGTAGGCTTACATGCCGAAGTTCATCCAATTCAATTGAATAGTTTAGCCCCGAATTGATTTACAGACAGACAGATTTCGTTTAACTAAAAAAAACAGCTCTTTCTTGGTTCCTGGTACCTCAAAAACGAGTATATACTGTGTCCGTAAGTCCGACATACCGAAGACATACCAGCGGGAATTCGTATTTGTACCGATCCCTGAACCATTTAATGAATATTCTTCGAATAATGCTAATGCAGCCTATGATCCTGGTCTGGAAAACTTGATCACTAAAAAACCAATTATGAGCAAGCTGCTGCTACCTGATTGGTGACCGATCGTTCATAATACTTTAACTGTGCTGATCGCTTACGATAAATATTTGGTACACTGTACGTACAAATGTACAATATACACTCATTCTTTGTTGAATATTCGTCTACAGTCTATGCATTGTACGTGTTTGGCGTGCCTAATTACATCATTCTATATACCGGGGTAGGTTGGCCTGCAGGCTGGATCTATAGCGTGCCTGATTACAGCCTGGCTACCAACCCCTGGGGATGCGCTCATTTACATCAAATTTCAGGAAGGCTCTTTGCCTCTGACTCATCCCATGAATCAGAAATTGGTATCTGGCTGTGGGAACCTCTTTAAAGCACGCAGGTTCAGTTGATACAGCGAATTGAACTACTAGTATATGCCGAACGATCAAGGTTGCACACTCAATATTTCAAAGTTTTTGAGCGGAGAGTTCCATATAGGAGATATGTGACATTTATGCACCAAAAATATTTTTTTTTTACATTTCTTTAAGTTCTTTCAATTGCTGGTGGTCATAGAAGACGTTGTGAGTGGCCTTAGGCCTTATGTCTTACAGTAGGGGCATGAGTTTAGTAGTAGTAGTAGTAGTAGTAGTAGTAGTAGAATCCGGGATGAAAGGCCGTGGTGAAAGCGTACTTCCAAACGTTTTGTCTGCATCTGCAGTAGTCATCAAGCAGCTAAGCAAGCAACTGAGTTGCTGCTGAGCCTCCGAGATACCATCATGGAAGTCTACGCAGTTCCAACTTCCACTGAAGATGTCTACCGCAGATGTTGACGAAACGTTTGAAAGTACGCTTTGCGAACCGGATTCTACTGCTTCGTCACGTAACTCCGGCCGTGAAAGCCTTTGTAATTACACCTAGTATCATGTTACTCTGTTCTTCCGTCACAAAAGGGGATCAATCCAAATTTCAAGACCCCGCCATTAGAAGTTTCACTTCAAAAATTGAATATTATTTAAATGTGTATTTAGGCCCAGTACAATGTAACATTGTTGTATGGACATCAGTAATTTATAGTCAGTCAGTCAATGTTGAAGAGGCAGACATTGTTATAGGTTCACTGGTTAATTGGTGTTGTTCAGTCCAAATATTTTGACAGCCTGTTTGACGGGCACAGCCCACATTGGTAGATTTTGGCGCTGAGCCTGCATATAGGAATACATGCATGTTTTAGCAATGTTCATTATTACATTGACTTGATTGCGTTAAGAAAACCTTGAAACAGTCAATGTACCCATCGTCCCGCCAAATTAGCTATAGTCTTGTAATCAGGGGTGGGCACAGCCATATTTCTTAGAGAGGGTCACCAATTTTCTTTTTTTTTATGGCTTTTTTGTAAAATTGTGGGGATTTACGCATTTTGACAGCAGTAAAGTTTAGATTTTTCACACCAATACTTATGAAAATTATCCCCTTATACAGTGGGTCTGTGATCTGGGATTTCTTTTTACATATAGGTCCAAAATAGAGCCGTTTTTGAAAAAAAATTATTTTGCTGTTTGTTTTTAGTTTTTGGGTGGTCAAATCCTCCAAAACTGATTGAGCCAAAGATAGCAACAATGGATCCCGAGATAAGATTTTTGTAAACCCACATGCCGAATTTCAACGAAATCCTCCAATTGACCAAAAGTCGATCAGACAAACAGACATTGCGTACAAACCACTTTTTTGGTTCCAACGGCCTTACCATGTTGAGTCCATTAGAGCAGAGCATGTCTCAAACTGCGGCAAACTTGGTAGTGTGCACAGCGTTGGCAGGGGAACATGGTGGGACATGATAACGCGCTTAGGTGGTCTACGTCCGTGACGAGTCCTGGTCACCTCCGATTTCATCATGTGGCTTTACCATGTTCCCCAAGTGGTTTGGAATCCACCATAATCAGGAGGTCCACCCTGTCAGTCAACTCCCCTTTCCCCGAGGTGAAAGAGTCTGCCCTTAGGGTGCCTCAAGTTAACAAACCGACTCACTCCCCCCGCCAGGCTGACAGGGTTGCTTTAAGCAAAAATGCTGAAAGTAGGCGTTTAAAACAACACTTTTTTTGGTTCCTGGGACCTGAAAACGTGTTAATCCGTTGAAATTTTTGAAAATTTCGACCATAGCAAAGATACTAACGTATAAATAGGAAGGCAATAATACCAGGAGGCTGGGTGTGAGCTCGGACTCAGACATAATACAGTCCACATTGTATAACTCTCAAAACTACCGTCTGGGCGTTGCCTCCCGCAATAAACGTCATGAAAGACTCATTTGCACTTTGAAGTATATATGCAGTATACTCAAAACGTCCAGTAAATCACGCATATACAGTGAGTTCAGACGGGTGTTAGTCAAAGTAGATTACCACACCAGCGGCAAATGACCGTAACATCTCTCAAAAAATTACCATCAGTCGGCCATTTGTTAAAACACAAGACAGCGACACAATGCCGCGCTCTTCACGCCCGGATGCCGCTCTTCTGCTAAATAAAGACGTGCAGATGAAAACAATGTAAATGGATTACAATAGGGGTGGATTGGCTCAGGGGGTGAGTCTGTGGGGTATCGGGACGGACCGGTTTTTGACCCTTGCAGGTTGCTATATAGTATAATATTAATGTCAGAAACGTTTAATGTCAAGAGAAAGGGGTTTTTTCCTTTTAATTTTTTGCGCGTCTGTTTTGATTCTGGGAGGATTTATTGGGGTTTGATTAACGATTGTTTTCTGATTTGATTATGAAAGTTCGTGAATTAAAAAGGTATCTGTCGGTATCAACGAAATCGAGTTAAATATAGAAAGAGCTTAAAGCACATTGTATTGTTGACTTGGTGGCTCATTCACGAACTTGGCCCAGTTGGGCTCACACCGGTTGCAAGCATGCCACAGCTTGTTTAGTGTGACTAGCAGCCGGAGTGGGTGGAAATCGAGGACATGTACGAGTTTGCCAAAGGTCAAAACTCATACATTCAATATATTATATATATATTTACAGTATATATCGGTTACGAAGTACCACCCAGGACCTGTTTGAACTTCTGGAATCAGCCCTTCAAATAATGAATAATATACTGAGGGAGGACTGAAGTACACTGGGGTTCCAAACAATACTGTACAATAATAATTTACTGTATGTACTGGTGTACTGGTGGTGGCATACTAAATCAAATGCATGGAGTAAATCTACAAATATCATATCTTTCTGTTGGAGGCAAGACTGGTCGGGGAGGCTGCGAAGTACCACCCAAACATTACCTACGTCTGAGGAGCATCGAATGTGAAGTACGGTACGGTATTAAACGCATGGGTTAAATCTATAAATATCGTCCCTTCTTGTTGCAGGCGACAGCAGGCTGATGAAGTGTGTGGGTCGCATCAGCCGCGGGACGAAGAGCCTCCGGATCCCGGGCAAGACAGGTCGGGTCGGTTACGAAGTACCACCCAGGACCTGTTCGAACTTCTGGAACGAGTACAAAGTGCGAGGATAGACGACCAACGATGTGTCCTGCCACCGTACTTCTCTCAGGTAAGTTGTCAAAAATTGCTAAGCAAGTTTCTCAATAGGTAGCAGAGAAATGACATATGTTATTGGTTTGTTTCACTTCCGTCAAACAATGAAGCTCTGTATACTTTGAATCAGCCAACTAAACTGTGTTTAGTGGCTAGTCAGTCTCTAGATAAAGCCATGTCCCTTACTCCCCTGTATATCCCCTAGTCAACTCCAGTCGGCCGTGTCTGATATAAGTTTCCATCATACTCTTTCCTGTCTCCTGACTTCTGACTTCCGACAACTCAGCACTTCCTTCGGCTCTACTCCCACCTTTCTGAGATCACCATTTGATTGCCTCCCCTTCCTTTGAGTACGCTGTGTCTCCTGTTCTTCGCGGGCCAGCGCTCTTTCATTTTGTCTCTTTCTTTCTTGCAATCGCTACCTCGCTATATGTATATAGTCTCTCCGCCCACTCTACCCTTCAAGCTTCTTCGTAAACTATCTGTTATCTATGATCTTGTCAAGAGCATTATGCTGGTATCAGGCTTGAAGTCTTTATACATAGATATGGTAGTAGGAGGTAGGGATTTTAATTTTTTTGGCTAGGTTCGACCAGTCAGGTTGTACGTATGATTGGACAAGTGAGCGGCCAAACGAGTTTGTTAATTAGTCGCAGCCGCAGTCCCTTGTTGGCACCTCCGCCACATGGCACCAGTTTAGTTCTGAAAGTCACTCATGATGACCACACAGGTATTGAAATAAACTACTGCAATACAAAAGTAATAAGAACTAGCCGGTCCATGTCAACATCACAGAGCCTGCGTGCCTAAAGCATAAGTTTCAAGAACGTATTTTCTTCTGGAGTTCCAATCTATCGATTGGTTTGCAGCGAATGCTTAAGTCTCCTTTCCCACTCTTGCTTATCTTGTGTGGTTCTTTTTAGTGCAAGATAGGTGTCGCAGCCTAGATCCTTCTTAAACATAAAAGTCTCCTTAGTAACTTTGTAAAACTTATTGCTGTCACTCACTGTTAAAAACTAAAAAACTTGACGATGGCGTGAGCCGAAACCGGTTGTGTATGTTTTAACTTAATTTTATTAAGTAAAACTATACAAAGTTATTATTATTATTAACAATGAGTAGATCCTTCTTGATGGCATCCTGGTACTCCTTCCTACGTCGACCACCTGGATTGTTGCCTTCCACCATACCATTGAATATATATAACACTAGTGTTATATATTGAATGACCATACCCTCAATGGTGTTCTTGAAGAGTCCTTCATGTCTCAAAATATGCCCCATCCATTTGGCTCTTCTTATTGAAATGTCGGCAATAATAGATCGTTTTTCTTTTATTCTAAAGAGCACGTCTTCGTTGGTTCGTTATCAAGAACGTATAATGAAACTGTACTTATGAAGAACCAGTAGAATCCGGGCTGATGGGCCAGCTCGCTACGGAGCCACCGAGGTACAACCTTCGAAGTCTACGCAGCGCCACTGAAGATGTCGACCGCAGATGTTGACGAAACGTTTGGAAGTTCACTTTCAATTTGACCACGGCCCATCAGCCCGGATTCTACTGGTTCTTCATTTGACTCCGGTCGTGAAAGCCTTTGCAGTTACATTAAACTGTACTTAGTTACTTATTCGTTGTCTGACCTTGTTTTTAGTTAGAATGTGTATTTCTACTGAGCAGATCTCATCCTTTAGTCGAACCTATAGCCAAACTGAAAAAAAATGCGGACAACTGAGGTAGTAACATGTTGTTAAGTAAAGTTAACGAATAGAATTTAACGCACTTTGTGAATACCCACAATACTACAAACAACCACTCTCATGGCCGTGCCCAGGGGGGTGGTGCAAGGGGTCCGGACCCCCCCCCCAAAAAAAAAATATGTAAACCTGTACTGTTTGAAGAATTGGAATAAATTTATTTGAATTTGAACACAGGATAGAATGGACTTTCATTATTAAATTAGGTTTAAAAAAAATTGGCGCCCCCCCCCCCCCCGAAATCAAAACCTGGGCACGGCCTTGACCACTCTAATAGATGAATATGATAACTCTACGATTTAATACTATACATTACGAAAGTTTCCTTCTCACCTATTGGAAATTCTCACCAAATTGAATATCGTACAACTCCCCGCCTATAAATCGTAAAAAATTATCAGATGAACACCATTTTGACACAACTGGTGATTGTATTTTGTAACTTGGGAGAGCCAAAAGATAAAAAAAAGGCCGGGGCCCAATGACAAATGACTGTATAGCCGGGAAATTAAAAAGGTAAACTATAATTATGGAAGTTATTTATGGTACTGTGATGGCCCTCCTCAGTCAAGGCCTTAGGTGGGCGAGAAAGTCTGTGCTATCTAACTAAACGTTTTCACTCTTTTCTTTGATCGTCTTTGTTGAATGTTCATAAGGAGATTATAGCCCAACATAAGAAATCAAGAAAATCTGGACTAAGCACGTATCAAATATTTTTTTCGGTGTAAGCAGGCTAGCAAGATGGCCATCCGTGGCTCAGTCAATCACATCAATCTATGATTCCGCAGTTGTGACCCGGTGTAAGCGGGCAGTTTGTCGTATAATTCCTCAGACTTAGAGGTTAGGGTGAATCTGAGGTACCACATAACATTTATTATATCGTAAATGGAACTTACCCTATAAATGAGAATCCTGGAGATCCGCACCTGTTGTTCCGAATATATCTCCAGAGAAACGATCAACCCTGCCTTCTCATTTGTAGGGTAAGTTCCTTTTACGATACATAGCAAATGTTATATGGTACCTCAGATTCACCCTGACCTCTGAGTCTGAGGAATCATACGAAACGTTCTAGCCATAAGAAAAATACAGTCAAAATCAAGCCATAAAGAATGCCACCCAACTTAGGCGTATGATAGATTCCCGTAGTTGTACCCAATGAAGTGCGCAGATCTGGTGCACCTGTGTTTATGTTGTCAGCTCTATCTGTTGAATTGTTCATTTGGTTTTCATTTTCCAATATTTTCTTTTTTGTTATGTTCGCAACCAAACAACTTGTCACATTTCCTTTGACATGTCATTGGACGTTTCCCCTACGTTTGCCCACTTTCAGCAATACTTAGCTTATAGTTAGCCGAAATCTAATCTATTTTATTATCGTTAATATTGGTTTTTCGATTTTTTTATTTTTTTGCCAAAAAAATATTGGAGCTGTTGCAGGAAGGTGCGATATCTACATGTGATAAGGCAATTTACTACCTACATAACTTTTTTCCCAAAGGTAGTTAAGCCCATTCTAATCACCCTTCAAAGCAATTTATCGTGACTTCCCAAAATGAGAGAATCAAGAAAAATCTGGACTTGGCGGGACTCGGTCCCACGATCTATGCCTTACCACGGCAACTTGACTTCCGGGCCAAAACAGTTTTTTTTTTTAGTTGCGTCTCCACTAGCCAAATTGACGGAGGTGGGGCACTCCTCGTGCACGAAGGCCGATTTAACGGCAACAGCAGCAGCAGCAGATCTGTTGAGATACATCTGAGCAAATTACTGTAGTAGAATCTGCCTCTATACGCCGACCCATTTGTTCCATTGCATTAGCATCTCAACAGATCTTCTGCGTATCTGTTTGTTCCAATGAATCTTGACAGATCTGCCGCGTATTTGTTGCTGTAGAAGCTGCCTTTGCGCTCCAGGCCTTAAGAGAAAGCTGGGCGTTGATATTGGCAACACCTGCATCACCCTAAAAAATGTTGGTTTCTATAATTATTTAATTCAAGACTTTAAGGTACAACGATTTGGTTACATTAATTATATGGCAGAGGACTATTTCATACACCATATTACAAGATGTTTTTAATTTTTGTTGTTACAATTGAGTTGCCTATTAGCAAAAGCAATCCTGTCCACCCAGGTCGATTTTTCAGTAACCGCACAAAACTGCTCTGCCGCAACGCCATGAGGTATAACATTACAGTTTTTAAAGCTAATTTTAACAGTATTAGAATTGCTTTTGCGTCTCGATATCTGATTCATCGGATAGAGTATTGAAAAATAAAAAAAATGGCGCGAATATCTCAAAACTGAAAAAAATTGAGAGGATTGCTTTTGCTAATAGGCAACTCAATTTTACTATGAACTTGATAATTCGGTAAATTTATGTCGCCCATCAGTTTCACGTGGGAAAAACCCTACACCAAAACTAAAACAAAATCTTCGTAGTACTATGTATCAATTCGGAGGTGACCAGGACTCGACACGTACTTTTAGACAGGCTGGTATTATCAGCGCGTTATCATGTCCCACCATGTTCCCCTATCTATACTATGCGAAGTTTGCTGAAGTTTTGATCAGGCTCTGTTCTGGCGAATTCAACATGATTCGTATAATATCCGTTGGCACTATACCATAATGGCAGCATACGTTGACCCATTTCCCTAAACTTAACTGTTGGCAATATAGCAGGTGCCAATTGAAATTAATATTGTAAATTCAAGTAAACTGGTACCGGTATGACCACTAAAAATTCAAATTTAACTCGGACTTGGAGCATTATCTACAACATAGCCTAACGACAGTTCAACGGAAATTTCTTCTCCAATTTTACACGAGGGGAACCAAAATGTATTCTGTAAATAGGGAAATTTTATTTTCCGTGCTAGCTATTTAGACAGCTGGGAACAAAATGTTGGGGTTTATGGGGAGCCTCTTTATATGCTTATATGGTTTTACGTAACTACGTTTTCCCTGTAGTTTGGGGAGCTACACGTATATTCTGAACGACCCCCCGCCCCCGGCCACCCATTCCACATTCTTTAGCCAAATCCCGAATGAGAGAAAGAAAAATGGACTGAAATACCCCAATTTCCATCATATTGCCGTAGTAATATATTGAACTCTACACAAAATCCGTCCTGCTGTAGACTCCATCTTTCCGTATATGTTGATAAGCAATGCTTTAGTCGCCTAGTGAGTAACGCTTTGGTATTAACCGGTACCTATACGAACAAATGCCAAGCCTTGGAAGTCGGTACTACTACTTTAAGTGGGTATTGTATATAATCATACCGGGCAGGGTTCGAATCCCGCGTCGGTCTATTTTTGCCATATCTACCTTTATCGGGATTCCCTACTAGGTAATTATACATCCGTTGGAAGAAGAAATCTTGAGCATGATTCATGCCTCTTTCTAACACAAATTTTTGAAGTTGATTTTAAAAAATAACAAAACTGTTTTCTAGGGCGTCTAGATGAAGGAGTTTGAAAATTGTGGCCAATTGGTCTTAGTGAAGGCCATATAAATATTAAATAAATATTGACTTTTTGTTCCATTACTAAGCTAACCAAGCGGAGTTAGTGCTATAAAGACTTCTCTTACACTCAACTAGGAATTGGCCCGGGAGCACCTGCTTAGCATGCCTTCCGAAGCATGGCCCGAAAATGTAGAAAGCGTGGGACTATATTTCTTATATCAAAATGTAGAGGAGTATTTATTCTAAGGGATGCTATATTGTAGAGTAGTGGTACGTACTCTGACTTCCATCCGAAAGGTTGTTCCACACTGGCTACATTTTCTGGCCGAGGGCATGTAAACAGACGGTCTCCTAGTTTAAGTGTAAGTTTAGTGTAAGTCTTATAGCCCTAACTCCACTAGGTTGGCTTAGTAATAGAACAAAAGAAATTTCTGAGAGCAAAAATCCGAAGTACAAGTCATTAAAATGGTAATAAGAGGTGAAAGGTTCACGTGAACTCTGCAAAAAATCTAAAAATTGTAGCCTCGAAGCTTTCTTATTATGGGGGGCATTATCGATTACACTTTTTGTATGGGGCAGGGGGGCCTTTTTGTGGTTAATCTTGACGACAGCAGCTCTCAAAATATAGTTTGTGAGATAAATTTTTCTATTTTCGGTTCAATAGATTTATGGTTCTAATTTCCGTGTCTTCCCTTGGCTTTGGGGCCACTGCTCGTGTGTTCCATGTCATTTATTGATTGATAATTAGCCTAAAGCCCCATCAGAAATGAAAAAAATTTAAAGAAGCTTGAAGGTCCTTGTCACGACTATTTTAGTCGGGACATGTAGAGTAGTGGGTCGGACTCTGACTTTTCCCGAAAAGGTTGTTGGTTCGAGTCCTACACTTACTACATTTTCTGGCCATGCTTCGGAGGGCATGGATAGCACGCGGTCCCAGGCTTTCCTAGTTGAGTGTAAGGGAAGGGCTTTTAGCCCTAACTCCGCAAGTTTGGCTTAGTAATAGAACAAAAAGTCATTATTTATTAATGGTTCACCTATGTAAGGTGAGTGAATGGTTTGTAAATGGTATGTTATGATGTACTGTATGCACAATGTATGTTTATTGCTTTCCAATTTATCTGTAGTATAAGGAAAGCTTTGTGATGGTCGAAATTTTCGATTCCGAGATTTCAACGGATTTACACGTTTTGAGGTCCCAGGAACCAAAATTTGTTCGAAATGTCTGTCTGTCCGTCGCTCTGTCTGTCACTCTGTCTGTCTGTCTGTCGCTCTGTCTGTCTGTCGCTCTGTCTGTCTGTCGCTCTGTCTGTCTGTCGCTCTGTCTGCCTATCACTTTGTCTGTCGCTCTGTCTGTTCATCGATTTCCGGTAAAACTGCTCGGTCGATTTTGATGAAATTTGACATGTAAGTTTACAAAAATCATGTCTCGAAATTTTTTCTTTTTATTTGGGACTAACTCAATTTGGGGGGGTTTTATTCTCAAAAAACTCCAAAAAAAACGTCTAAAACATTATTTCTCAAAAACGGCTCCAACGATTTCTTATATAGTCACATATATTGTAGTCGTTATTAATGTTAATGAAATGCGGGGGATCGCTTGCCCCTTAATAGTTTGCTTCTGGGGGTAAAAAAATAAAAATAACTCAATTTTCATGAAAAATGACTAAAAAATAATTTTTCTGTGGAACCTTTCTATCGATGATTTCTACCTTCAGGTATGTTTTAGGTGTTCAATAGGGTAACGAAAACGGACAGGTTGCATTCCCAAAAAAATATTTGTTTCTGTGCAAAAAATTATGGAAAATTGACGCTCCAAAACATTACGTGCCATGTGTCGTTGTTGCTACTGTTACAATGTATTGGTCTGTTCATTCCAGAATATACAATTAAGTTTTAAGGGGTTTTTAATATATTGAGGTGTTGAGGTGGACCCCCCCTCGAGGGATCTGAAATTTAGCCATAGGGAAATTATTTCCTATGAAATTACACATATCTGCTAATCTATATCTATACACTACACCTTACACCCTTACCCTACACTATATCTGCTAATTTATAAATTGGAAAGCATGTTCGAGTAAACTCGGACCGGTTCTTTATTATGGGTTAGTTGTAAGAGTGGGCCTAAAGACCCAAAATTCGCCCACATGGAAAACATAGACAATAATTAAGACTAATTTTCTTCCTTTCTTTTTTTCTAAAGCTGGTTTTGTTGGTGTACTATCCCCTTTTTATTATACCCTATAATAAACTTTCGATTAAAGAAATATTTGGATCGCCTGTTTTCTTCGGCTCATATTTATTGGATCAAATATTTGGAACAATATTAGAGCGTACAATAAAGGGTTATACAGATTTATTTACAGTTGGCTTAGAATATAGCAGACCCGCAGTGGACAATTTTTTTACAGGAATATTCCTGCGCCCAACCAATCAGATCACCACAACCAATCAAAACTTTCGGATTTTTCGTCTTTCCTCTGTGGATTTCTATACGAAAGTAGTCCGTTCCAGAATCATGCGCATTGCATGTTCAGTACATACGGTATGTTAGCTCAGGGCTGCAATGTTTGAAATAAGTGTTTGCACAGCTAAACCAACCATCACTGGGTTTTAACAGAGAAAAAGAATAGAAAAATCGTGTAAAAATAAAATTTATTCCATATTTTTTCCCTCAATTGAAGTTTTTTTGCCTTTTTTACAAACCTGGAAATGATGGATTTATTGCCGTACTCTCCCTTGTTTCTTTTTATTTATTTAGCAAAGTTCATTGTGTATTCTATTGTGGAAGGGTGTGTGTGCATGAGAGTATAATCATGAAACTGCAGGCGCTTTTACGTAATATTGTACAGTAGTCATAGTGCACACACAATAATAATATTGTATTATGGGTTCAATAGAATGACTTGATGTCCAACTATTCGAATCAATAATCCAGTTATTCCGGATTAAACCGGTAATCAAATATTCGGATAATTAATTGAAGTTTTTACAAAAAGTGTTTAGGGGAGAAATGGAGGGGGAAACCTTATGAGTTTAAAAATATCTCATTGAACATCAATATAGTTGTCAAAAGTGTCAAAACAAAATAAAAAATAATTTCGGAGCATTTTGATGCATGATACGTACTTCTTTCAATACAGGTTGGCCACAATATTGAATTTGATTTGTCAAAAAAAAAAAAAAAAAAAAAAAAAAAATGGTGACGTAGGATGTACCCATAGAAATAGTATATTAACCAGAACAGCAGGAACTCTAATATCCCTTACGGGGCTGCTGTTAGCCATAAGCCAACTATCAGTGCCGGATTAACCCCTGTGGGGGCTGTGGACACAAGATAATAATGATAACTTCCCGCCAATTCCATTTCCATTATTTACAGCTTTTATTATTATTATTATTATTATTTTTTTTTTTAATTCTCATTTGTGGGGGCCGGAATTTTAGGTATTTTTGTGGGACCGCGGGCCTGTGCCCCAAGTGCCCATGGGTTAATCTGGCACTGCCAACTATCAGAGATATCTCTGTAAAAAATATCGACGTCTTAAACATTGCAGGATAGCAGAAATGATACCTGGACCCGGTCGAAACTCTGTACTTAGCTTGTGTAGGCGAAATTGCGTTTATCTTGTGCAGGCCCACTAGCCGCCATATTGATAACGGTCTACTACAGCCCCGGGATGGATGTACCCCATGAACTGTGGCCAATTGGTGTTAGTGATGCTGTAGCTTGTCGAAGGACGATGCAATTAATAGGCAGTGTAGACTTGAATTGGTTTGTATTGCAGTGCTTCGACTCAAGTTAGAGTAATTTAACACACAGTGGTTACAATATGAGCTGTGAGACGAGAACGATACATGCTTACAATTAATATTGAATTTGATCCAGCCTGCTTCCATATAGAAAAACCAACTCTGTGTCCACAGCTAAAGGAGCTGATGAGACACAGAGGGTAGATTAAAGATATTATTGAATAAGAGAAATAAATACGTAAAAGGAAGATTGAGGAATATTGAATTATCTGAATGTGAACAGCGCCATCTACCGGGAAAAAGGTGAAGCTGGAAGCAGACTGGTTATTACACATGTGGGACTAAGTGGTCCCCACATTACCCCCCTCCTAAGACTGGAAGTCGGAGAAATGTCGTGGAACGTGGACGTGACGACCTGAGCGAGTGGTGCGAGTCGGTGATGTCGGCACGACGTCAGTGGCAGGAAGTGGTGAGGAGACCTTCTCCTGAGGTTTATCTTGAGCAGGATGCTGATGCGGGGGGTTGATCGTAGACTGGTGAGACGGTTCGTCTGTACTGGCATTAATGTAGGCCGGCTTGACCCTGTCCATTGACACAGTAACCGCACGACCGCGGCTTGAAATCGTAACTGTTTTGTCGGTGCGACTTAACACAGGGAATGGTCCCGCATAAGGACGTTCGAGGGAAGCACGGACGTGGTCTTGTCTCACGAAAACGTGCGTGGCCTTGGCAAGGTCTTGTGGGATGAATGTTTGATGAGCCCCGTGTCTCTTGACGCGAGTGGGGCGTAGTGAGTCGAATTTCCTTCGAAGTGAGATGAGAGTGTCCGCCGGACTCTGATTTGAAGGAGGAGTTGTCAGCATCTGTCCTGGTAGTCTTAATGGTTCACCATAGACCAGATCTGCTGGAGAAGCTTGAAGATCTTTCTTAAGAGTGGCGCGCATGCCCAGTAAAACTAGCGGAAGGGCTTCCGTCCATTTGTCATTGGCATGACACATAATGGAGGCTTTGAGTGAGCGGTGCATACGCTCTACCATGCCGTTGGATGCAGGGTGGTAACTGGTAGTCCGTGCATGGTGAAATCCGCATAATCGGGCCAGGTCAGCAAACAAATGGCTCTCAAACTGTCGGCCGCGATCTGTAGTAATTGTCTCCGGGCACCCAAACCGGCTGATCCAGCAGGAAATGAGGGTTCTGGCGACGTTTTCGGCGGTGATGTTCACCATAGGAGCGGCTTCCGGCCATCGCGTGAAACGGTCAACAAGTGTTAACAAATACGTGTAGCCTTCCGACGGTGGTAATGGGCCTACAATGTCGAGGTGTATGTGCTGAAACCGTCGGTCAGGCTGAGTAAAGGTTCCAATCGCAGTGAGGGTGTGTCGATGTATCTTGGACAATTGACAGTTGACACACAGACGAGCCCAAGCGCGGCAATCCTTACGGATAGAAGGCCATATGTAGCGTTGGGCAACCAGGTTAGCAGACGCTGCTATTCCTGGGTGATGTAGGCTGTGTAGGTGCTCGAAAAGTTGTCGGCGTAATGGTTTGGGCACAAATGGGCGTTGTATGTCTTGACTAGAATCGCACGTAAGGACTGAATCAGAGCCCGGAATGGGAACATCAACGAGGATGAGGGACGTCTTTCTACTGGACCGAAGCTCTTTGAGTTCTCTGTCGTCTTTCTGAGCAGAAGAAAGTTGCTCAGGAGATACGGGAGTAGAGATTGCTTCGATTCTTGAGAATGCATCAGCGGCCAAGTTGTCCTGCCCAGCGATGTATTGGATGTCCGTGGTGAATTGAGAGACGAATTCCATTTGCCGCATTTGGCGAGGTGAGCAACTTGTTTTTGGATTCTGAAAAGCGTGCGTCAACGGTTTGTGATCGGTATACACGACAAAAGCGCGCGCTTCTAGCAGGTAACGGAAATGACGAATGGCGTCGTGTACCGCAAGCAATTCGCGATCGTAGGCGGACCATGTTCGTTGGTTTTCTTTAAGTTTCTGCGAGAAGAATGCCAATGGCTGCCAATGATCGTTGATCCGTTGTTGGACTGTAGCTCCGATACTGGTGTCTGATGCATCTGTGACTAGTGCAATCGGAGCCGTATGATCTGGATGCGCGAGTAGGGTGATGCGTGCCAGACTGTGTTTGCATGAGCTGAAAGCTTCGGTAAGCTTTGTTGTCCATGGTATCGTAGCGTTCCCTTTTACCTTGTCTCCAGATAACAACGTGTTGAGTGGTGCTTGTTCGTTGGCTGCATTTGGTAGGAACCGGCGGTAGTAGTTAATCATGCCAAGGAAACGGCGTAGATCTTTGAATGTCTTTGGAAGAGGGTATTCAGTGAGTGCCTTTACCCTGTCTGGTAGGGCTTGTGTGCCTTCTGCTGACACGAGGTAACCAAGAAAGCTGATTGACCCAACGCCGAGGGTACACTTGCTAGGATTAATGACTAGGCCATATTCTCGGAATCGTTGGAAGAGTTGACGTAGGTGTGATTCGTGCTCCTGCTTATCACTCGATGCAACCAGTACGTCGTCGATGTATGAATATGCCCACGGGAGGTCGCGTAGGATGTTATCCATGAAGCGTTGGAAGGTTTGAGCAGCATTGCGAAGACCGAATGTCATGAATGGGAATTCGAAAAGGCCGAACGGAGTATTTATTGCTGTCTTTGGAATGTCACCATTGGAAACTGGTATCTGGGTGAATGCTTTGACCAGGTCTATTTTGCTGAATACGGTTTTTCCTCGCAATTCTGCACTGAAATCTGCGATGTGGCGGACTGGGTACGCGTCAGGAATTGTTCGAGCATTGAGCCGTCTGTAGTCCCCGCATGGGCGCCATGAATGGTCGCTTTTAGGTACTAGGTGTAATGGTGAGGCCCATGGGCTGTCGGACGGACGACATACGCCGGTCTGGATCATGTCGTTGAACTCCTTTTTGGCGATAATAAACTTGTCCGGGGCCAACCGGCGTGGGCGAGCGGAGACGGGAGGTCCGTCTGTCGTTCTAATGTAGTGGACCGTGGAGTGTTTGACCTGGTCTGTGGGTTGTCTCGGCCGCGTGAGGTCGCTAAACTCCTCAATTATTACTTTTAGACTGGCCGGGGTACTGTGCGGTATTGTTAAGGTAGAAACGCTAGGTTGCTTGGAGGGGCTTTGACACAGGTTCGCCTTGCGATGCGTTGTCCCGTCGATCAGCTTTGAGTTCTGGAGATCCACCAGCAAATTAGAGGCTGCGAGAAAGTCTGCACCGATGATGGGTTGCGTGACATCGGCAATGATGAAATTCCAACGGAAACTGCGTCGTAATCCCAGGTCCAGTTGTTGAGCTGTTGTTCCGTACGTATTGATGATTGTGCCATTGGCGGCAGTCAGCTCGAGTTGAGTACGACGGAGCGGTAGGTTGAGACGGGCACGTGGAAAAACGCAGATGTCGGACCCTGTGTCAATGAGATAACGTATCTTGGTGCAAGGGTCCGTGATAAGAAGGCGATGTGAGGTTTTAAGCAGGTGTGTAGTGGCGCAGGCAGGCCCTGCCTTTACTGGCTGCGATCGTCGTTTTTCGGAAATCTGCATGGCTGCTGGCACTTTCTGGCCTTCCTCCCATAGGTTTGGTGGTAAAAACACCAAGTTGGGTCTTGTTTAGGCGCTGGTGAACGGAACTGGCGCTGGAACCGTGGCTGTGTGGCACGTTGTCCGTATCTGTCGGCGAACTGTGCCTGTAGAGCCGCGACGTTCTCTGTTAACGTCTTCAATAGGTCCACAGGGGCCATTGTGCACTCAAGAATCCGGTCACGTGTTGCTGAATTGATGGTGGCCATCTTGTCGGCGAGGTTCGCGACGTCACCTAGTGACAGGTGATCATGACCGATGATTGCCAATTGTATAGCGTGCGGGAGGCGAGACGTCCAAATGGTGCGTAAAACCGAGTCTGATATGGCTTTCTCTGCGAGGGCCCGCAGTCTCCGGAGAAAAGAGCTGGGAGTTTTGTCCCCTATGTCTTCCGACATTAGTAGCTGAATGCGACTGCTTGCTGGAAGACTCATTCGTTGGATTAACTGCGTTTTTAGCTCAGTGTATGGGTTTACTGGTACTGGGGCAGCTAACAAATCTGAGATCTCGCTGAGGGTACTTTGGTCGAGCGCTGAAAGGACGTGGTAATATTTCGTCGTTTCCATTGTGACCCCAGCAAGTGCGAACTGAGCCTCCGCATGAGTGAACCACAGTGCCGGTGACAGGTTGGCCGACTGTGTCCAGAAGGGTGGAAGCTTGACCGAGACTGCCATCGTACTAGCAGGGCCTGTCATCTTGGTTGTAGCCGTGGGTGTCGGTGTTGTGGCTGTAGCAGTTGTAGCTGTAGCGGTTGTAGCTGTAGCGGTCGTAGCTGTAGCGGTTGTAGCTGTAGCGGTTGTGGCTGTGGTCTGCGGCATCTTGCAGGTTGTGGCTGTGCTGCTGCGGTGAATGTAGCTGCTCCGGGGTGGTTTCCACCGCCTATGGCCGGATGAGACGTTCTGGAGGCTGGAACTGGAACTGGAACGGGCTGGAACTGGCTGGAAGCTGGAACTGGAACTGGAACTGGAACTGGCTGGAACTGGAACTGGCTGGAACTGGAGCTGGCTGGAACTGGAGCTGGCTGGAACTGGAGCTGGAGCTGGCTGGAACTGGAGCTGGCTGGAACTGGAGCTGGCTGGAACTGGAACTGGCTGGAACTGGCTGGAATTGGCTGGAACTGGAATTGGCTGGAACTGGAATTGGCTGGAACTGGAACTGGCTGGAACTGGAGCTGGAACTGGAGCTGGAACTGGAATCTGGAAGGCTGCTTGTTCCGTTGTCGAGGGTCACCAATGTAGCTTGTCGAAGGACGATGCAATTAATAGGCAGTGTAGACTTGAATTGGTTTGTATTGCAGTGCTTCGACTCAAGTTAGAGTAATTTAACACACAGTGGTTACAATATGAGCTGTGAGACGAGAACGATACATGCTTACAATTAATATTGAATTTGATCCAGCCTGCTTCCATATAGAAAAACCAACTCTGTGTCCACAGCTAAAGGAGCTGATGAGACACAGAGGGTAGATTAAAGATATTATTGAATAAGAGAAATAAATACGTAAAAGGAAGATTGAGGAATATTGAATTATCTGAATGTGAACAGCGCCATCTAACGGGAAAAAGGTGAAGCTGGAAGCAGACTGGTTATTACACATGTGGGACTAAGTGGTCCCCACAATGCCATATACCAAAATGTATAGAGGAGCATTTTTTTTTCTTTAAACTTAATGGGTGGGTATATTGACTACTCTACGAACGATATTGCCTGTGAGAAATGAGACTAAAATTTGTTCAATAACGCGTAGGGGTTATGTAATTGATTCATAAGTCTATATACATTTTTGACGTTGGACAGGTTAGCTTCCTTTCAGTACCGTACTGTATACATTTTTTATTGTGCATAAAAGTATAATCACAAAACTGCAGGCGCTTATGAGTACTACTCTTGCAGCACAATATTAGGGGTTCAGTGGAATGAGCGTCCATGTAGAAGCTAAATAAATAAAAAATCAATTGGAAATTTTGTTGCTGATTTTATGAAATACCAGCTTGACTCCCATTACTAGATTGTTTGTTTGTGCATGTTTTTTTTTATACGTAGGGTAATTTAGGTTAGCGCATTGGGTGATTCCCTAAGCGCCATTACGTTGGGGGACGCCCTGATTATGGCAAAATTGTGTACATTTTCGGAAAAATAAATAAATTATTATTATTATAATTATAGAACATTTCCAAATATTCGAAACGAGTGGGGCGGGGTCCATTGTTTACACAAGGTAAGATCGCAGTCGCCACACTCTTGAAATTAAAGAAAAATAATAAAAATCGCCCCCAGAATCGAACCTACTTCCCTCCTGGTTTGTAATCTAGTCCTCCACCCACTATGATAATTCGAGTGCTTTATCATTTTAACGGACTCAATCATAACAGAGGGCTCAATTTACACGATGGGATGATGCAATCGATAACAAAGTTAATTGGGCCATGGAATACTGATATACGGCCTGGGGGCAGATTTTCACTAGAAATTTCAATCTCGGTATATTGGGAAATTTGACACTGGGTTTTGTGGCTTCTGTACCAGGCCCAATTTGCAAACCCAACGGCGGGAGTATGAACCCAACCATGCATTAATTTTCTTCTATGGTTTCAATGCAAATATTACGTGGCTCGCTTTAAGAGGAAGCGTATTTTCGAGCCAAACGTAGGCCTACCTTTAAAAGAACCGGTCCGAGTTTACTCGAACATGTTTTCCAATTTATCAAAATTAGTAGATGGAGAAAATGAGTAATTTCATGGTAAATAATTTTCCTATGGTTAAATTTCCGATATCTCGGGGGGGGGGGGGGTGTTGTCCACCTGACGTCACTCGTCACTGGTGCACTGGTAGTGAGGTAAATTCTAGATAGGTCAGACCAACACATTACCACACAGCAATACTGGCAGGGCACGCAATGCATTTGAAGGTAGAAATCATCGATAGAAAGGTGTCGCAGAAAAATTATTTTTTAGTAATTTCTCATTAAAATTTAGTCATTTTTATTTTTTTACCCCCAGAAGCAAACTATCAAGGGGCAAGCGACCCCCCGAATTTTATCAACATTAACAACAACTACAATAAATGTGAATTTAAAAGAAATCGTTGGAGCCGTTTATGGGAAATAATTTTTTTCGACGTTTTTTTGAAGTTTTTTGAAAATAAAAACCCCCCAAATTGAGTTAGCCCAAAATAAAAAAATGGTTCCGAGGCATGATTTTTTTGAACCTACATGCAAAATTTCATCAAAATTGACCGAGTAGTTTGCCCGGAAATCGACGCACAGACAGACAGACAGACAGACAGACAGACAGACAGACATTTCGTAAAAACCACTTTTTTGGGTTCCTGGGACCTTAAAACGTGTAAATCCGTTGATATCTCGGAATCGAAAATTTCTACCGTCACAAAGCTTTCCTTATACTACGTATAAATTGGAAAGCAAAAATCAGCTTTTTCCAAGGTACTATTTGCTTGAATGAGTACAATGGAGTCAGTTGATCCCTAAATTGATATAAACAAACAAAAACAAAAACTTAGTGTTTTAGCAAAACTTTTTATAGCTACTAGCCAACTAGAATTAGTAAAACCCAAATAATCGTTAAAAAATTAACTTTGTCAAGGATTTCCATTTGCATCTTCTCCTCCAGATGAGCATGTCTCAAATCGCAGATAAGGTGTAACTGTGCTAGTGGGTTTCCCTCTGTAGATGGCAGTTCTTGCCGAAAACGCTCAAGGTTTTATACCAGTGGGTTTCTTAGACAAAGTTAATTTTTTAATTATTTATTAATTATATTATTAATTATTTGGGTTTTACTAATTCATATTATAGTAGCCTAGTTATAACAAGTTTTCCTAAAACACTAACTTTTTTTTTTTACTAAAATAAAATAGCACGAAGTCAATTTAATTTTTTTTAATGATATAGTTTGAATAAGAAAAAAAAACGAAAATTTATGCCTAATGTGTTTCTCTTTTTTACAGTTTTTATATTTTTATATTCTATTTTAATTTATCTTTTAGTTTTATTGCAAGTTATTCAAGTCGGGAAAATCATGTACTTATAACTATTTAAATGTGTGTAGTAGTAGTATGGTTGGACACAGTCCCAGGCTACGGTGTGGGCCCATAGGACAGGGGACCTCCTGATTATAGTGGATTCCGAACCACTTGGGAAACACAGTGAAATCACACGATTAGTTCGGAGGTGACCAGGACAAGTCCTACCATGTTTCCCTACCGGTACTGTTCACACGACCAAGTTATCTGCATCTTTGAACCTGCTCTGATCCGCTGGATTCAATTTGGTAAGGCGGCCGGCTTAAATGTGTGTAGTTATCGTATAAATTTGCGGCTATGTAGCGAAAGTTACTGCTGATGTGTTCTTAATACACATATATATCATTATCGTTGAAATTGGCTATTCCTCGATCACCTGATAGGTTCAGTGTCGCCCCTTAAACATAAAGAAAGAAAGAAAATGCGGTATTTATATTCCATATGGGCGAATTTTGGGTCTTTAGGCTCACTCTTTTAACTAACCCATAAGATCTTTATTATTATTAAATTCGCCTACATGGAAAATAAAGACAATTTTCTTTATTTTTCTTTCTTCTATTATTATATTTCATATTACATATAAGCCTGATGATGGTAGTTGCTCCCACTCCCGAAATGTCACCCTCTTCCTCTGACAATGGGCTCCGCCCGAATTGTCTGATGTCTGTGAGGCTCATGCCTCTAATGACTATTTACACAACGGGCAATGTAGGTCGAACTAACCCTTTGTTAGATAATATTAGATCATTGCCATTAACTTTTACAAAACAGGTAAGGACAAGGTTAGCAAAATCTAATGACTCGTTTAGGCGGGTCTCCATCTGGATGCTGACATGCTCATTCCAAAGAGTGTTGAACATATTGCTGAAAGGACCAATCCAAAGTACAAGTCATTAAAATGGTAATAAGATGTGAGAAGTTCATGGTCCCGAGGTATGATTTTTGTGAACCTACATGCCAAATTTCATCAAAATCCACCCAGTAGTTTGCCCGTAAATCGATGAACAGACAGAGCGACAGACATTTCGTAAATTAAACAGTTTTTTTTTGTTCCTGGTACCTCAAAACGTGTAAACCCGTTTGAATCTCGGAGTGGAAAATTGTGACCATCAGAAAGCTTTTCTTATACTACGTATAAACAGGTAAGCAATAAATAAATAAAAAATCCCTTTCGGCTCTGGCCGATCAGGTCACTGGTGTAGGGAGATTCCACAGACCCTGCTTTTCTCCTAAGCTACCTACGCTATGTATGTAATAAAAAATAAAAAGTACTTCATGTACATACAGTACGTACAGTACATTTACGTAGGCCTACGTATATAACATTTTGAACGGAGGGTGGTTTTAGGCTCAGGGGGTCATGAAATGAAAAGTTGTGCAGAAATTTTCCGAAAGTTGAATCTCAATGAATCTCCCTAAAATAATAAAATATTTAAGGGCCCGTAGACCGCCACTGGCTGGTAATCACGCACTAGATGGAGGGCTGTGGAAGCGCCTAACTTCTTTATCTGGCGCGAAAAGACTTAAAAAAAGTGAAGTAATAAAAAAATAAAAATAAAAAATTAATTTATATAGCCATTCAGGGTGGTTGGCTATAATACATTCAATAAACGTCGCACCCACTCTCCTTGCTAATTCCCAACAGTTCTGAGCGAGCGTTTTCACGTCCTGGGGGGCCCTTTAGCAATTGCAGTTCGGGATGTACACGGTCACTGAAACCACAGACCATAACAACTCAGGGTGCACTTGCTTCAAATTGTACTCACGCCGGATAGTGCTGCATCCACGTGTTTCAATCTGAAGCAACATGTTTCCACACGCTATGGCCAATGGCATGGTTTTGGGGTTCGCTAGGGGTGCTAGGGGTGTTGGGCCATTTTGGGCCATTTCAAAATTTCCCTTACACTTACCATGTCATCGATTATCTTCATGGTGCGAACGAAATCATCCAATCACAAAAGGAATATTGCCGGGTAGGATGGGCCTGTGATAATTTATTTTTGACGGTTTTATTTGGACATGGATATGGCAACCCGTCAGTGGCTCACGAGCCAAATTTGGCGCTGTGGGTTTTCGGCAATGGCACTTCGGCAAAACTATAATTTTTGCCATCTTAAAAAGAAAATGAAAAAAAAAAAAACGAATCTCAACATTGACGGTTACACATATTCATGTTTAGCTTACGAATGCGCTATCTTTTATGCCTTTCAAATCGGCCTATATATACTATATTTATTCCAATTTTGCAACAAATCAAGTAGGCCTACATAAAATGATTAAATTGAATGAAATTAGAATTAAATTTAAATAAGCTGAATTAAATTAAGTTAAATTAAATTTAAAATTGTACGAGGAATTAACCAGCCCAACTGTGTTTCCACGTGCTAGGGCCGGTGTGTTTTAATTTAATATTCAGATTTGTTTTGAAGGTGTGCAGATGTGTGTTACGCAACGCATGTATAAGCATGTACATACCTATATTATGTTAGAAGAGAGTTAAGGGCAAACTGGAGTCGCCGATATTCCATTTTCTGTTCCTTAACTAACCCCAATTCGCCACAGTTGATGAACTCCTTCAGCTTGAACTCCTAAGTGACCGTTATTGCTTTCCAATTTATACGTAGTATAAGGAAAGCTTTGTGATGGTCGAAATTTTCGATTCCGAGATTTCAACGGATTTACACGTTTTGAGGTCCTAGGAACCCAAAAAAGTGGTTTTTACAAAATGTCTGTCTGTCGGTCGGTCTGTCGGTCTGTCGGTCTGTCGGTCGGTCTGTCTGTTCGTCGATTTCCGGGCAAACTACTCAGTGGATTTGAGTGAAATTTGGCATGTAGGTTCACAAAAATCATACCTCGGGACCATTTTATTTTTTTGGGCTAACTCAATTTGGGGGGGTTTTATTTTCAAAAAACTCCAAAAAAACGTCTAAAAAAATTATTTCTCAAAAACGGCTCCAACGATTTCTTTTAAATTCTCGTAGATTGTAGTCGTTATTAATGTTGACAAAATGCGGGGGGTCGCTTGCCCCTTGATAGTTTGCTTCTGGGGGTAAAAAAATAAAAATAACTAAATTTTAATGAAAAAATGACTAAAAAATGCGAAACCTTTCTATCGATGATTTCTACCTTCAAGCATGTTTTAGGTGTTAAATTGAGGAACGAAACCGGATAGGTTGCTTTCCCAAAAAAATATTTGGTTTTGCCCAAAAAATTATTTTTTGAAAAAAATGATAGAAAATTCGCGCTCAAATGCATTGCATGCCCTGCCATTATTGCTGTGTGGTAATTAATGTGTTTGTTTGACCTATCGAGAATTTACCTCACTTCCAGTGACGTCAGGTGGACAACCGCCCCCCCCCCCCCCCCGAGATATCGGAAATTTAACCATAGGAAAAATATTTGCCATAAAATTACTAATTTTCTCTATCTAATAATTTTGATAAATTGGAAAGCATGTTCGAGTGAACTCGGACCGGTTCTTTTTTGCGTTCAAGTTCAGTAACTATAGCCGATCGGTATTGATGATTGCAACATACTATATATCAAAATTAGGAGAAAAAATTCTTCTTTCCATTCAGTATTTTTTCATTGTTCTGCGTTCCATATTTCATGAGAAAAGTTTGCACAGAAATGGAATATTGGCGACTCCGGTTTGCCCTTAATAAAAAATAATAATCATGCAACAAAACAAGGAGCCGTTTACGCCGGGCGGGCCGTGGCATTAGAATAATTTAGCCCGTGGAAAAGTTGGCGCCAATGATTTTCGCGGGAAAAAAGTTTCTAAGCTTTGAAGTTTAAAAAAAAAATTATTTAATTTATATTTGTCAATTTAATCGCATTTTGTGCTTATAACTGCTTACCGTAATCAATAACATTTTATTAACCACGTCTTACAATGCTACAGGCTTAGGGGTTGAGGGCAATGATTTAAGGGTAAGATGGACCGTGCCCCCGTCAACTTAACGCCCCTGTGGGCCTACTATGCCCTTTTGAATAGCACTTTCCATTGAAAAATTATCTTCTTTATATTTTCAATCCTAGCATGGTCGTGCCCAGAGGGGTGGTCTAAGGGGTCCGGACGACCCCCCAATCAAAATCTGGGCACGGCTTGAATCCTAGGTTAATAAACTATTAAAAATAATCGCCGCAGTAGGCCAGCAGTCAGTTGCATTGTGACCATTGTGCCGCTGTGGATGCTGAAGAGCTCTAGCGGGCCGTGAGCCAACTAGCAGTTCACTATGCACCCGCTAGATGGCTCTTATATTCGCTGTTTTAAGTTCTCTCTAAAACAAAGCGAGAAGTTAACTGAAGTTTTGATTATTGTTAATCCCTACATTAATTAAAATAGTTCATAAGTTATAATTACTTTTTTTAAGTTTCTTACAATCTTAGTTCATAATTAAAATGGTTGGATTGAAAATAATTGTATTTCATATTTGGGGAAGAATATGCAGAGCGATCATAAATGATTGTAAGAAAAAAAGCCCCGTATTTCTTTTTAGAATTTAATGTAGACTAGCCCGCCCAGAATAAAGATGGAAACTCAGTTAGTTACATATTGTAATACAATTAGGCATATTGGAAACTTTTAATGTATTTAATATTCATTACTATTTTAACATTAGGTGTTCCACAAATGTATGCATCAGAAAAATTGGCTATAGATGTGGCAATATTTACGCATTAGTTAGATCTAAAGTCGAATATGGTAGTGTAGTCTGGGGTTCCAAGCACGTTACTTACAACACTGAAATCGAGAAAGTGCAGAAGCGGTTTTTACGGTATATCTACTATAGAAGACATGACATTTATCCTCATTATGTGCTTCACCCAGTGTCCACGAATCAGTTGTTACTTGAATTTGACATGAGATCGTTAGCATCCAGGAGGAAAATTAATGACTGTATTTTTGGTTTTAGGTTACTTAATGGTTTTATTGACTGCCCCGATTTATTATCGGGGGTACGTTTTAGAGTTAACACGGCAAATTCTCGATTAAAGAATTTATTTTTGTATGACAATGACGAGCCTCAACTAGGCAGAATTCTTAGGCTACTAGACACGTTTATAGAAATTGACCCTTTTGGAACCTCTCTGAGTGTATTTAAGACAATGTTGTTATAGCCATAATTGATTAAATGTTAGATTGTAAGATTGTAATGTAACCTATATTGGAGCTGTCTGTTGGTTGCAATATATTGCGTGTATACACGCTATTATTATTATTATATTTCTTCTTCTTCTTCTTCTTCTCCATTGGTAGCCGGTAGCGTCGATGTTTGTTAAATGCCTGTTAGACCCACTACCACTGATCTGAGCATCTGACACTAAGAGATGGCGCGTGGGGCGCATTCATGTAACTTGAAACAGCTAAGGGGTCCGGCCGCATAAACGGATTTAGGGGGAGGGGCCACCCTAATTTAGTAAATCTATTGTAAGTTAATTTATTATGCATTTATTTAATCGATATAACTCCATATGGGGGCTGAGGGAACCATCCTCGAATTTAATTTTTTTTTTTCAAATAAACGTGCGTAAATGCAGATTATTTTGTGGGGGTTTACGCATTTTGACGGCAAAACACTACAGATTTTTCATACGAAGTTATTATTCATGCAAGCTGCAATAAGGGGGTCCTTGGGTCTCCCCTCTATCCAAGCATTGGCCTTCAGCCAGACTTTTGTTTCAAAATGAAAATGTCTTTTCTTTTTTTCTGGTAGAGGGGGGGGGGCGGCTGCCCCTCTCACTCATAGGAAGCGCCTCTACTGTTGACCCTGTAACCATCGTGTAAAATTTTTTTACATGCAACAGGTTCAGAAAGTATTTAATACTTTCTGAACCTGTTGCATAACCTTAATTTTGTAGGAGTCGTTAGCGTATTGAGCAAGATCCAATACACCAATAGAAATGTATAATAATAATATATCACCATCAATACACCATATAGAGGTACATCCATATTATGTTTTTAATTATTATAATTTACGACAACTACATCTGCCAAGTCCCATTCAATAAACAGAATCCTTTAAAGTGGGGGCCTCTGGAGGAGTAGGCTAAGCTGTAGGTAGCATGACGAAGCCCCTTGTCACTCTAGACAGCTTTGTTTCTATGACAAAGAGCTCAAGGTTTAGCGCGCGGCTTCAAAGACAACAATAGCCTGTACAAACTGGAGGGCTAACTGTAATGGTCGGGGCTCCAGTTATGTACAAATGGGGCCGGAAAAACGCACTTGACCAACATTGCACGCACAATGAGATGCTGGGAACCTGACTAGCCTACCTACTTCCTTTTTTCAACAAGGTATTCTTCAAAGAATGTGCGTTGAACTGTAACGTTGAGGGCAAAGTTCTCATAGGATTGAAAATTATTTATTTACAGTATGGTATCATTTTTTTTTTTTGTAAGAGACCAACGGTTAAATCATGGCCGTGCCCAAGGGAAAATTTTTGTATGTAAACCTGTGTGGTTTGAAGAATTTATCCATTAATTCAGTAATAAATTACGTAAAAAAAATTTGCACCCCCCCCCCCCGAAATCAAAACCTGGGCACAGCCTTGGGTTAAATTAACACCCTCCTCTCACCTATCTGTTTAGATTATTGCTTACAGAGACCATTTTCTTAGAGAAAGCTTTCTACACTGTCACTGAGGCACAAGCACACAATTTGACGATATTTTGACGATTTTCCTTTATACTTTCTTGTCAATTACTTGTTGATTACTTCATTACATAATTTAACAGAAATATATACTGGATATTTATTTATTTATATTTCACGAGAAATTCGACTTCTTACAAAAAATGGGTAGTGCCTGATTTTCGCATAAATAAAAAACCTAGAATAATTAATTTTTTGCAAATTGTTCAGTATTCACTAAATTGAAAATCATGGCTGTGCCCAGGTTTTGATTTGGGGGGGGGGGGGTGGTCCATTTTTTGTTTTTAAATGTAATTTATTAATGAAAGTCTATTCTATGATCTATCCAGTGTTGAAACGCAAATAAATTTATTCCAATTCTTCAAACAATACAGGTTTACATAAAAAATTATGTCGGGGGGGGGGGGGTCCGGACCCCTTTAACCACCCCCCTGGGCACGGCCATATTGTTGACAATCATTTCCGATGAACTATCAATTAATTAGTTTCAAGTCTCAGAAACAGGTATTGTTGTAGACATACAATGAATAGCGAGTCCATACAATAGAACCCATACAAAAAGTACCTGCGCCTGGAACGCTTCGCCTGGAGCTTCCAGTGGGCTATCTGGAGCTGGACCGGAAGTTAGTGTCGTGGGGTGGCTACTGGTCCTTGACGGCCACGGCTGATGGGCCCATTTCCTTTTTACAACGTCATGCATACCTTGTCGACCATTTTTGTACTTGGAGACCTGAAATGGGCTCTTTTGTTGCACATTCTTCCATATGACCATAGTTTTGTTTAGATTCGGGTTACCTGGGTTCAAAGATTCTCCCGTGAAAGTCAGGGATTTTAATTTCTGTCAGGGGTTTATTCTTCAATAGTTCTATAGATCAGGACTACGTGGAGATGGGACGGATCCAACCCATAGATTTGGGAGGCGTGGTACGGTAGGTCAAAATAGAATACACTCATTTAGTATCGATTACAAATAATAATAAATAAAATAAATAAATATTGACTTTTTCTTCTTCTATTACTAAGCCAACCTAGGGGGAGTTAGGGCTAATAAGCCCTCTCTTACCAGAGGCGTAAAGTTGGGGGGGGGGGGGGGGCACGGTCTAACATGCCCCCCAGCTCATTTTTTTTAGGGGGGGGGGGCCCGAGCCTCGAGCAATGTTGGATGTGGTTTATACTTCATGGTCCCCTTTACAGCAATATGAAATAAGCATTCCTTTTTTAGCCTTGTAAAATCTACAAACAAACAAAACTATGCTTTATAATTATTAAAACGCGTAAAACCCTACTATTTTGCCCTTATATTTTCAATTTTTCCTTAAATCCTGCCTGATGACGTCATAAGGTCTACTTAGTTTTGCCCCCACCATCATTATAAAACTTTACGCCTCTGTCTCTTACACTCAACTAGGAAGACCCGGGGGACCTCCTGCTTTACATGTCCTCCGAAGCATGACCAGAAAATGTAGCAAGTGTGGGCAGTGCCGTGCCGTGGATTTTTCAAGCATGAAGCAAGGTTCGAAAATGGCGCCCTCTTGTATGCATATATTATATATACGTATATAGTGTATAGGCCCTATATATAATATATGTATAGCACCATAGGTACATAATATATTTCCCAAATAAAAACAAAACCATCTTCATCGAGAAAAATTTATTATTTATTACGCATTGAAGTTATAAAAAAGAATTTTCCTAGTTCTTCATGAAACTCCTCATAAAATGGAAAGTAATTACTGGCATAATGGTACATTTTAACAATATTAGGCTACTTCAATTTTACTTTCCTTACTTTCAATTTGGCAAATTCGTCAATCAAATCAGTATAGTCGAGAGTGGCGGCCAAGCCAGACTCAATCGATATTACAGCTAAGTTGGACAGTTTCAGTTGACTAATAGAATTTCTTAAATAATTTTTAATTATTTTCAGTTTTGAAAAGCTCCTCTCCCCACTCGCAACAGATACGGGCAGGGTGAGGAGTATTCGTAAGGCCACAATTAGGTTGGCGTACAACGGTTCCAACTCGTTTTCCACTAAATAATTGAGAGTGTCTAAAGGCTTCATGGATTTAGGCAATAAACGGGCCACATCACGCAACTCATCTTGTAAATCAATTCCATTTATATCAGATTCATTGTCAGCTGTTAAAATATTTCCAAGTTCTTTACAAAAAGTTTCAAGAGTTTCGTCATCAATATCTCTAATTTTATAGATATCATATAAAAATTGGAAATTCTTACTATGATTTTGTAGAAGTTGGAATCGCTCACACAATGAAGTAATGGTTTTGTCTAAAATATAATAAAAAAAATTTACAGCAAATTTTTTTTCTTCATTTAAAGGTTCATCTTCTGCTTTTTCATCAAATTGTCGCTTTTTTTTTCTGGCCCTTACCTCCATTTCTTTAGGGAATTCCTTATTGCATTCCATTTCGTCTGCGATTTCGTTGGCTGTAATTTTTATATGCTCCAGCCCTGCTTCTCTAAATGCTTGAATCCTGTTAATTGTCTCTGATAAAAGTGTTACGCAGTCCGAAAGATTTATTGTAATTGATTGAAGTAACTTGGAAACCACATTCACTTCAAATAAAATATTATACCACAGAACTAACCCACAGATAAATTTGTAATTATTAATGCTTCTAGCCAACCCTCTAGCTCTTACTTTAGCCTCTTCGTCAGTCCTTTCATCTTCCATGATATCTATCAATGTGTCATACACATCGCCTAGTTGATACCTCAGTGGTTTCAATGCATCGATTCTACTAGACCATCTAGTAGCACTCAAGGGTTTGATAGTCAACTGAGTGACATGTTTTTTTAAGGCCTCCCAACGCTTTGTAGAAGCGGATAAAAAGTTATATAGTTCTTGTACGGTAGAAAAGAATGATGTGGTTTCCAAGGTACATGAAGCCGCATCATTTACAACAAGGTTTAAAGTATGATTTGCACATGGCACATAAAAAGCTCGAGGATAATTTTTAAGGATGCGACTTTGTACACCTTTTCTCACTCCTTTCATGTTGGCGCCATTGTCGTATCCCTGACCTCTTAACCACTTCAACGTGAATCCCAATTTCTTTAAATGCGCCAGAATAAGCTCAGCCAAAGCTTCACCAGTCGAATTGGTAGCCTCAAAAAACCCAACGAAAAATTCATGAATTTCATACTTTTTAATTTTTTTGTTGAGGGTAACAATTCTTACTGTTAAGGACAGTTGCTCAGTATGGCTTACATCAGGCGTACAATCTGCTATCACTGAAAAATACTTAGCTGTATTTGTTAATTCCAAAATTTTTTCTAAAACAGTTTGCCCCATTAATTGAATCAATTCATCTTGTATACGGTTGCTTAAATAAGTAACAGACGGTTTGTCTGATGCCCTTTGAACTCTTCTAATGTGTTCCTCCATAACAGGATCAAACTCTGCAAGAAATTCTATAAATTTAAGAAAGTTTCCGTTATTTTCGGCAAACAAATGTTCATTTGATCCTCGCAGAGCTAAACATTGCGTTGCCAACGCCCTAATTAAAGAAATTATTCTTTTAATGACTCCTCTCCAGTGCTGAATCTCCATTTCAGTAAGTCGTTGGTACTCATCGTCTATGGTTCTTTTCATCCGCAATCTTGAGTTAAATTCTTTCCATTTTCGAAAGGCATCCCTGTGGTATTTCGATTTTTCATGAGACTTGAGGGTTCTGCCAATATTCTGCCAATCGGAAAAGCCTGCTTTTGGCCATTGAGAGACGTCTGACTGATCAAAAAGTTTGCAACAGAAACAAAACACGGAGTCGTTTGAAACAGAATAAATGAGCCAATTTCTTTGTACAACTTCGCCATTTTGCAAAACCATCTCATAATTTGATGCTACAAATCTACGTTTTGAGCTGTTGGCTGGAAATTGGAATTGTCGTACTTGTTGCGGGCCCCTTTCTACCAATATTTGACGAATTGCCGAAGTAATTGAAAATCCCCATAAGGCTGGGTCAGAACTTAATTCAGAGACTTCGTTAGAACTGGATGGTCCCGATGGTGTATCATCATTTATCGGCTCGGATGCGTGACAATTCAATATCACAGGCGATTCTTCGGTTGAATTATTGTTGCTGGTGAAGGCCTTCATAGCTTTACTCAACTTTATATTTTCTTCTTCTCTCTTCTGTCGTTTTAGCTTGTTCTGATATCCGGACAATTTTCCACGTTTTTCTGACATGCTTGCACTGAAATAAATTATTTTCTGAATTACACAAATTTTCTGGAGGAAGTGACTTTGGTATTTTTATTGATTTTTATGACTAACATCTCTTAAAATTTAATCAAAATCGTTAGAGCCGTTTTTTAGGAAAAAAAATTGAAAACCTGATTTTTGGGGGCAGTGAAATTTGCAATCCTTCTGTTTTGTGCTCGTGTCCCTTAATATATGTGTGAAGTTTGATCAAAATCCATCCATTAGTTTAGGCTTTAGCTCTACGTGCATAGTGCATGCACACCCACACATACAGTACAGATACTAGCCAATGGAAACCGGCAACCATGGCAATGAATGCCTAAATACTTACAGTAAATAAATTAGCTATTGTAGTGTACAAGGCAAACGCGCTACCCTTCCTTCACTGAAATATGCAATAGCATAGCTACATACATAAATAAATACATATACTATATGTAGCCTACTGCTCAAATTTACTTACCATAAGTTATACTTTATACAGTATGTAGCTAGGTAAGGTAATTGTTCACAAAAGCTACCCACGGCGTCTGTATAGAGGATTTGTACTTTGTATTTAAGTCAGCCCAACGGGGTCGGAAAGCACTCACCAGTCACTGGGGCATTGGGAAGGGCAGAGTATTAGGGGAGGAAGCTAAATTTAAATTTAACACAAAGATATTTTTCGCAAGAAAATAAAAAAACACCAATTTGGGCCTTTAAAAATTAACCAAGCGCCATTTGTAAACAAACATGATACCACGCGACACGCGTAAACAAGAAACACTTACCTATCGAGTATCGACTGAAAAGCCGCCAAAAAGTTTGAAATAGTTTGTTTAGTTCTGAGTTTTACAATTATTTTAAATTTTATTCTTTTTTATATTGCATTCATGTCAATATTTAAAATTTTTGTTTTCAATAAAAAGAAAATCTAGAAGGTATATTTAGGATACATTTTTGTCCAATTTGGCGCCCCCCGCAGCGTGGCGCCTGAAGCGGCTGCCTCATTGCCTCAATGGACGGCACGGCCCTGAGTGTGGGACTCAAACCAACAACCTTTCGGGTTTCTGACTAATCCTTTGTCCTGACTAATCTATTACGTTATAACTTAATTAATTTACTTACAACAGACTTACTAAATTTTGGGGAGAGGGCGGCTGCCCCTCTCTGTGTCCGTCCTTGAACCTAGAGTTCTATATGGGAGAGACGGTACAAAACTGTTTGCGACAATCTGCCACGTCTTTTCAATAGCTGGTCATAAGAGACGTGGCAGGTGGTCTCTGAAATTCAAAAATTTATTTTTGGCGGGAAGCGAATGTCCTATCTCTCCTATATAAAACTCTAAGCGTACCCATGTACAGTTTATAATGGGCCCGACAGTGTTCTGCAGGCTTACACAAACCCTAATTAATGCACGCTCATGAAGCCAAGTCCTAATCTTTAATGCAAACTCATGTGCAGCTGTCACGAAACTCATTTTGGCAAGCAAATGCTTCAAATGTTCACATGCTGAGCATTAATGCTCACATGTAGCTTTTCATCATTAATCTGGATTAGAATTAATCGCTAATGTTATATAATAATGTGATATCTCGTTATTACATATCCGGATGAAAGAAGCCCGTGAATGAATAGAATAAAACTGTGATGAAACAATGATATAAACGTTTAACCAATCAGGAAACTAGTGAGAAAATATGAAGCAAGGAAACATCATGTTGTTGCTTCTAACGCCTGCTTTCAGCATTTCTGCTTTAAGCAACCCTGTCAGCCTGGCGGGGGGAGTGAGTCTGTTTGTTAACTTGAGGCACCCTAAGGGCAGACTCTTTCACCTCGGGGAAAGGGGAATTGACTAACAGGGTGGACCTCCTGATTATAGTGGATTCCGAACCACTTTGGGGAACATGGTAAAGTCACACGATTAAATCGGAGGTGACCAGGACTCGACTTATACTGCCTAAGCGCGTTATCATGTCCCACCATGTTCCCCTGCCAACGCTGTGCCCACTACCAAGTTTGCCGCAGTTTGAAACATGTTCTGCTCTAATGGAATCAACATGGTAAGGCCGTTGGCAAGGGGGGAAACATCATAATGTGAGCACCTGTCCACATGCTGGGCATAGCAGATGTAATTCTTCTTTAAATGTTTCTTCTATCGAAGATTGGCGATCATCATGGCACTTTGGACTGTGACACTGATGCCCTGAAAAGGGAAACCGTGCTCTTGCCAAACCACTGCCTCATGTTTTTCAACCATGATATTCTTCTTCTGCGTTTCCTGTAGAAATTATTACATGCTGAAGGCGATAACTTTTGTTCACATGGACGAAGTATGCTAGTTTCTGTTTCTTAACCGTCCGCAGCAACTCTGCTTCTGTATCCATTCGCCTCAGGACCTCAGCATTACGGACGTGCGCAGATGTTGACGAAACATTTGGAAGTACGGCCCACCAGCCTGGATTCTACTACTTCATTGTGTGACTAATATGGAAGCCCTTCTAATTATATTAAATCAAATTTTTTCAAAATGTATTCCCACCCACTTTTCCTTTCATTAGCCTAATTCCATCATTTTTACACTCATTACATTTTCAAGATGATGAGGTGAGAAATTTTGTAAAATTTCATTGTGAATTTCTAAAGCTTCTTTCGTTAGCTTAATTGCTGGGAAAATGCTATGAATGAATGGGAAATAATTAACCAGCGCGTTGGGTAGATGTTTAATTATTTTTTCACTTGATGAGCTGTCGCTTATTTTACCACATTTTTGAAGCTAAATTAATTTTCTTAATTACCTCACTGCTTTGCTTCAATAGGCTATTCGCCCTGCCATTGAATTTTATACAGAGCAATAACATTGCATAATAATGAATTGCGGCCTCAACAGTACCTACTGTGTATTGTATCTTTTTCAGTTGCGCTACTTAATTGTGTTGTGCCCAGGCGCTCAAGCATCATCTCAACTTTCAATATAAGGGGGCTGAGCACCCTCAAAATATTTTACAGGTTAAATTGAATAATCCAGTTAACACCGCACAACAGCTTATCTATTTTAACACTTAATCGACTTTAGGTTGAAGTTGAAACCTCAGAACCTCCTTTGGACAGTACTGGGGAACCAGGACAGAAAAGCATGGCATTGCATGTTCTGATAAACTGTCATATAACTATCATAGAGCCTGAATGGAAATCTGACTAACATAGGTGTCAGAGAGTCTGGAACATACAGATTCTACAATGAAGGAGCGGAGGACCCCGAGCACATCCTCCTTAACTGCGATGAAATCGCACGAAGAAGAGCAGCATGCTTGGGAAGCTTGCAGTTAAATGTGAAAGACCAACGCTTCTAAACCCCCTCAAGATCCTGGCTCTCCTGAGGGAGATAGTTCTCGAGGAAATGGTGTAGATATTTTGTTGTAGGGGGCTCAAGCATCTCAACTTTCAATATAAGGGGGCTGAGCACCCTCAAAATATTTTACAGGTTAAATTGAATAATCCAGTTAACACCGCACAACAGCTTATCTATTTTAACACTTAATCGACTTTAGGTTGAACTTGAAATCTCGGAACCTCCTTTGGACAGTACTGGGGAACCATGACAGAAAGGCATGGCATTGCATGTTCTGATAAACTGTCAGCAGATAACTGTCATAGAGCCTGAATGAAAATCTGACTAACATAGTTGTCAGAGAGTCTAAAGCATGCAGATTCTACAATGAAGGAGCGGAGGGCCCCGAGCACATCCTCCTTAACTGCGATGCAATCGCACGAAGAAGAGCAGCATGCTTGGGAAGCTTGCAGTTAAATGTGAAAGACCAACGCTTCTAAACCCCCTCAAGATCCTGGCTCTCCTGAGGGAGATAGGCCCCGAGGAAGTGATGTAGATATTTTGTTGTAGGGGGCACAATAGGCCCAATAGGCTTAAGTGCACATAGGTAACACCTATACCCCAATTAATAAAAAATAAAAAACCATAGAGCCGATTCAGCTGTTCCATGCGCCAGGCGTCCGAAGTGTCGCAGCACTGCACTAGGCCTATAAAACTGGGCTGAATGACCTTTATCGGGACTCAGCAGTCTATAGTCATCACATCACTAATAATGAGAACCGGTCCGAGTAGTTTGCCTGGAGATCTGCTCACAGACACAGCGACAGACAGACAGAGCGACAGACAGAAATTTCGTAAAAACCACTTTTTTGGGTTCCTGGGACTTCAAAACGTGTAAATCCATTGAAATTTCAGAGTCAAAAATTTTGACCGTCCCAAAGCTTTCCTTAAATTACGTATAAATTGGAAAGCAATAATAAGAACCGGTGCGAGTTTACTCGAACATGCTTTCCAATTTATCAAAATTAGTAGATAGAGAAAATGAGTAATTTCATGGTAAATAATTTTCCTATGGTTAAATTTCCGATATCTCGGGGGGGGGGGGGGGGGTCATCCACCACCTGAAGGTGACTTACAAAACCAAATACTTTTCTATACTTTTCTGGGAAAGCAACCTGTCCGGTTCCGTTACTCACTTTAACACCTAAAACATGCCTGAAGGTAGAAATCATCGATAGAAAGGTTTCGCAGAAAATTTATTTTTTAGTCATTTTTCATTAAAATTCAGTTATTTTTATTTTTTTACCCCCAGAAACAAACTATCAAGGGGCAAGCGACCCCCCCGCATTTCGTTAATATTAATAACGACTACAATACATGTGAATTTATAATAAATCGTTGGAGCCGTTTTTGAGGAATAATTAATTAGACGTTTTTTTTTTGGGAGTTTTTTGAGAATAAAACCCCCCCAAATTAAGTTAGCCCCAAATAAAAAAAATTGTTCCGAGGTATGATTTTTGTGAACCTATACATGCCGAATTTCATCAAGATCGACCGAGTAGTTTGCCCGGAAATCGACGCACAGACAGACAGACAGACAGACAGGCAGACAGACAGACAGAACGACAGACAGACAGACAGACATTTCGTAAAAACCACTTTTTTGGGTTCCTGGTACCTCAAAACGTGTAAACCCATTGAAATCTCGGAGTCAAAAATTTTGACCGTCACAAAGCTTTCCTTATACTACGTATAAATTGGAAAGCAATAATAATAAAATATCTGTCACTGTCACCCGTAGCATAGTGGTACTGTAAGCCTGAGGCCCCGACAAGGCACAGATTGTTGGTTCAAGTCCCTTAGGAGGCGAGTTTTACTTGATACTCTGTTTTGGAAATATATTATAAAATGCTCTTGAATATAACCGTTTCGGACACAACTTCCAGTTCCAAACTTCTGGAATGTCCAGAAAAATACTTACTGGAGCTAGTGCTCTCAGCTCAGTCACATAGGTATAAAGCTCTTCCTATGTGTGGCAGTGTGAGTACTTATATGGCATCATCCCAGCATATCATCTCTTGTATAATTCGAAGTGGGCTATTTGTGGTTTCCTTCGAAGATGGCTCTGTTTTAAATAATGGCATGTAAAGCCGAAGCTGTGATGGAAGACATTAGTGGTTAGAAATGTGTAATCGACAACTTCCGTTTTTTTTTTTGTTCCGGTAGAAGAGAATTAATAATAGAGTATTATCTACAAATTTAAAATCTACTAAGAGGATGTGGAACATACAAAATTCTTATTCTACTTCCTCTTCTTCTTCTTCTTCTGCTTCTTCTTCTTCTGCTTCTTCTTCTTCATCTTCTGGCTTATCTTGACTTGAGTAGGTAATCTCAGGTTCACTCTGTTGGTTGCTATTACTCTTCTATCTTCTATTTTGTCGTATGAAACCACAACTCAAAATAAAAATTGATTTTTAAGGGATATACAATATATCAAAATGTTTTCTAAACAAGAAATAGTCGTGTATTTTTTTCGAAATTAATTTAATTTTCGTTCCACTGCCACTTCACCTATAACCAGTAGCAGTTTGCGACTTCGGTGGCAAGGTGGTAGCGTGCTTGTACTTTTGCGAGTGTCAACACACCTTGCGACCGGAGACTTGTCGTAAAGGAATTACCCGTACTTGTATCGAGTTCTCTTGAAGACGTTAATCGGATACAATTCATTAAATTTTTTGTACGCGATTAACCTTTTAAGAAAAAATTTTGTTGAAAAGACCTGGCGGGTGGAGCCCGAAATTTTTCAAAAATGGGAGCAAAGAACGCAATATATGATTTTCCTTTGAGGTCTCTTTCAAAGTTGTCAGTGTGCAGCGTCACTAACATGATATGTTACAGAAAATTGAAATATCGGTTTCTATAGAAGAAACGGAGAAGAGCAGATGCTGTTGTAACGCAGATGTGAAGTAATGTTTACCCGCCTGATGAGACACATCCAATATACAGTATGTACACTACCGATTGAGTTCCATCATATTTCTTGTCCCACATTAGATTGATTTTTTACGTCTTTCACTCGTATACCAAACCACTCGAAATGTTGTAAAAGTATTGTTATCAACCAAATTTTCGATTTTGACATTATATGTTTCCCATGAGAGTAAACTGATGTGCAGACGTTGTAATGAATGTGGGATATGTCAAAGGCAGGGACGGATCCAGCCCATTAGGGGCGGGGGGGGGGGGGGCTGGGGGTTGGTAGTGGTGGGTCAAATAGAATAAACTTATTTAATATAGATTATTACTATTAATATAAAATACAACGGACTTAAAGAGTATCGAATATTCATAGTCATGAAGTCTGCACTAGTCAAGACATGTAGCGTAGTGGTACGGACTCTGACTTTCACCCGAAAGGTTGTTGGTTCGAGTCCCACACTGGCTACATTTTCTGGCCATTCTTCGGAGGGCATGTAAAGCAGGCGGTCCCGGGCCTTCGTAGTTGAGTGTAAGAGAGGGCTTTATAGCCCTAACTCCGCTAGGTTGGCTTAGTAATAGAAACAATGACAAGTCCTTATTTATTTATTTATTTTATAGCATTATAATGCAGTGATTTCCCGGTGCCTTCTGCATCCTTATGGCGTTGACTCTTCATTGAGTTCCTCCACCTTCAGGGCCAGTTTCACAAGCCCATGCATGTGCCGTAGTAGTGGTTGCTTATTTAGTGGTGACAACTATTCGCCCCATCTCATAGTCATCTTCGGACTACTATGGCTTTTTCTAGACGAACCTGCGCCACCAGACTTGCCACCACACAGGCGCCGATCTACGGGGTCCTCAAAATGTGTAAAACCCCACTATTTCAGACCTATTTTTCACAAATTCTCTCCCGGGGGAGACCCCCGGGCCCCCCTCGTGCTTGATTGAATTAATTACCTACAATATTGAACCCTTATTGCTCTGAAAATGCGTAAAATCCCAATATTTCAGCCCTATTTAAAAAAAAAAAAAATCGAAATTTAATCTTATAGCCCCCTCCTTGGTCTCATTCTAGTTCCGCGCCTGCCACCACACCCTCCGATTATGCCGTTGCTTGGTCGGGGACGGCTTATTCGTTATAATCGCAGATAGCTGGTATCCTTTTCACTATCCGCCACCTGCGACCCCGCTAGTAGCCTGCACCTCAGCCCTAGCTGACATCCTCAGTGTCCGTTATTTCTTAAAAGTCAAGTTTGGTGTTGGTGGCAGCCATATAATGTACATCAAAATGTAGAGGAGCATTTCTTCTACTTTATGACACCTTATTTATGGCTCTACAATCGATATTTTCTGGGAAATTTGATTTTTTACACCTGTAAGATATCCCCCCCCCCCTCCCTCGACTCTTAATAATTGTATGTCGATAAATAATCTTAATCCAACCTTAATCACTATTGCCTTAATCACTATTGGCTTACACACGGAATTTCGTTTCAAAATAGCTAGTTTCGAGATACACTTGGCTTCATTTCCCATCGGATATACGGATCAGTAATTACTACTAGAAAATTGATCCCGTACCTCTTCGAATTATAGACTTTGGCCCCAATCTGGTTCCATTTTCTGTAAAGTTAGTTCTTCTACGTCGAAGGTTCCACCAACACGACTTTATGGGACTCGAGTAATTGCAGGGAAGCAAAATTCGTACAAGACATAATTTGATTCCGGTTCTTTCCGGAGCACATTCACCTCGCATATGTGAAGCTATTATGACAGAAAAATGTAACATAATCAATCCGTGCATAACCATGAACGAGTGACTGCCATGGGCATTATACCGTGAAATAAGTCACTGCACCGCCAAAATACGTGGTTGAATTGGAAAAAGACGCTGTGGTCAGTGGCGTAGCCAGAATTTTTTTTTGGGGGGCCCAGTTTTCATGCAACATCAATACATAAAGTTTGCCGCCTTTTATGAATTACGATAGGTTTTCGAATGAGGTGGTGTTTCATTTGGCGCTCCCCCCCCCCGTATTTTCGTAAAATAGTATAAAAATAGGAAAGCCGTCCTCATGGACGTATACGCATCTTTTAATTAGGGGCATGATCTTAATTTCACCACCCGAAGGGTCGGGGGCTGAGGGGGGCCCGTGGGTCTCCCCCGAGGAAGGTTTTTGAAAAAAATAGGCCTGAAAATGTGGAGTTTTACACATTTTGATGTATATACGTCTTGTAAGCTATTTTAGTAACGTTTAGGTTATACAGCCGAAGAATAGTAGACCTACTGCAAGAAAGGGGGGCCCGGGGATCTCCCCCGGGGGAATTATTTTGAAAAAGAATAGGCCCAAAATAGTGGAATTTACGCACTTTGAAAGCAGTTATGCTCATATTTAACATATGAAGAACATTACAGCTAACAAGGGGGGCCCGGGGAAGGTTTTTGAAAAAAATAGGCCTGAAATTGTGGGCAAAAAAAATTTGATTTTGCAGACGATAACATTATTAACAAAACTGGATACAGGGGGACCGGGGTCTCCCCGCGGAATTTTTTTGAATAAATATCTGAAAAATTTTCTGTTTTGCTAAATTTGGGGGGTCCGGACCCCCCTTGGCTACGCCACTGTCTGTAGTGTAGTGGTTTGAGTGCTGGGTTAAATTGCTTAAGTTCTGAGGGCCGGCAGGCTGATCATGGCGATTATAATACCGGGGTTTATTTAATTCCCTGGTATTAAAAAATATAAACAAGATAATTTTATAATGGAAAGTGCTATTCAAAATTTGTTTGTTTACATTTTTAATACCAAGGAATTAAATAAACCCCGGTATTATAATCGCCATGATCAGCCTGCTGCTATGGCGATTATTTTTAATCTTATAACCTGGTATTAAACATGTAAACAAGATAATTTTACAATGGAAAGTGCTATTCAAAATAAATTGTTTTGTTGACATTTTTAACCCCAGGAGTATGTTAATATTGTACTAATCGCTATAATAGGCCCACAGAAGGTTTGCGGTTCAAAGCTATAGGGGTGCAGGATCCAGAGTTGGAACGACTTTCTACTAGAACCTAAAACCACTAAAACCTTGGTACATAATAATAATAAGGGGAGGTCCAAACTACAAAGTACCTCCCCCCCCCCTCCTGAGTCCACCCTTGTTTCGAAGTAGCGTCGAATGATTTTTTTTCTTTAGGTATCGTAACTTAACCTGACTGTAACTGTGAGACTAGGACTCGTCTCTGTACTTGGTCAAGTCATTCATCCGCCCGTTACGTTGCGCCGAAGTGGTAAGCTTGTCTCTACTTGGGAGGGGTAACTTTGGAACTAGGATTTTTAAGGGGGAGGGCATGATTTAACTTATACCTCACATTTCTAGTTGAATCAGATATAATTTGGTCAAAGAGCTTATTGTATCTAGTGCTTGGTCTAGAATTTGGTGAGAGGAAGGCAGTTTATTGCCCCACTCACCTCTTCTCAACATATTTGGTTCCAAATGTGGGGGGGGGGGGTGCAAAGCCGGATGAAGCTACTATCCAGTACCACCCTGCACAAATAAAATACTTTCTTTAAAAATACCTAGTATCTTTCCCTTCCCCTACTTTGCAAGCCCAGCTATAGGCTAACCTATTTTGGTATGTTTCAAAGCGTCCTTTCTCGGGGTACCACCCCTTCTTGTAAAACAACTCACCACTCACTTTAAAATACTTTAAAAATACCTAGTCCTTTTCCCTTCCCCTATACTCTGCAAGCCCACTGCCCAGCTATAGGCTATCCTATCTTGATATGTTTCAAAGCGTCCTTTCTCGGGGTAGCCCTATAAAATCCATTTTTCGAGAGGAAGGCGGAAGCGCCCCTCTCAGCAGGTCCGGGCCGGCTTCCATCTTTCGCGGCAACGTTGGAGCCCCAATCTTTCTTCCTCTTTCTGTCTTCCCTTTTCTCTACTGAGAAGAGATGTCTTTAAAATTGTACAAGAATGTTTTGAAACAAATTGTATTTTCAGTTTTAAAACAGGTATTTAATATGATACCCAGCTATCATTTTATTCTCATAAGCCCTACACAGGAAGAGACTTAATAGCTTCTAGGTCTCACTCCAGCGGACGTTTCTCCAGACATTCCAGAGCTTCCATCTCTATGTGATGTGGGAAAGATGGAGTTATATAGCGGAAGAAGTAATAACCGCGTGTGTTCCGGTTCGGTGGGCAAACTTGTGAACCTGACTTTCAGGTATCCGCGGGAGGGGATACCGATGACAATGCAGGCTAATAATGTGTAAATGAGGGAACCTGGGTGGCTAATGCGCTGTGAACACGCAGTTAAATGATGAACAGTGCACATTAGAGAAAGTTGAAAGACAATGTGGCAGGAGGCAAGGGGCCGGACCAAGTGTAGCCCCAAAGGGACCGAAAGACAGTGGGGTTGCAAGTGGAAGGTTTTGGATAACTGGGCTCTGTACGGATGTAAAACGTGGTGCATAAGTGAGAAACAACTCAAGAAACTAGAAGCATTTGAGATGTGGTGTTATCGTTGCATGCTACGGATACCTTGGCGAGCCCAGAGTAAGCCAAACAAAAACTCTCCTTGCATCGATAAGTAAAAAAAGAGACATTTGTTTCGACACGAAAACATCATAAGCTGCATCATAGAGGGAACAATGGAAGGCGTCAACAGACCTGGGCGCACAAGAAACGAGTATCTGCAGCAAGTGATGGAGGATGTAGGGGCCAAGTCATACGTGGAGCTGAAGAGGGCGTGCCAGGATCGAGGGGAGTGGAGGCATCGAAGTCACATGTTGCTGCCAACCAGCCATCCGGCTGTAACTTGAAGAAGAGAAGGGCATGGGGCGAGAGGCCGGGTCAACAACTGTAGCCCCAAAGGGACCGGCCGACCTAACGGCAGTGGGGATGCAAGTGGAAGGTTTTGGATAATTTGGTAGTAAGGCAGGGACAGGTCCAGGCGTGGATTTGGGTTTAGTACTCCCAAAGGGGAGTGCTGTGAACCCTATCTTAGTTACACGGTGAATAGTTGAAATTATAGAGAAAGTTATTAGTATAATGTTTGTATATAAGTTATTAGGAAAGAACGTCAAGTCTTCAACGGGAGGCTTCCATGGAGGGATGGAGAACAGAAGGGAGGGACAGTAAAAGGATCCAGGTATCCAGGTAAAGGAGGGGAAGTAGTTGCTTAACGCTTAAGTAGTTGGACATCTAGTTAAGGTTATACAGGTATATTCTCATGCTTTCCAATTCAATGCTCTCTAGTGTAGAGAGATTTTCATCCAAGGGGTGGGGAAATATTTTCAATTCTTTCCCCAGAAGGAGATCTCCCGGACACCCCCCCCCCCCCACCGGGTCGGAGGGTCAGTGTCGTATTCTTCAAATTTTAGGAGGCAATGGACCCCCCCTCCCCGCGAGCCCTGGGACACCAAATGACGCCCTGCTCCGCAGGCTTCATTTTTTATAAAAAGATAAAGTCGAAGCCCCACTGATGTAAATTGGCAATTAAATGCCTTAGGCCTAATGATGACTCGTATATGTACTTGGTTTTGGTTGATTTTTTGCGTCAATGGTAAGCTTGTCTCAGCTTGTCCATTATCGATTGTAGCCTGTGTAGGTTGACATATCGAGGACGTATACCAGTTTGCCAATGGCCAAAAATGTATACGGAAACAATAAAAATAATGTCCGAAATCCATGGGGTCGTTGGCATGGGACAAAGGACCAATGGGCACTATAAGTAGGCCTAAGTCCAGAAAGAGTCCTTCAAGATATTATAACAATGACTAATGAGCCACGCAGGGGTCTTAACTAGGTCAGTAAATAACTGCCTATTTTTTTTTTTTTTTTTTTTTTTTTTGTTAATTTACCGCAGTTTGCAGCTTGGGCCTCCAGGTCTTTATCGCCCACCGGGCCGTATTCAAAGTGTCTATTGTTCTAATAGAGCTTGCATTCCAGGTGATGGACCTCCACCATAAAAAGACTGAGTCCGTAAAGCAATTTACTGGTTACTAACCCCCTTCTTGTTCAACTGATTTGTTTATCGGTTGAATTTGCATTACTCAGCCTAAAATGACGTAGGAAATGTTCTTTATAGGTTGGCGGGCGGGAATTTCTTAGCCTGGTCCTGGAGAAAAGCGAATTGAACGATGAACTTGTTGCTTTTGCCAGTTTTGCCAGTTGAGTTGCGACCGTTGTCGGTAGTGGAAGTGGTGTGTGTTAATTGTGCTATTGTTATCGTGTTGAACATGCTCGTGGGAATTTTATAGGGTTTGTCATTTATTTGACCATTTGTTTCTATGTAGCCTACCGTGAGCCTTTTAATAACATAAAAGTTTGGTGACATTTCCAACCACTTGCCTTCTTTCTCAAGACCTGATGGCAGTGGAACTTAGTATTAGTAGCATACGTTACCAGTGTAGACAAGCCAGAACAAACTAAGGGTGGCTGTGAGTATTCAAGCTTCAGGTCCCACCAACCCTTGGAAGCTAGCCTATATATAAAATGGCACCGCCATCTACGAATACATATCGGCATGGGCGTATAGCTAGGATCGGATCCAGGGGGGGGGGGGGGCAGGTGCAGAAGCTAGATTAAATCGATTGGTTTTCGCGGGTTTATTTGAATTTTTTTTTAAATATAAAGATCGTATTTATTATAATTATCTGGTTTAAGTTCCTCGCACTTTTTTTTATATCTTATTAAAATTCATCAATGAAAACCTAATTCTATCTAGTGTTAACTCGTCAAATCTATCTTTACTCTGCCTACGGTGACGGCATACGTCGTGTAGTATTCTTTACCGAGACTTTACAAGCGGTGATGGACACCGCCCTTACTTGTGTCGGAAATCTATCGGAAAGATGAATCCGGCGGATACATTTCCTGTTTTTACCCTAGGCCAATGCAGCATTTTCATTTTTTTTCGGATTTCGGATTTTCGGCACTTGGTGAATGTGACCCATGACGTACCCTCTCAGGAGGGTGTATGGGGGGGGGGGGGGTGGCAAGTAACTTGTTTTGTAGGCTATTATGTTTAAAGAAAACTCAATCTGTCTACTAAACATTAGCTAATTGATTGGTAACCCCAATTTTATACCCCCCCCCCCCGGCTGGTGGTTGCGGAGAATCCGCAAAAAGACACCTAGGTCTATACATTTTCTAGACTTTTTGACCACTGCTTCTTGGGCCACCTGCTCTGGCTGCCCCCCCCCCCCAAATTTAGTAAATCTGTTAATTGTCAGTTTATTTATTAATTTCCAATTTAATCGATGCTGCCCCCCCCCCCCTCCCTCCAAACGATGGGCTGGATCCATCCCTGATGATACCGCAGCTGAGGACTTCCTGTGCCTTTACCTGCTGGTAGAAGCTTATTGAACGTAATCATGTTGGTTTGGTAGTTGATGTACGTGCCTAGAATAGGCAGAAAGCAACGGCAGTTAAACTCGACCAGTCCAAGTTGGCCAAAATAGGTTTGCGGACAGCGGACAATTCCATATCCCCGCTATAACTATACTGTAATTGTTTACTATTGACATCGTCTGGCTAGCCCCATAACAGAGCCATAACATAAGACATAAACGGTAATTCAGCTTTGTATGGTGTTGCAAATTGGTATACCTACCAGTGGTTTCAGCAGTAAAAGGTGTAGTGAAATGAAATAAAAACCGTATTTTTATTATGCGAGCTTTAGCCCCGAAGGGCTGCTCTACCAGCTAAAATATTTTTTTTTTAATACAAATCAGTATAGATATTATGTTTTCCCCGCTCCCCATCCAAGGTACTACTACCTGGTTTAGTTTTCCCATAAGGTTGAGTGTGCAGTTCCAACAAAACCTTCCCGTTCACCAATTCTCACAGTAGCAGTATCAAGGGGGGGGGGTCAGAGGGTCCGGACCCCCCCAAAATAAATTGACTTACACTTGATAACAATGGGTTTACAGTGGGAATTAAAAATAATCATGTTTTTTAATGTTATAATCCACTGAACCTGACCGCTGACCCCCCCCCCCTAAATTGGAGGCAAAATCCGCCCTTGAGCAGTATCTTCTTTAAATGCCTCTTCTATCACAACGTTGGCGATCATCATGGCAATTTGGACCTTGGAGACTGCTGCGCTACGAAATGGCAAATCGTGCTCTTGCCAAAGCACTGCCTCAGGTTTTTCAACCAGGATGTTCTTCTTCAGCCGGAGCCCTCTGTCTTTCTATCTTCCATTGGATTATTACATGCAGAAGGTGATACCTTGTCCAATGCCAACGACCCCATGACTTTCGGACATTATTTACATTATAATGCAAGGGAAGATAGAAGGACAGAGAAAATTATCTTGATGCATACCAAGTCTGTACCAGAGTAGTTATCTCACCCGGGGGCGGTATACTCTGCCCATATACTCGTAGAACCTCATGGCTCACAATATCGCGCCAGCCACCCCGATCCAGCGTCCTTCGGTGACACTCGTGGACACCTCCTTCAGATCTCTCTCCACATCATCCAAGCATCGTCTTCCCACCCTTCTTCTACCCCGACGCGCCGTGTGAAGGACGCTCCTCGACTGAAGTATCACGACGCGGACCGAGAACGGGACCCATTCCCGTCTCGCCGTTCCGCGTGCATCCGCAACCCTTCGGCTGGGCGCCCGTCCAAGACATCTCCCTCAGATATCTCTCCACATCATCCAACCATCGTCTTCCCACCCTTCTTCTACCCCGACCCGCCGTGTGAAGGGCGCTCCTCGCCTGCAGTATCACGACGCGGACTGAGAACGGTGTTCATCATCCCCGTCTCGTCGTTCCACGTGCATCCCCAACCCTTCGGCTAGGCTAGGACATCTCCCTCAGATATCTCTCGACGTCACCCAACCATCCTAGTCTTGGTCAGCCTGAGGCGCCAGCAGTAGAAGTAATATTCCACTTTACCCTCACATAGTGGCAGTGGTCTTAACGAGAACACCTATAGCTGTTACATCTATTTTTCTACCTCTGCAGAGTCCCTAATTGTTAACGTAGCGCATCGCAAGCCATAAACAGTAATAATTCAGCGATGTCTAGTTTTTTAAATCGGTACCCGTGGCCTCAGCAGTGAGGAGTGTAGTGACCCTGGAGTCCGGAGTGTCAGTGAATACCTGGACGGCTACTGTGATGGGTGTCCTCAGGTGGCGTGAACGCACCGCGAGCCATCGGCACTCTTTGGAATCCGCCGCCGGTAGGAAACTCTCCGACTCTGCGTCTCCTGTAAGTCTATAATCAATCTAATCTATAGGCCTCGATACTGTATAACGAAATTGGTTTAATTCAAGCATTTATAACTCAAGAACGGTTGGACTGATTATTATGATTTTTAATTTATTTGGAATTGCCTCTGTCCCGACAAGCAGAATAGCATCTTGCGATCTTAAATAGGCCGATCTACCACCCGCCGTTCTATAGGCAAAGCGCAATGCACAATTTCACATCTTGTAGCAGATATTAGAGGATACAGAAAAAACTGGACTTGGCGGGTTTCGACCCCACGATCTACGCCTAACCGGGATGTCGCGTCGTCTTAACCGCTGGACCACAAGCCCCGACAAGTGCAGTTATCTCCGAATCCTCTACTTATGCTCTTAATGACATGATTCGTATTGCTAGACAGCACAGCAACACATTTGTGTAAATGTTGTTTTCATTTTTAACCCCAAGAATAAGTTAATACTAGGCCCGTAGGAAAGAACGACTTTGTAACTCATTTTAACATACAGTATGTATATTGAGCCTGTATCCTACAGGTACATAAATGAGGTGACGGGTTACCCGTAAAAAGATCTATCCCCTCCCTTATTTGTTCCCTTAAAAAGAAGTACACATACGGGCGTTGTAAACTATTCAAGTACCGGTCATAAATCTACAATATGAACTTTAATTAATAGTTACCAGTAACTATAATAGTACTCTTTGTCGTGCAATACATCATATTGTAGTTCATTGATTTGGTTGTTAAATGACGGCTGTTCACTGTGGAAACTAAATGGTTGTTGCGTCTACTATGCGTTTTGCAATAACTATGAGCAAAAAGCTTTAAATGGACGTACTGTAATTGAATTTACTTGTTATTAATTTCTCATGAATTGGTTCATAGACCACTAGTCTCAATAATACAAGAGTATCGTACAGGTACTTTGTTTCCACTTTAAATATCAACTGTATGTACTATTAAGCATTTTGATTACTAAATATACTAGACTATATGTGCCTGCTGTTACATAAGAAAATGAGAAAGCCGATTTATACAGATTTTTTTTCATCACATGCAAGCAATATATTTTTAAGGTTAATGGCAATGGTGTAACACTATTTAAAAAAGGTTTAGTTGGACATACATTGCCTGTTGTGTTAATAGTTGGTGAGGGCCGTGGTTGAATGGTTAGAGAGCTTGCATTTCAATCGGGGGAACGGTAGTTCTAATCCTCAACGGGATCGGATTTACTTAATAATTCAGAGTAGAATACAAGAGCGATGAGTCAATCGACCAAAAACCATCAGTCTTTATCAGGACTAAGCCTGATGATGGGAGTAGCACCCACGCTCGAAACGTCGTTCCCTTCCCCTGACAATGGGCTCCGCCCTAACTTTTCGATGACCATGAGGCCCATACCTCTAATGGCTATTAACACAACAGACAATGTAAGTACAACTAACGCTTTGTTAAATCGCATGCAAGCAATGAAATGCTACATTTTCTGGTCATGCTTCCTAGGGCATGTAAAGCAGGTGGTCCCGGGTTTTCCGAGATGAGTGTAAGAGAAGGCTTTATAGCCCTAACTCCACTAGGTTGGCTTAGAACAAAAAAATTCAATATTTATACATTTATTTAAATGAATATATCCAATTGAACTCTTCAGTCAACTCTGTAGGTTAGTACCCGTGTTGAGTTACGACACGTATCCGATCGCATGGCGTATAGAGACTCGCACCATACAAGCTCAAGCACGCTACCACCTTGCTATTGTCTTGCAATTTTCGGCAGTCGTTTTTTCAATATATCTCATAAAACTTTTAAACCACAAGTCCGATAATCCGGCACGTTCGGGACCGGCTCGGTGCCGGACTAACGAAAATTCCGGTCTATCGGGCGGTAATTATAAGAACAATTAGGTTAATAATGAAACTACAAATACATTATGCAAATACATGCAACAAAGTTTATTTTATATAATGTATGTACACGTACTGTAAAACATATTTCACTTAGATTTAAAAAATCACGAATGGCTTTTTGTTTTCTTGACTTTTGGCGTTTAGTATTAAATTTATATCTAATGAAAAAACTTCCGAATAGGCCTAGCTCTCGAGCGTTTTTATTTGCTTTAAAGACACACTTTTGGAGCAAACCAAAATTTTTACAATTTTCCGGAGTGATGCCGGACTATCGGGCATTCCCGACTGTTGGATTCCGGACTAATGGACTGCTACTGTACTAGGCCGATGGTGTACTCTCAGTGAAATCAGTCTTTATAGGTTAAGTTGTATGTACAAATCAAGCTCGTTAATTGTGGCTAACCGGTGTTATAGAAGGTCATCATATCGAAATGTAGCGGACTATTTCTGCTAAGGAATGTGACATTTTGATTATTTCATGACATATTTGATTTTTATACTTGTAAGGCTCCCCCCCCCCCCCATTGTTTCTGAACTCCCAAGACATTGCGCTGCTGTGTGGACCTGAAGCCTTATTTGTAAGTTATTAACAGAATTCCTATCTCTTTATCTGCAACAAGAAAAAATTATGCGCCATGCTTTATCTATCGGAAATAGTTGTAATAAGTAGGCCTATTATCGTCCTGGTGACACATTTAGCTTTTATCTCGCTAATATCACTGGTTGCGAAAAATAATTAACTATAATAATATTTTTTTTATCTTATCAATGGAATGGTGCAGGACGTTAGCAGTAAAATAGAAAGTTTATTGCACTCGTTGGTGCTTCAATTTATGATATGAAAGTTGACCTGCGATGTGATGGGAGATAACTTTAAATATTGTCGTAGGTCAAATATTGTAAGTAGTATATTGAGCTATTGATAATTTACACTGAATTGAACCTGACAAAAAATAATAAGATCGCAACTAAAACACTTCGCCAAGGAATCCGAGCAAGTCGTGCTAAAAGCTTAGTCATTTAAAGTTGTTAGAAATTCTTTGGCATATTGAAGTTGTCATAAGAATAGAATAGAATATTTTCTTGCGAAAACATGCACTAATTAAATACACTTATTAATCTCGACCATATTTGGTAGTGTCAAAGATCTTTCGAAAAACAGAATAATTTCATTACGCATTCACATTTCATGAAAATATTGCAGCTTGTCCGGGGTTACTGCAGGGACGGAACTAGTCAATTTAGCTGGGGGGTAGTTGCTGGGTGTCAAAATAGAAGAAACATATGCAGTATTGATTAAATAAGAGCGTTATAAATTAACTTATTACAATAGATTTACTAAATTTTAAATTTTGGTGGGGCAGCTACCCCCCCTTGCCCGTCGCCCCCCCCCCCCTCTGTATCCGTCCATGGGTTATTGCCTACTGGACATGGTAAAAAAGGGAAGTGAGTGAATTGTATTAAATAAATAAGGACTTTTTTGTTCTATTACTAAGCCAACCTAGCGGAGTTAGGGCTATAAAGCCCTCTCTTATACTCAACTAGGAAGGGCCGGGGCCGCCTGCTTTACATGCCCTCCGAAGCATGGCCAGAAAATTTAGCCAGTGTGGGACTCGAACCAACAACCTTTCGGGTGAAAGCCCGAGTCCGTACCACTACACTACATGTCCTGATGTATTGTACGATATGTGTATTTCTATTAGTACAGTACTGAAAATATGACAATGTATAGGTTATTCGGATACGTCATTCATTGAATTGTTTGGATGCGAATAATCTTTTATAAATTAAAAAAAAAGCCGATCATGGTGAAAGTAAGCATTTGTCCCATCTTCGTATATTTTCGGCAGCCAAGTCGCGCATCTTCTCAATTTTTTTGGTATAAAAGCGATTTAAATAATTCAAGTTCTGCTTTATATTTTAAGAGTAAATGGGAGGCTAGAAATGTTTTTCCAGCCGTACAATGAAATTGCGGAAAATGATTTTTATTACTTTACAACCGTCCCTGATTACAAATTCACCCCTGCATAAAACCCCTCAGTTTTCTATATAGTGTGTGCTACCCTACAGCGACCAGGGAGGGATGCGTTAATACGAAAAATCGTCATGCCCTATCGCCCCAGAGGGACTCTGAAATTATTCGCCAATATGCATAAAATCATCGTAAAATCATCGTGGAAATCAGCGAAGGGAAAGCTTTGTAAAGATTCAGGGCTGGGGTTGTGGGGGTGTTTGACAAGAGCAGGGTGCTAACTCGATAATACTTGACTTTTATTTTTCTAGCCCTGTCAATTTGTACATCATATCGTACTGTATAGTTATTGACAGAAGAGACGCTTGCCAGATTATGTGTAGAGACGAGAAAAGTAGACCAATAAATGTTGCAAAAACTAAGTACTCAGTAATGTCAGCCTTGGAAAGGAGGCGAAGAGACTGACTGACCAGACTGTGGAAAGAATGACCTTCAAAAATGTCAAGAGCTTCGTCCTAGGGGCAGAGGTAAACAACATCAATAAAATTAGCGACGACATAGATATACGTATAATAGCAACTGACTGAGCATACTTCGCGAACCTGAGATTACCTGCGGTGAGTCAAGACTTAAATCCAGAGCCACTAAGTTCAGGATATATAGGTATCAGACCTATTGCGACATACGGCTTGGAAACCTTAAATCTTACTGTCAATGACGCATACAAACTGCGAGTATTGGAAAGAAAGATAATAAGGAAGATCTAAGGACCCCCATGCGAAGATGGGGAGTGGCGTATAAGAAACAACGCCGAACGACAACGGAGAAGACATAGTCCGGTTCATTAAATCGCAACGCATAAGATGACTGCGGCACGTCGTAAGAATGTCAGACGACCGCATGCCGAACATGATGTACAAAGCAAGCATGACAGGAAGACGACTGGCGGGACGTCCTCGAAAACGAAGGATGAGTTGGAGACTGATGTTCGCGAGTTGGGAGTCCGTAGATGTTGCAGCGTTGTACAAAACCGAGAGTCTATCAAAGGCTATAGAGCCAGAAGAAGTTGAAGAAGAAGTTATTGACAGTGTCTTGTGCAAAATATTTGAAAAAAAGAAAAAAGTAAATTCGTGTCGGGGTGGTACTACCCGTGGTACAGGAGTTTTCAGGTTGCATCAACAGCCTCCTGTTTAACCTATCGACAGTCAGGGAAGACTGCCGGGACCGCCGGCTTTACATGCCCTCCGAAGCATGGTAGTCAGAAGATAAATAATTGTACCACTAGAAAATTTTGGCATTCGGGTGGGACTCGAACCAGTCACCTTCTGGATGATAGTCCGAGTCGTTACCTTTACGCCATTCTGACTACACTACACTGACTGACTACACTACACTGAAAAAAAGAATCCGGGACGTAGCCACTTGCGTCACGAAGGAACTATACTTTAATTTATTAATATAGAGTTGTCCACTCGCCTGGAAAATGCCTGGAGATCCTGTTCAGTGGAATAAAGGGCGTGTCCCCGCTGGATAACCTTCGAGACCTCCACCTACGCATATATTAATTTATCTATGTACAAATTCGCGCAAACATGTGTCGACAACTTACTGTACATGACAATAAATCAAATCACGCAATATTAATTAATTTGTAATCAATGATTAACTGTCGACTACTGTTCTGAAAATCCAAAAAAAAAAAGTATGTTGGACTCGGTATCTACATATTAAGGGGGATTCAAGTCCTCACCTGGATTTTTTTTTTATGGAAACTCCCATTCACACATTCGTCGCTGTATCTTCTATGAGATCTGCAAGGGTTTGTATTTTCTGATTTTTTTTGGCAGTTTCTATCATTACACGGTTATTAAGACCATCGAACATAGCAGTACCAGCTCTGCAAGTGTTTGCATGTTCTGATTTTTTTTGGCAGTCTCTATCATGTACACGGTTATTAAGACCATCCAACATAGCAGTACCAGCTCTGCAAGTGTTTGCATGTTCTGATTTTTTTTGGCAGTCTCTATCATGTACACGGTTATTAAGACCATCGAACATAGCAGTACCAGCTCTGCAAGTGTTTGCATGTTCTGATTTTTTTTGGCAGTTTCTATCATGTACACGGTTAATAAGACCATCGAACATAGCAGTACCAGCTCTGCAAGTGTTTGCATGTTCTGATTTGTTTTGGCAGTCTCTATCATGTACACTGTTATTAAGACCATCCAACATAGCAGTGCCAGGATGCACATCAGTGTTCAGATTGTTCACTTTGACAAGGTGCTGCAAGTCAGAGATTCCAAAAAGAAGCGGTGTTTTCCCACAATCTATGCCGATGACAAGCTACGTCACATTGAAATTTCTTTTTGTTTATGTTTCGATTCCCATTTAGTCAGCTACGATAGAGCAGGAAGAATCTTTAGCGGTGGCCTTGGCGGATTTAGTAGTATTATGGAAGAAAATATCGCTATGGGCACGTAAAGACTTTCAGGCCTGAAAACATGATTCATAAACGTGCAATACCTGTAACATAAACACTTAAAACTGGTATGGTAGGCCTAATCGATGTATTGAAACTTAAAAGGCAAATTTAGGTGTTTACGTTTCTTATTATAATAATTTTCAAGGCAATCATCAATGTAACTTGTATCTGCCATACAAAACGTAAACTTACTTACTAAACTTAAAAGTTACTTTATAAACATTATTAACACGCTCATTTTGGAGGTAGTGACTGTAAGAGGCATTTCAAAGAATAAATAAATAAATATGTATATATTTCTGTTAAATTATACAATACAAATAATCAACAAGTAATTGACAAGAAAGTATAAAGTAAAATCGTCAAAATATCGTCAAAATCAAGTAGTTCTGTCATTGTGCTAGTGCCTCAGTGACAGTGTAGAAAGCTTTCTCTAAGAGATGGTCTCTAAGCAATTTAGGCAAGTTAGTAGCATTTCTCGCCGCTCTCAGTTCAATCGGGGGTTTTCTGAGGTAGGCGAAACCTTGAAGTATAGGATCCAGTCGCTCACACTTGGCTGTGCGTGGCGCTGGCCGTACAAGGTCTTCCCGTTGCCTCGTGTTGTATAATGCGAAGGCGAAATCAGTGTAAAATAGGCATTGGGACTTGGACATTATTTTTGTTGAAGGGCCTTTGGACGTTGGCCTACTTTCGGGGCACAATGAATCTTGTCCTGGCAAATACCTCATTGATGTTTCTGTCATATTTTAAGAATGGGTTGAAATGCCCGAAATTAGCTCATATGGAAATAAAGACAATTTTCTTTCTTTCTTATTATTTCCATATCGGCTACAAGCGACAATGGACAAGCTCGGACATGCTTACCATTGACACAATGTAACAGGCGTTTGGGTGATTTAACCAAGCCCCACCCAACCTTACCTTAATTTCATCAGAGAAGGGGAAAACGCGGCTGACGGGCAAGTTACTGACCACAACATCCCAAAGCCCTATTACAAATATATAGGGCCTGGTATGAGGCCAAGTTAAGCTACTGTCTAGGAGTATGGGGTGGGGCTGCAACCACTCACTTACGTCCACTCCGCACAGCACAGAACTATGCACTTAAGACAATTACAAGAACACCCAGGCTGACGCACTCAAACACAGTTTACAAATCCAGCAATATACTACCGCTGGAACTACTATACAATAAGCAACTACTTTCCTTTAATCAGAGTCATATAGCGCATAAAATCGTTAGTCCGTCTGTCAATATCCGAAACACTAGATCTCATGCATACGAAACACTCCCACTACCCTCATGGTCTCTTTCGCGCACAAGAAACAGTCTGCTATATAAGGCAATATCTGCCTTCAATATATACTCTAAGCACACCGATAACAAACCAGAATACGATGTCAAAAGCAGTCATAAGTCAAAAATAAGCCTAAACATAACTAACAAATTGAAAACACTCACTTAAGACATAACACTCAGTTGCAAAACAATTAACACAAAACACTAAATTGATATCTTTATATTGTCTATGTTTAAGTAATTTTAAGCTTGTAAGGCTGTAGCCTACCACTTATTAGATTGGGCGGCTATTACACTGAGGATTGTCAGTGTAATAGCCGCCCAAGATAAAGCGTGACCCTCACACGCCTCACGGTACGAGGGAGCGCAACCATTATTAAAAAAACTGTATAAACATTAGATCGAGGTAAATACACGTTTATTTATTATTATTATAAATAGAGCAGTAGTCAAGACGGAGGGCCTCATACCTGTCCTCAGACCTAGACATCTTTATGTTGTCGTGCCAAGGTGTTCTTAAAAAAATAAATGAAAAATACAAATATTGACTCAGATTAGGCCTGACAATAAGCCTTGTTTCGTTATCACCTCTGTTTTACTGTCACTGGCAGATGCAGTGGGATCAGTATGGTTACCCTCATTTACACCCAGATAGGGTCATCCCAACGATATTAATTACAATAGATTAACCATGCCTATGACCCTACCGTATGTGTAACTTATGAAGATTATAAAACTGCACTAGCGTTAGTTTTGTTTGGTAGACTAGGCAGAAGCCAGAGTTAGGGTACCAAAGACTACACCTACTGTAGTACTATATTTATTTATTGCTTTCCAATTTATACGTAGTATAAGGAAAGCTTTGTGATGGTCGAAATTTTCAATTCCGAGATTTCAACGTTTTAAGGTCCCAGGAACCCAAAAAAGTGGTTTTTACGAAATGTCTGTCTGTCTGTCTGTCTGTCTGTGCGTCGATTTCCGGGCAAACTACTCGGTCGATTTTGATGAAATTCGGCATGTAGGTTCAAAAAAATCATACCTCGGGACAATTTTTTTTTATTTTGGGCTAACTCAATTTGGGGGGTTTTTATTTTCAAAAAACTTCAAGAAAACGTCTAAAAAAATTATTTCTCAAAAACGGCTCCAACGATTTCTTTTAAATTCACATATATTGTAGTTGTTGTTAATGTTGGTAAAATGCGGGGGGTCGCTTGCCACTTGATAGTTTGCTTCTGGGGGCAAAAAAAATAAAAAAATTACTAAATTTTAATGAAAAATGACTAAAAAATAATTTTTCTGCGAAACCTTTTTATCGATGATTTCTAACTTCAAGCATGTTTTAGGTGTTAAATTGAGTAATGAAACCGGATAGTTTGGTTTCCAAAAAACTATTTGGTTTTGTGCAAAAATTTTTTTTTTTTTGAAAAAATGAAAGCAAATTCACGCTCAAATGCATTGCGTGACCTGCCATTATTGCTGTGTGGTAATGTGTAGGCCTGACCTATCTTGAATTTAAGTCACCTTCAGGTGGTGGACGACCCCCCCCCCCCCCCCCGTGATATGATATGAAAATAATCATTTTCTCACTCTACTAATCGATAAATTGGAAAGCATGTTCGAGTAAACTCGGACCGGTTCTTTATTTAATGGATTTATAAGAAGAAAACAAAAAATGTAAACTTGCCGTCACAGCGAACCAAACCATGGGCTTTCTTGATACTAGGTAGTGCAATGATTTACTGGTTTACCACTTTACCAACCGGTTGAACGAAGTTCGAGGCTCGGTCGGTGCGTTTTTTATTTCACGAAGAAGGGTCAAGGGGAGGCGGGGCGGGGCTCTTATAAATTATATCTTATACAGTATGTAATTTTTCAATTAAATATGACAAAGTCACTGCCCACTTTATATCGAAGTAGCCATGAGAACGAGAACGACCCAATCATAATGCATTTTTCCAAAAATTACTATAAGACAAATGCGATGCAAGTATAGTCTATTCACTTAAAGTGGAAATTGAATACAGTACTGTATGCACTGTAGTTGAAGTATCTCTTTTATATTAATTAACGTAGGAGCTCCAAGAGTAATTGCTAAAATTCCCCTCCTAAACTATAAGTTCAATAGCGGCCTTACGCCCCCCCCCCTCCCCCTCCCCAAAACGGGTACCATCAAAATAGCTTCTTTATTGCTTCAGACTAGTACTTTTTGTGGTAATGAAATGTCAGAAAGGTGATAAGAGTTGTATGACTATGATTTATCATACAACTGTGCCAGAGCTCAGGTGTGCGAGGGTAATTACGTACAACTAGAAGTTCAAGGTCGTTGTAGAAACTAGAATTGATCGCTAGTTTAGCCTACTGATTCGATGGCGGAATGCTAGCTTTGCTACTTGGCTACATCGTGTAGTGTAGATATTGATGAAAGATAAAACACACGCAACTGACGCGACCTGGAATAGGCTATTTTTTATATATATATACAGTAGGCTGCAGATTATTTGCTAAAAACATAGAATTTAGTGAAATTTTCAAAAAAAAAACTAGTACAGGGTCTGTCCGGAAAGTAATGAGCTTGATTTTTTTTTACAAAATTTATTGAACATACGGGTATATACAAGTATTTTAACTTAATATTCTTCAAAATAAGACAGAAGGGTCTTCAGTATATTTTTGCCAACGCGATTCCCATTCTGTATCATCTACCTGGAACTCCTCTGCCGGAATACTGTTCAGTAAGGTCGTCGAAGTAGCTTGGACGTTCTCCAGGGTGCTCAGATGATGTCCTTTTAGCTCCCTTTTCAGTCGAGGAAGTAAAGAGTAGTCCGCGGGGGCTAAGTTTGGACTTTAGGGTAGCTGAAAAATCGTTTCGTCACCAATCCGTCAACCCAAAGGTGACATTGACGGACAAAATGAGACGGTGCATTGCCATGATTTTGCTCAAATCTTCTGTGTGGCCAACTCTTCCAAAACAATCTCTTGACAATGATCTTGGCAAGTTCAATAATTCCGACATCATACCAACACTCATTCGTCGGTCTGTGTTCAACAATTCACACAAACGGGTGAGGTGTTCGTCCACTCGCGATGTTGATGGGCGTCCAGAACGGGCCTCGTCGGTGACGTCTTCCCGACCTACCCTGAACCACTTGTGCCACTTCTTTGCCTGCGAATAGGACATGGAAGCAACCCCGAAGACTTCTTTAAGTATGTCCCATGTTTCCTTTGGTGTCTTGTTGAACTATACACTAAACTTTACCCTAACTCTCCGAGAGCTTAATTTTAGAAACAGTGAACTTCGTACCGCCTAACAGTTAATGAATGTCGCATGTGAATAATTTCTCCAGACCAGGGGGTCTGGACCCCCCCCCCCCTCCCCCTATATATATTCAGTGTACACTAGATAGGATGGAGTTTTAAACATAATACCTATTAAATGTTACCTCGCCTCCGGTGACGTCAGATGGACCCCCCCCCCGAAAAATATTTCTGGCTGCAGCCTTGACTGAAGACCCATCGGCAGACCGAGGACAACCGTCGAGGAACACAACTTGCCGGAGCCAGAGGAAAAACAATGGCCAAGCTAAAGGCGGTACAGCGTCCCACCGGGTCGAGTCCTAGAAATAGGTCCGAGGTGATCCCTTCACGCTGCGCACGCGGCATTAAGAGGGAAGAAGAAGACTTCCCAATTTCTGTGTGCTTGGAAATCTACCTAAAAGAAGCAAAAAGACGTACAAACTTTGAAACGTATTCTTCGCAATCTATTTTAGTTTTCAATTAACTCGATCGAGGTGCGCCAAAATAAAGACACTGTATCCTCGACCACCCACTGCGGGTGGGGGGGGGGGGCGTGGGGAGTCCCCCTTCCTAACCCAATTTACCCAATCTCACGACTCAATTGTATTTACACATGGCAACATTTTACTGGCTGAAATAACGAACTTTGCTCTCTATAGTGTTGTTTCTTTCTTCGACGGTGTCCTTGGAACCTTTCCACCCCTCCCCCCATAAAAAGCTTTGATGATTTTCCACACGGAGATTTCCACAGAGAAAATTTTATGTGATTTTGTTTGCGTTTCATCTTCCATTTACTTGGTCTTTATATCTTTTGTCCCTGACATTTGCTTTCTTTTTAGTTTTATGGGAGACTCGGTTTGTGCAGACATAAGAACAAAAAATAGAAATTTCTGAAAAGTACATAATTCGCAAGTAGTAGGCTACTTGACAGATTTAACAATAAAATATAAAATATGTTAGCTACGGTAACTTAGTAGGTTAACGACTCGTATCTGTAGGTACTATGTCTTCTCCGCCTATGGTGGGAACAAGATTACTTTCAAAATAATTTTTCTGTCAATTGTAATGCAATAAAGTCGTTATTCATTCATTCATTCTGTTGTTTGTTGAACAAAATTAAGCTTTATGCAGGTGAGTGCTACTTTCTGAATTTAATCGTTAAAGAAAAACAATAGTACTGTATATCAATGCGTAATAAGTGGGAAAATCCTTTTCAATCTGACGGTGGCTTCATACCATTACACAGCTCCATAATTTTTCCAAGTGAGCAGTCATAGGATAAATCAAGTGATGCGGAGCCTGGTTACTTAATTAGGGAATTTAAGGTAACAAAACACTGAGTTTCATCAAATTTTATAAGTGCATTGTATGCTATGGCCCTTATTCCACCAACGTCAATAGTGATAGTAAATGTAGTATTGACGTGGTAGCAGACATTAAAGACAGTCTAAAAATGTCTGCTACCACGTCAATACTACATTTACCATCACTATTGACGTTGGTGGAATAAGCGCCTGAGTTTATAAATAAGAAATTTAAACGAATCTTCCCAAATTTGGAGAATGGCGTGAAAGTTGATAATAATTCTCATTCCACGTTGGCCATCTTGGCAAAACCTCCTGAAACATATAAACTTTGATAAGGCACAATAGTTTTTTGTATCCCCTGATTATAATCCCCCTGTATAAAAGAACCGTTCCGAGTTTACTCGAACATGTTTTCCAATTCATCAATTAGTACGTTTTAAGTATAAGTTAAAAACGATATAGATTTTTGGAAAAGTCCGGTTTCGTTTCTCAATTTAACACCTTTAATTTTTTTGAGAATAAAACCCCCCCAAATTGAGTTAGCCGAAAATAAAAATAAAATGGTCTCGAGGCATGATTTTTGTGAACCTACATGCCAAATTTCATCAAAATCGACCGAGTAGTTCGCCCGGAAATGGATGAACAGACAGACAGATAGACAGAGCGACAGACAGAAATTCAGACCTCAAAATGTGTAAATCAGTTGAAATCTCGGAATCAAAAATTTGGACCATCACAAAGCTTTCCTTATACTGCGTATAAATTGGAAAGCAATAATTGAATAAACCCCGGTATTAGGCCTATAATAATCCCAAATCGCCATGATCGGGCTGCAGTAGGACAGCAAAAATTGTAGCTAGAAACCTCGGACCGGCAAGGTGCCGCTCATATAGTTGTAAACCTGCAATATGATTTGCCATACATAATTTACCCTTTCATTATTAAACCTTGAAATTGAGAACCAATTTCCTCATAATCTATATCCAATATAGTTTCCAAATATTTGGCTATGTCCGAGCTATATGGCTCTGCACGATTACCGAAAGTATGTCCCCTATCCAATCACGAACCGCGGATGTTGAAATATCGTCGATAGTATACTTACTGCACGAACTTTTGTCACGTCGTCTGCTTGACGTCCGCCATATTTGTACCGTTAACCTTCGTGGTCGATGGTCATGGGCGAGACGTTGGGGAAGGTATAGAATAAATAGGGTTATTGTTAGTTTGTTTTTTAAAAAGTATTCATAATACAATCGGAAAACTTTAGTGTCCCTTTTTAGGGAAATTGGGAGAATACCTATTGTTATGAATGTTTTGAATTTGTTTGTTTTTTGTTGTGGTAAAAAAATGTTCGTTAGACGTTGATCGAAATTATACTCCTCAACCCTAAATCCTCATCTAATCACTCCCACCTGCAGCCTGATCATGACGATTTGGTATTAATGTAATACCGGGGTTAATATAATACCATGTCACGTGATGGTATTGTGGGGTAATTAGTTATCTTCCCAGAAGAAGTCATTTTAAACTTAAATGAAATTGTATTTTTAATAATTGCCAAGTGTGTGCAAAAACAAGGATAACAAAAGTCGCGATGAAAACCACAACAAAAGAATGCGGGAAGGTGGCAGCACTTAGCAACGCCACAGTATCATAGAAATACATTAATTGAAGCGGCGGGAGCCATAATATGCCTTAATAGGCACCCGTTAACCATAAGCCAACTATCAGAGATAAGTACCAACGCAAAAAAAAATCGAAGTCTTACACATTGCAGCATAGCAAAACGGATACCTGGACCTGATCAAAAAACTCTGTACTTAGCTTGTGCAGGCTACACTAGCAGCCATATTGACAACGGTCTCCAGCCACGGGATGCACAGTATTAATTCAATTGTTTAAAATAAATGAACAGTAAATTTCAGAATTTTTTAAATTGTGATGTTGGCAATACTGAACTGACGCGACGCTGCCGAAGATCATTCAATTGTTTTAATAGATACAATTCGAATTTTCCGCGCTTAGCCCTCTTGGGTCGATTACAAGCATCAACAATTAAAAAATTCTGAAATTATCTGCTCATTTATTTTAAACAATTGAATCAATACCATCACGTGACATGGTATTACATTAACCCCGGTGTTAAAATCGCCATGATCGGGCTGCTGATCTCCCCACCGGCTGCAGTCTCTTTCTTTGTTCCTAACTCATGCATCGCAACTGGTAAAACCTAAATCCGACAATTTATTTAGCTCAATTCACTACAATACATATTGTACTTTATATGTACTGCTCCTGTACTTAGTCTATCTGTGCCAGCCTTGGCGCTGACTTTACACTGCCTAATATATCGTACGATCAGTACCTAAGTAGGCCTACTATTTCTGACCCTGTTTTTTAACATTGTGTATCGTTCTAGCCACGTGCTTAAAACGTATTCGGTACACAATAAATATTAACATTAACGTCTATTGTTTTCCCCCGCTTGTTTGCGTAGTGCAGTCTTGACGAACCTGTGTGCAAAAATAGCCTAACTGCGGTTTTGTCATGTTTAATTTCATTGGGGGGGGGGGGGGTTAACAGGAACTGCGGGGGGGGGGGGTTAACAGGAACTGCGGGAGGGGTGCACTATTGTATTATTTAATTTATATTATATTGCAATATGTTAAAAATATTTTATCTAGGCCTATTATATACTGTATGTATATGAATGTATACTGTATATTGAGGTTTGGAGAGTACTTTTAAAATAACACATTGGCTGCCGGCCTTTTTTTCAGTGTGGTAGAAAATCGTTCCATGTCTAGCATATATGCTAGACACATATTTTGATATTTTGGGCGAGTGTCTAGTAAATATGCTAGACACTCAGTACTCAGTTTCAGACCCTGTCCTGCAGATACATTAGGCGGGTTAATGTTTTTCTTATGACCTAATAATAGAGCGGATCCTACGGAAAAAAATGCTACCTTTGGTTTTGGCAGCAGGGGTGGACAAATAACGAAGTTACCAATCACCTGTCTAGCAGGTATATAATACCCATGGCAGCCAATGTGTTAAATAGAGCTTCCCACTGATGAAGCAGTGGAATCTGGGCTGATGGGCCATGGTTGGTCTGAAAAGGTACATTTCGTCAAAATCTGCGGCCGAGATCTGCGCTCGGAGGATGAGCAGGAACTGGTTGGGCAAGTGAATGTGCGCTAATATTTATACCAGCAGTAGTGATGGGATGGGAAACATTAGAAGTAAGTGTCGCACTCTGTTTACAAAAGCGTTTTGTTTTCATATTTTAGTCGGAAAATTAACAGTGAATTACGACTACCGTACCGACTAATAATAGGGCTGTCTTGAAGGAGAAAAGACTACGGTGGGTATATAGAAAAAGGACTCAAAACCGAAATCAGAATAAGCCTCAAGACGTCTTTGAAGATTTCAAAGTCTGATTAGATGGGGAAATAGATACAGCAGTGAGAAAAGAGAGGGGAGAGATAGATCTACTTAGCAGTGAAAATTTCGACTTTGAGAAGCCAAGATTAGCTCTGCGCCATGGAGACCAGCGTCAGTGACCGGGCTTTCTATCAGAGAAAGCTCAAAAGCACTAAAGAAGTGAGAACCCTTGGCGGATTTGCTTTTACAAGGGTTTTATGCATTTTGTGGACACTATGATTTTCTTCTTCAAATGCCTCTTCCATCGAAGATTGGCGATCATCATGACAATTGTAGGCATGATGATTATGATAGGAATTGTAATGCAATGGGGTTCCCCGTTGCCTTCGGCATCCTTATGCCGTTGACTCTTCATTGAGTTCCTTCGCCTACGAGGCCAGTTTCCCAACCCTAGGACTAAAGAGTGGTCTGCACAGAAGGCTGTGTTTTTCGTTTATCCCGGCTCAAACTTGGTCTCCTATCTGTTCAGTCGCTATTACGAGTTTCCGTTCACCACGAGGAGATGCAGTTTGGGGATTTTCACGTCTTCACCTCCGTGACCAGAAGGCATTACTCAGAAGCTCAACTACTTTGATGTCAAGCGGTTCAGATTCCTTTTTTCAATGGTTTCATGAATTCCGATTAAAAATAGAGAAGATTGAGAAACTTAGGTATAGGTCATGAAATGTTTATTCATCTTAGAAACGCGGATGGGAACAGTTGCATTCCCACAATGTTTTAACTGAGAGTATAGGCTTTATTTGACTTCTTTCACGGGGTTTGCATTACATTTGCATTTGAATTGAGACTGCATTAAAAATTGAATTGTGTTCGAGTCAAAGTCTAAGATGGAATTCAAATGCTAATTCTAAAGTTTATACTCAAAGTTTTAAAACATGACTTCAATATTTTTTCAGCTTTATAGTTGGTGATTTAATGCAAATTATAAAATATTAATGACTCAGTATCGACCTTGGCATCTAAACGTAAAAAAATAGCTTGCAATAGGCTTTATAACAATAAACAAATAAATATTCATTTATTTGCAAACAGACCTAAAAGTCCAATAAAATGCAAATCTTATACAGATAATTGAGCGTAATTGCAATTCTTACATGGTATAATTTTGTTTTACTAGTTACCGTACTTAAGAGTGTACAGCCCGTAGGAAATTGGCAGTCCGAAATTTAATACTTTTTATTTTTTATTTAATTAACTAAGCATGTTATTCAAGATTTGGCTCATCAAAGTTGTAGAAGACTACTTCATGCATCATATTATAAGATATTTTTAATTTTCGAAATTGTAGTTTTTTCATAAACATGCAAATATTTTATAAACAATAGCTTTTCACGTATTATCGATGTTATAAAAAAACTACAATTTCGAAAACTAAATATATCTTATAATTTGATGCATGAAGTAATCTTCTACAACTTTGATGAGCCGAACCTTTAACATCACGCTTAATTAATTAAATAAAAAATAAAACGTAGGGCCTATTACATTTCGGACTGCCACTTTCCTACGGGCTGTACACTCTTAAGATATACAGTAGATTAGTAATCATCCTACTGCTCATAGATTTGTAAACAATAACAATCAATATAAAATTTGAAAACCATAAGAAGATTGAAACAAAAAGTATATAATAAAGTGAAAAACAATTTTCATTAGGCCATATATGTTTAATTGGAATTTAACGCAGAATAATTTGGAAGCGTGTAGAATAGTTTAGCTCAGGGGTTCCCAAACTATCATTTGCCGTGGACCCCCTAAAAAATTCTATAGTTCCGAGGACCCCAAACCTTTTCATCCTATCCCCCCCCCCCGCTCAAAAATAATATCGGAACATCAATAATAGGTCTTGAAATAAACAATGGATTGTCGGCTTTGCTAACTTTGAAAAGTTACGGACGACTGACGAGGAGTATAAAAATATACATAACAATTACTTAAATAAATAATGTAATTCTATCTAGTGCAAAAAATGGTACGGGACCTGCGCCGCGGACTCCCTGGCAGGTGCCCGCGGACCACACTTGGAGAACCTCTGGTTTAGCTGGTAACTGAACTGCGGACTAAATGAAATGGATGGTCGAGGTGCTAGACGAGTCATAAAAGGACCATGCCCCCCCCCCCCAACCAAATGGGTACTTACTATTTGGCTTCTTCTTCTTCCCCCTTAATGCCGCGTGCGCAGCGAGGGGGGGGGTTTTGCCCCGGCCCCTGAACTCGCCCCGGTCGGACGCTAACGCCTTGAGCTCGGCCATTGTTTTCCCTCTGACTTACTATTTGACGGTAGAAGAAAAACACGGCAGACGTTCATGTTGCAGACCAAACCGTTGGCGTAGATGGCCATCCGTGGCTTAGTCAATTAACGCAGTTGTGAGCAAGCGTAAACTGGTGATTCCCGCCATAAGCCAAACACAGTCAAAATTGAGCTAAAAACCCACCTCAAGCATGTCATGAATTCCTGTAGTTGTGGCTCAAGGTCAAGTGCGCAGAACTACTGCGCCTACGATACTGATAATATGTTTATGTCTTATGTTTTTGTTATGTATTGCCGCAACTTCAACCAAATATACCTCTATTTTGGTATAAAGGGCTGGGTTTTAAATAATAAATGCGCAGCTGACAGTTAATTAATGTCAATAATACTCCTCCTAGTTTGCCTTTTAGATGTCAGACTTTTAAAGCAACAAGAAAGCTATAAAAAAATTATCTCTCCTTAAACTTTTCTTTGTAAATGTAAATGAATATTCCTCCTTTTTCATGGGTAATTCAATCTTTTCGCATCTTTTTATAAAAAAATATTCTCTCCTTTTTACAGACAATTTTACTTTTCTTTAAATTGAATTCAATTCCTTCTTTGTATTATTTGCGTCTTCTGTTACTACATTTTGCCCTACATCTTTTACTTCTGCATTATTTTATTTCAATATTATAAATTATATTATTTTGGCCTAACAATCGTTATTGCTTAGGCGGGGTTTCCACATACGTCAATGGTCAATGGCAAATGTGGTATTGACGTTTTAGCTGACATTAAGGACATACTAAAAATGTCTGCTACCACGTCAAAACCATATTTACCATTGACCATTGACGTATGTGGAAACCCCGCCTTAGCCAATTCATTTTTAATTTCTGTTATTAGTTGGTAGGACCTTATCGACTCACACTCACAATAATTGGTTTAATGGTAAGCTGGTCTCGGCCGGTCCGCTATCGCATGCAGCCGGTGTCAGGACATGTAGAGTAGTGGCACCGACTCCGATTTTTACCCGAATGGATGTTGGTTCGAGTCCCACACTTGCTACATTTTCTGGCCATGCTGCGGAGGGAATGTAAAGCAGGCGGTCTCGGGCTTTCCTAGTTGAGTGTAAGAGAGGGCTTACTGCCCTAACTCCACTAGGTCGGCTTCGTAATAGAACAAAAAAAGTCCATATTTATTTATTTTATATCAGATCAATCAGGAGCTCTATTTTAGATCCTTACTATTACAAGAGTCTTATAGCAAGGAAGTGCCCCCCCCCCCCAGGCCTAAATTTACCTGAGCCTCAGGACTACCATTGAAAAAGTTTGACTATTCACTATTTGGCTTCTCTCCACTCTTGCAGAACCTTGATTGACGCCATAGCTTTCGTCATTCACAACTCATTTTCAGACCCTTCATTGCGGAGACATGTCATTTGCCTGTCACATGTTGCCTTTATGGCACATCAGAAAATTATCTTACTTAGTTCATATTTTAGATACCTGAACCTAATAGAAAGAAGTGGTCCCCCCAATCGTCCCTAAAATAACCTTGTTTATGCACCTTCCCCTACTTTTGAACTACCAGAGTCTTACAGCTAGGAAGTGCCCCCCCCCCCCAGGCCTAAATTTACCTATGCCTCAGGTCTACCATTGAAAAAGTTTAACTATTCACTATTTGGCTTCTCTCTACTCTTGCAGAACCTTGATTGACGCCATAGCTTTCGTCATTCACAACTCATTTTCAGACCCTTCATTGCGGAGACATGTCATTTGCCTGTCACATGTTGCCTTTATGGCACATCAGAAAAGGACCCAGGACTACCATTGAAAAAGTTCGACTATTCGCTATTTCACTTCTCTCTACTCATGTAGAACTCTACTCATATAGAACTTTAACTTGAAGCTATAGCCTAGTTCGTCGTTCATAACTCATTTTCAGGCCCTCCATTGCGGAGACATCTCATTTGCCTATCACACGTTCCTTCTGATCTTTTACGTAATATCAGGAATTCAATCTTAATTCTTAACTAGATACCCGATCAGCCTGATAGCTTAGAGAGGTCAACGTTTACGTGTGTATGCGTCTGAAAGAGATTGATGACACATTCGCGTGTTTCTTTTTCATTTAACTCTTTCCCATTTTGGAGTGCGAATTACGATATGCTAATACCTGGGTATAAAGCCTCAGCTGCATTTGTTTCGATTGTACTAATTTGCCTTTTTCCTCTTTTCCAGGTAAGTTATCTGCATAGACCTACGATACAATACCTGTGGTGAACAATCGTGAGTTTCCTGGGCTCTTTTGAGAAATAAAAAATTGGTGTGGGCTTGTGACGTCACGCTTGCCACAAATGTCTTTTAGTATTGCTAATTAACTAATTATTACTATAACTAATTAATTTCCCTTGATAATGCTTTTGCCAAGTACTTAATCATATATTTTAAGTTACATAAATTAATTTTACAAAACAACAATATTTTTAAAAAACAGTTGAGCTCAAATTCTCAACTAGGTTGCAAGTCGAGCACCAAAAAGTCGGCTATTCTATCTGTCAATATTCCGTCATTTATGTACCAATAATAGGTCTCTACCATATTATAACTTAATTTATAATAGATATGTTAAGTATCTACAAAATAGTCTCCTTCAAACAAAAACCTCATTAATTCTTGATGCACAAATGACGGAATATTGACAGATGGAACAGCCGCCTTAGAAGCGTTGTGTTTCCACAAACTACTACTAGTAGTATGATCAATGGCTAGCATAGGTACAGCAATTTTTGTATAATAAGCTATAGAAACCAAAGCCTTAAATTATATGACATTCAATTAATTGCTCACGATTTTGGCTTCGACAAACAGGTCTTTTTCGGCCTCCTTGATCGGTTACATACAGTGTAGGTATACGAAGTCGTGATTAGGTACTATGGTAGTACTATAGTACCTAGGAGACCCGTGATGTTATACCTGATTTGAGAGGCGTGACCGACCACTAGCCACTGATTATACTCAAATTAGTTGGAGGCCTAGACAACTGAATTCGGTCCGGCTGTTTAAGAGACAATCGAGTTCTCCACAGTACAGTACCTATATTGTATAATCCTATTTTACAGGAAATATAGTATTAATCGTAGATAATGGGAATAAAGGGGTGTCTCCCCCGGGAAGTAGGCAACAACCACAATTCTATATTGGAGAGGTGGGACATTCGAGTGCGCCATAAATATTTTTTGGCGCACTTAATTTTCCCATCTCCCACATTATACGCATTACTTAGTAGTGGTTCACGGCATATGAAGCGCCTGGAAGCTAAGGGATGCATTGACATTTTTTGCGTCTTGGAGTCAAGAGTCCCATGCTGTTTCTCTAGCTGCTCTTTATCCTAGAATCCGAAAGGAATATTGAGATCTGTAATTTTGACAATGCTAGAATTCACTGAAAAGGGGTGCTTTATAGCCACAATTATATCTCGAATAGTATTCGCAGCGGAGTATTCCTAGACTTAGCCTAGGCGTTTGACACAATCTCTCACAAAATAATTCTAGAAAAAACTTGAAAATACGTGGAACCCTCTTAAAATGGTTTGAGAGTTATTTATCGAACCGGTCTCAAAAAGTTAGCATTTCAGACCAAGTAACCTACCAGTCACCTTCGGAGTACCCCAAGGCCCTGTCTTATTTCAATTATATATAAATTCTAGGTATCGTATACCGGTACTTGTACGTTGTATTGTTGCAAAATTGGTATAAATATATATTTTATTTGAATGTTTGTTCCTGTCTCTTGCACCTAACGGCCTCTAGGCGTTTCATATGGTCTTCTTAAAAATCATCTCTACTTCACAGCTAGCCAGTCATCGAGAATAGAACAGGTGCGTCTAACATCTGGACTAGGCCTTCGTATAGTAGGCAGGGGCCAATTTCGTGGTATTACCTACCTACCAGGTATTATTAACGTATTGGTTTTCTCACCAGGCGAGCTATCGGTCAAAGGTCGCTCACCTGACTTTCCTATGTACGGGTGTGTACCTGTATTTTACGAACACTTTTATCGTAACTGTTTACATTATAGATTGAAATTACTCTAGCTATACAATTTATGATCATGATCGTCATCATGCGTAATCAGTTCTAGTCGCCCAGGTGTGATGTTTGAGCTTCATCCACTTCTTCCTTCCCTGTTCATCTATATCAATCTACACAGACTCGTCATCCATAGGCTGCAGCCCCCTCCGAAATTGTTTGACTGTATACTTTCCAGTTACAACTATCTAATAATCTACTTGTATATAGGATCACAGCCCTCCCCGAATAAAATAAAATGCTGGTTACGGGCCTGTCCATCTATAACACGGAGCAGCGGGGAGACCTTGTAAGGCCACCGCCGCGCACAGCCTAAAATGAGTGACTGGATCCAACACTACTAGGCTTCGCCTGTTTCCAGAAGCTTTGACTTAGTTTTACTCTACTTTTACATCGCCTTTGTCCTCAGGGAGGGTCGGCGGCATGGCGGCGGCGTTTCCAAACAACTCTGTTTAGAGCGTCTTCCTTGTTCAGGGCGAGAGTCCTTATATCTTCTTCGATTTTTCTGGGGAGTGTCATGTTCTGTAAACGTTTTAGGAGGGATGCTTCCTCCCTCCACTGGACGTGGCCCCACCAATTGAGTCTCCTTTCACTTAGCTTCAGTTCAGTTTTCATCTCCAACCTTATGTCTTCATTTCGGCGCCGATCTTGCAGGGTCAGTCCACACGCCCTTCGTAGCATTCTCATCTCCTTTGAAATGAACTAAAATGCTAATAACTTCCCAAAATTGATTGAGACCACGTCGTGCTTATTTTATAAAATGGATGTACCCATAAATTGGCTGGAGAGATTCGCTCCAGCCAAGAATATTTTTGTCTTTTTTGACCAATAAGAAAAGCCTACTGGCACGTCTTCTTTTGACCAATCAGAACCTTGCAGTCAGGCCCGTAACCGTGAGGGCTAAACTTGGTAGCATCCTTCGGATTCCACTTTCCGATATAGGGAAGAGGCCAGTAATTGGATTGGTTGTGCAGTATCTATTTTTAGTTTTTTCTTTTTGTAAGGTTGAAGTAAGGTTAAGACTGTTGTCGATGTGGTGGTAAATATTATATTAGTGTGGGTGGTTATATTGAAGAAATTGCTTGAGGAGGGCCCAGAGGGGGGGGGGGGGGTGTTTGTTTGTACACAAACTCACGTCCGCTCATCTTCTAAATGAACCCACTCCGGGACTTGTGTCTGTGATTTCTGCTATCTTATTGACATCGGGGGCGGATTGGCCAACCCATACTTCAATTGCCATCTGAATGATAAACTGAATGAATGAATTAATGAATGAAAGAAAAGAAAATTTCTCAGTCTAGAGATACGTACTGTAGGTAGGCTAGAATAAAGAAGAAACATACTCCCTTGAATCGACGGAATTATTTTAGCCTTGTTTACAAAGTTGGTTAGGTCGAGCTCACGTCTGTTACTATTACTATATTTACTATTATTGTGTCAATCTTAAGTATATCTCAGCTTGTCCACTGTCGCTTGTGGCTGGTGAGGGTTGACATCAGGGACGTAACTAGTATACGTAATTTATGCGGAAGCAACTTCTACAAAGAACCGGTCCGAGTTTACTCGAACATGCTTTCCAATTTATCAAGTAGTAGCTGGAGAAAATGAGAAATTTCATGGTAAATAATTTTCCTATAGTTAAATTTCCGATATCTCGGGGGGGGGGGGGGTTGCCCACCTGACGGCACTGGAGGTTAGGTAAATTCTAGATAGGTCAGACCAACAAATTACCACACAGCAATAATGGCAGGGCACGCAATGCATTTGATCTTGAATTTTCTATCATTTTTTCAAAAACATTTTTTTTGCACAAAACCAAATAGTTTTTTGGGAAAGCAATCAGTCCGGTTTCGTTACTCAATTTAACACCTAAAACATGCCTGAAGTTAGAAATCATCGATGGAAAGGTTTCACAGAAAAATTATTTTTTAGTCATTTTTCATTGAAATTCGTTATTTTTATTTTTTTACCCCCAGAAGCAAACTATCAAGGGGCAAGCGACCCCCCCGCATTTTGTCAACATTAATAACGACTACAATATATGTGAATTTAAAAGAAATCGTTGGAGCCGTTTTCGAGAAATAATTTTTTAGACGTTTTTTATGAGTGTTTTGAAAATAAACCCCCCCAAATTGAGTTAGCCCAAAATAAAAAAATCTGGTCCCAAGGTATGATTTTTGTGAACCTACATGTCGAATTTCATCAAAATCGACCGAGTAGTTTCCCAGAAAATCGACGAACAGACAGACAGAGCGACAGACAGACATTTCGTAAAAACCACTTTTTTGGGTTCCTGGGACCGCAAAACGTGTAAATCCGTTGAAATCTCGGTATCGAAAATTTCGCCCATGACAAAGCTTTCCTTATACTACGTATAAATTGGAAAAGCAAAAAACGTTGAGGAAAACAATGGTGTCGTCCTCCTGTATTACTTGTAAGCCTGATGGTGGGAGCAGCACCCACTCCCTATCCGCCACCCCTTATGGTTCGATGACTATGAAGCCCATGGCTCTAATGACAAATAACACAGCAGGCAATGTAAGTCCAACTAACCCTTTGTTTAACAGTTTCCAGCAGTATTATGCAGGGAGATTGTGTTGAAATGCATGAAAGAAAACTGGATTTTATAAATTTGCATTAAATATTGTCATTGCTCAATGCTTCCTAAAGGGCTTCTATAGTTTAACCCTCCCCTTTTATATTTAGTATTAAAATTCAGCGTGTCATGTTAGTTCAGTTGCAACATGGTGTTGTCTTTGGTAAGATTGTTTTTTTTAGCTTTATTTACTGTACAGTCTACGCAAAATGAGAAAAGGATGGACTTGGTTCATTCTTAGATCTGTGTGACACTGTATAAGAAATAGAAATAAATGCTACACTGAAGTACCTACTAACTGCAAAGACTCGTTAAAACGTTATGGCATTAAAAATAGTAATTATAATATTAAATATTATGCCCTTTTTCCATTTAATTTAGAATGCAGAAGCCTAGTGGTTTTGTTTGCAACATTCGAACAAAACAGCCCTAACTAAGTGCGTACTTATCTCCACGGGGAAAAAGATTGAGAAAGGCGCAACAGGGGATGCAATTAATTGCTGTACAGTACAGGTACAGAATGATAAAGTCCATACTTTTCTCTTGTTGCGTCGACTGTATATTTACTGTATTTATTAATCGAGCCTGGTTGTGTTTTTTCGGGACCATATCTACCATTAATTTTTTAATACTACCGTTTTTAGTCGGTTGTCTTGTTTAGGCGCCCATTCCACATACGTACAACGTCAATGAAAATTATGAAATTGAAGGACATTTCAATTTTACTCTATGCCATTGTTAAAATTGATCAGTGATCGATTGATCATGTAGTAAAATCACAAACAATGAAACAAACAATCTAAAATTAAAAAATGGCGTCATGTGATATGACAAGTACAACTATTTTAATTGATTTCTCTAAAAAGAAAGCATTTCTGTATAAAAATTATAATAAGGTTTAAATAATAAGGCGACGAAGAAAACAAATACAATTTCAAGAAACAAATGCTAATAAATTTCAAAAATTTGGCGCATACGCTTCAATTAAAAATGTCAACTTTTGAAAAAACATATGGAATGGCCCCCATCAATGAGAAATTGAAATGTCCTTCAATTTCATAATTTTCATTGACGCTGTACGTATGTGGAATGGGGGCCTTAGGAGACTGCCAATTTGAAACTAGATGAGATCACAGGCCATGGACGGATACAGGGGAGTAGCTGCCCCCCCCCCTTAATTTGGTAAATCTATTGTAAGTTAATTTATTACGCTCTGATTAAATCGATACTACATATGTTTTCCTATTTTGATCCACAACTACCCCCCCCCCCCCAAAAGAATTTGGGCTGGATCCGTCCCTACCACAGGCTCAGGCTCAGTCAAAGTTAAACAAAACATAGCACAAGCGCCACTTCATTCATCTTGTTACCCAACTATGGTACTTTATACATCGCAGTGGTGCCATGGTTGTACAGCGCCTCGGGGTCGTCGCACTCTCTAAGTCTCTATAAAGATATACTTGATACTTGAGCCAGGTATTAGAATTCTGGCTAACTCTCAATACGCACTTTTACAACATGAACTATACTGTTGAGGGGCAACAAAAAATATTCTGTTAAACGTAACTGTATTAGTATCAGGGGCGCCTGGTTTTGAAAATCTTGGATAGTCAAATATTAAGTTAAATTAGTTATGGCTTACATATTTTACGTATTGTATTTTATTTATTTTTTATTTATGAATGTATTACAGTAACAAGGACCATATGAGGAGGCTGTTTACAAACATGGCCAACTCCAAGTTGTAGAATTTTTCGAGAGAGTGAATTTTCTGTTGAAAATTGCATTAAGTTAATATAGCTACTCAGCGCTTCTGTGCGCAATCTGGCTGCTTTTGTCACTTTATTTTACAACGTGCAGGTGGACATTAAAATTTTCTGCAAGGTCGGATCAAAACCCCATTTTGTAAAAAAAATGGAGTTGGCCACGTTTGTAACCAAGCTCCTCATATATGTGTAAATTTAAAAAAATAATAATAATAGAAACCTAGACTTTGCCATTGTATTGCCTAACAAGGACAATACCGCTTTTTTTCTTGTTTTCCATGTTAATATTTGTTAATATTTAACTTATATTTGATGTGCCACCCTCCCACGCTTCGGCTTGAGGGGGCACAGGTTGTTATTTCATGTTCACATGTTCATTTTTGTTGAGAAATACACGGTTTTCTATCCATCTATCTATAGATATGTAACTAAAAAATGTATAGATACATTTTTTAGTTACATACAAAACTCACATTAGCGACTAGCGGTGGCAAGGTGGTAGCGTGCTTGTACTTGTGCGAGTGTCTACATACCTTGCGGTCGGAGACGTGTCGCAACTCGACGCAAGTTACTATTAGGTGACTTAGTGAGGCGATTCATACATTATTACATTGTTTTTTATTCGATTTGACCTTTTTATTAATAAATAAATAAAATATTATGTATAAATATATATATATGTATATATAGGCTATAATTGAAAAAATGTTATTGAGCTAACGGAGCTTTATTAGGTATATTTTCTCTAAATTGCTGTATTCGAGTGTAACTTTTTAAAGCATTTTCTTTCTTTTTAATTATCTTTTTATTACTAGATTTCATATAGTGTATATATACAATATAACCAGATAGGGCACTACAGTCCCCCCCCCTGGAATTTTTCATATTATTTATCTCAGTACCTACATTAATATGATAAATAGGAAAGCATGTTCAAGTAAACTCGGACCAGTTCTTTATTTCCTGTCCCATGTTTTTTCTGGGGAGACGCTGGAGCCCCCAGCCCCCTTGGTTGCGGGCCACCGCTGACCTATGCTCTATAATTACTGTTTAATTAATAAAGGAAATATTATATTATTTCAACGCCGACAATATACAATACCATCACGCGCTCGCGACAGCAGACGACACCCCCTGCCCCGACGGATCTGCTAACCCCGCGCTTCCTTCTCCGCGGCGCCAAAATCCAAACCACAATTTCCAAGGGCCAGACTACTGCGACCAGCGATAAATTCCCGAGAATAATACAGGAGTAAAACAAAGACATTATTACCACCAAGGTTCACAGGTCGTAAGTTCACGTTGAATGACAAAGAGGGCGTTACTTTCACGTAGGTACCGAAGGCTTTACTCCCAAGCCCAGGTGTTACTTGAAGGTTTCGAACCTGCGCCAGCCTGCCTGAGAACGGCGCCTTGGGTGTCGTCGTCTCGCTGGAATTCCAGCCAGGTTGACGTGGGCGTACACCTGGAGTATTCCCCATTGTTGCCTGGGTGGGGTCCTCCCGATGAGGCTGGGAGCGAAAGGATTCGTGGCGCAATTAGCATTTTAGATCAGTCTTATTGTGTGATGGCCAATTAAGGAAGAAAGATGGTGGTTTTTCAGGGTTTTCAATGGTTTGGGCTAGCCTTAGCCTAAGGCTTGTTTTTGGGAGTGTCTAAGGCTTGTTGTTGGTCACCATTTAAGTCGTTAGCTGCGGTCAAGGGTTATAACGTATAATATTAAAATAAAGGACTCCCAGTACGAAGATATAAAAATTTGGTCGCGAACGGGATTCGAACCTAAATTTCCAACTTTTTAACTTTTTTTAAGATCAATCGCAGACAAACAATTTAATGAATGTATCCGATTGACCTTTTCAGTCGCCTCTGTAGGTTATTACCCGTGATGAGTACGACACGTCTCCGATCGCATGGCGTGTAAAGACTCGCACAAGCGCAAGCACATTACCACCTGGCCATCGAAGTCGATGAAGTCGAATCACCGGGTTGATTATGCTTCGGGCTTTACTAATGGTGTACGAGGCATTAAGGTGCCCATTCCATTGACCGGCTAGGGCTATTTCCAACAACGGTGACGTGGTAGCAGACATTCAAGACTTAGGTGGCGTTTCCACCGACCTCGCATTGCAGAATTGACGGAAATGTTTATTTTCCTCTATGCCATAGTTAAAATTGATCAATGATCATACAGTAAAATCACAAACAAACAAACTAATATTAAAAAATGGCGTCATGGGATATGTTAAGTCCAAACATTTTAATAGATTTCTATAAAAAGAAAAATTCTAATTTCCGTCAATGTCATTTGCATTCTGCAATGCGAGGTCAGTGGAAACGCTACCTAAGTCTTGAATGTCTGCTACCACGTCACCGTTGTTGGAAATAGCCCTAGCCGGTCAATGGAATGGGCGCCTTAGAGTATTTTAGACCCGGTACACACGGACGTGAGAAGCTGAGAAATTCATGATAGGGCTGGTGATAGGTTGTTGCAAAGAAAGGTTAATTTCTGAACGCACTTCCGAAAGTTTAGTGACGTTGACGCTTGTTTGGGACGTGTCTAGGGGGAAACCCATGCTGTTCTGTGCTGTCGGCTTCACGACAGCTGGCGAAATTGTCGAGAAAATGACAAGAAACCTTCTACTAGCCCTATAGCTACAATGGAAGAGACGTCGGCAAATCGCGACGGGCAGAATTATCGCTCGTGTGTACTGGGTCTTTAAAGGGGGATAGCCCCCCCCCCCCAAAGTTGGTAAAGCTGTTGTAAATAAATAAATTACGTTATAATTTAATTGATACAAAATGATTTCATTCCATTTTAAACCACTCCCCCCCCCCAAAAAAAAAAAATAGGCTGGAGCTGTCCCTGGTCACAACGTACTACCTCTTCAAGGTGGAGACTCAGGTTCGAATTTCATTCCCAACAATTTTTCCACATAATTTTTTCTTTTTTTTCTAATTCTGCAAAACTTTAAAACTTAATGCGATATTAAAGCTAGCCAAGTTCTTCATATATATACCTTAGTTAAAAGGCGCCAACGGCCTTACCATGGACATGTGTCAGGACATGTAGAGTAGTGGTACGGACTCTGTCTTTCACCCGAAAGGTTGTTGGTTCGAGTCCTACACTTCCTACATTTTCTGGCCATGCTGGCTTGTCAAGCAGGCGGTCCCGGGCCTTCCTAGTTGAGTGTAAGAGAGGGCTTTATAGCCCTAACTCCGCTCGGTTGGCTTAGTAATAGAACAAAAAAGTCCTTATTTTAACATGTTGAATCCATGAGAGCAGAGCATGTTTCAAACTGTGGCAAACTTGGTAGTGTGTACAGCGTTGGCAGGGGAACATGGTGGGACATGATAACGCGCAGAGACTATACCTGTCAGTCTACTTGTACGTACGTGTCGAGTCCTGGTCACCTCCGATTTAATCATGTGAATTTACCATTTTCCCCAAGTTGTTCGGAATCCACTATAATCAGGAGGTCCACCTTGTCAGTCAACTCCCCTTTCCCCCGAGGTGAAAGAGTCCCCCCGCCAGGTTGACAGTGTTGCTTAAAGCAGAAATGCTAAAAGCAGGCGTTGGGAACAACAACAACAACAACAACAACAACAACAACAAAACAAGTTAAAAGGCGCGAAACCACCTGACCACCTTCTCCAACAGCTTCTTTATAACCTAACACGGAAATCGATACATAAAATTGGAGCAGCCCTATCGGTAACCTAGGTTCATTGCCTCTAGACTCTACCCTCCAGCCGCCTCCCTTACAACTCCCTAAGGGGCAACGCAGACAAGGTGCTTTAAACTTAGGAAAATTGTTAATTAAACTGAACAAAGGAGGAAGCCTGAAAAGTTGGCAAGTTTCATAAACGTGAGGTGTTTTCCATGGGAGCAGGTTGGGAGAAGTTTAATACTTATTGTGTTGATCGAATTGCTTTCAGCATTCAGGAACAGCTCATTCATTTCTAATAACATGGGCAAATTCGTCAAGTAAATTGCTCGCATTTAGAAGTAAATTTCCAAGTTTTGTTGTTGTTTTCTAATGTATTTCTATTAATGAATGCTTTGTGTTATATTGGAATTGGAAGTCTCTGTTCCGACTAAACCTATATTTTGCCCAGATTTTTGGACTTGACACAAGCTATGGAGAACAGAATCAGTGCATTTGTGGGTATGCAGCCAAATGCTTGCTCATATCTTGAAGGTGCTGTTCATATCCTGAAGAGATCGTGTTCCGAATGCTTAGGTCCTGAGGCGAATGGATCCAGGAGCCGAGTTGCTGCTGACGGTTAAGAAACGGAAACTGAGATAGTTGTCTTGGCACAGCAATTTCTTCTCTTTATTCTTCTGGTATATATCTCTGCTGTCGCCGTACCGCAAGGTGGCAAAAAGGAATCTCCGGTAGGCGCCCTTCTTAAAATTTGGGAAAACGTAACGGCTGCATTATGATTCCACTGTCAGTAGCTTTATCAATGATGGTGAGACGTGAGAGCCAGCCTTTTTACGTAGACATTTGAAAGTGGTCACTTTCTTTTGGAAAGTGCATACATATTTTTCTGGTATTTTCTGGCCATGCTTCGGAGGGCATTTAAAGTTAGGGGTTTTAAGCCCTAACTCCGCTAGGTTGGCTTAGTAGAAGAAACAACAAAAAGCCCTTTTTTATTTTTATTTTTATTATTCTGATGGGTGACTTAGTACCATAAATAAGATCCGCGTGCACCAAACTACTCATATGGGGTCAGGGACGAATCCAGCCCAATTGGGGAGGGGGGGGGGGGCGGTTGTCAAATCAGGAAGAATATGTGTAGTATCGATTAAACTAGAGCGTAATTAATTAACTTACAATAGATTTACTACATTTGGGGGTAGGAGCAAATTAAGGTACCAAAAATCTTTAATAACTTGTTTGATGATTGATGATTTCTTATAAATCCATTAATTAAAGAACCGGTCCGAGTTTACTCGAACATGCTTTCCAATTTACCGATTAGTACAGAGAGAAAATGATTAATTTCATGGTAAATAATTTTCCCATGGTTAAATTTCGGATCATGGGGGGGGGGGGGGTTGTCCACCTAACGTCACTGAAGGTTACAAAAATTCTAGATAGGTTAGACCTACACATTACCACACAGCAATAATGGCAGGGCATGCAATGCATTTGAGCGTGAATTTGCTTTCATTAAAAAAAAAAAAAAAAAAAAAAAATTGCGGAAAACCCAATAGTTTCATGGAAAAGCAAACTATCCGGTTTCATTACTAATTTAACACCTAAAACATGCTTGAAGTTAGAAATCATTTCGCAGAAAAATGATTTTTTAGTCATTTTTCACTAAAATTTAGTTATTTTTATTTTTTTACCCCAGAAGCAAACTATCAAGGGGCAAGCGACCCCCACATTTTATTAACATTAATAATGACTACAAAATATGTGAATTTAAAAGAAATCTTTGGAGCCGTTTTTGAGAAATAATTTTTTAGACGTTTTTTTTGTGGAGTTTTTTGAGAATAAACACCCCCCCCCCCTTAAATTGGGTTAGCCCAAAATATAAAAAAATGGTCTCGAGGCATGATTTTTATAAACCTACATGCCAAATTTCATTTAAATCTACCGAGTAGTTTGCCCGGAAATCGATGAACAGACATAGCGACAGACAGACAGACAGACATTTCGTAAAAAACCACTTTTTTTGGTTCCTGGGACCTCAAAACGTGTAAATCCGTTGAAATCTCGGAATCGAAAATTTCGACCGTCACAAAGCTTTCCTTATACTACGTATAAATTGGAAAGCAAAAATAAATAGTCCATAACAACAAGAAATATGGGGGTGGGGTGCTACGTATAGCAATGAAAAATTATGACAGCAATTATCTTTCTTTCCTTCTATTAGTAGTAGTATGGTTTGACACAGTCCCAGGCCACGGTGTGGGCCCATAGGACTCCAGTGGACCTCCTGATTATAGTGGATTCCGAACCACTTGGGAAACACAGTCAAGTCACACGATTAGTTCGGAGGTGACCAGGACAAGTCCTACCATGTTTCCCTACCGGCACTGTGCACGCGACCAATTTATCTGCAGCTTTGAACCTGCTCTGGTCCGCTAGATTCAACTTGGTATGGCGGCCGGCTTTCCTTCTATTAACTATACAGCGATGCGGGGGAGGGTCCTCTGTTTCTGTAGAGATACCAGGTAAGACAATACAATATAGCAGGCCTTGGTACAAAACAAAGACCTTCGCCTACTTCCACTGCTAACCCTATATCTTCACAGACCACTGCCCATCCAGACCTAGCGATTATTTACAATAGCCTTTATAATCTCCTAACCTTTACAAAGACAGTCCCATGCCTTAATACCTAGAATTACCCTCACCAATACCTTTTCTTACCTTACCAATTTGTATTCAGCCGAAATAGAGCAGCATAATGTCCTCTATCAGCGAATATCAATCTTGTAGAAAGGGTTTGGGAAGGGCATTGTAAGGGATCGGCGGTTTCTAAGGCAGCAATTTCTGCTAAAGGGCAAATATAGGTAGTCGGTGAAAATAGCGTGCTGCAGGTTATCAACGGGAGAAGTTTTTGCGGAGAAAGGCTGCTTTCATTTGGACAACACACGCATACTGTCTGCTAGACATATTTCGTTTCAATTTTCTCAAATTGCAGTCGAATTCAATTCAATAACAGTAAGCAATTCTTTGTTCCCTGATTCTACGTCCTCTGTGCATATATATATTTTATAAGCTATACCTATCTGCAGAACTTCCTTCGACCTGATAGGAAAACTTCAATGAATATATAAATGTTACGTCCGAAGACACGAGACTCTTGTGCACACCATCATTAAGGGCACAGCTTGCACAGGCTTGAAGAATTCGAAATGTGGTACAGAAGGATGCTTCGGATCAGTTGGAGGGACCACGTGCCGAATGAAAGAGTACTACAGGCCATTGAAGAAGAGAGAAAGCTTCCAGCTCATAAAAAAGGTAGAAGAGCAAAATGGGTGGGCATTTATTAAGAACCGAAAATCTGGTAGACACCATCATTGAGGACACAGTGAAAGGAACCAATAGAAGAGGGCAGCCGAAGAAGGAATTCATGGTCAACTGAAGGATGACATAGGTGCTCAAACGTACTTGCGTATTGAGCAGTGCCGGATTAACCCATGGGCACTTGGGGCACAGGCCCCCGGCCCCCCCAGAAATGCCCAAAATTCCGCCCCCCCCAGAATGAGATATTTTAAGATTAAAATATTTAAAAAAATTAGAATTTAAAAGTTTTGAAATTGGCGGGAAGTAGTGTTATTATTATTATTTTTTCCTGCAATGCTGGCAGGTAGATTTATGAATTTTAGAGAAGGTTGCAACTTGCACCAGAGGCTGACGAAGCGATCTGCTATCGCCCCCCTGCCCCCTTTGGAAGGCAGTTATATTCTTTGCCTCTAAAATCTAAGTGTTACAGCACTCAAAATACGCAAAACCTGACTATTTCAGCCCTATTTTTAAAACTTTTCTCCCGGGGGAGAACCCCGGACCCCCCTTGTCCACAATTATATTTATTCATTCTAATATATAAGCCTTGTTGCTCTCAAAATGCGTGAAACTTCACCATTTCAGCCCGGTTTTTAAAACAATTTCTCCCGGGGGAGACCCCCGGGCCCCCCTTGTCCATAGTTATATTGATTCTTTGTAATATGTAGGTAAGCTTTCTTGCTCTCAAAATGTGGAAAACTCTCTGTCTCCTAAGCAACTTTTATGAAAATGGGTGCAGGGGCACCAAATTATACTACACCTTCCAAAACCTATCGTTACGCCACTGACAAGTGCCTCCCCCTTTTATGAGGTCTGGGACCGCCTCTGTCTGGGGCCCCCTCGTCCGCCTCTGGTTTGCACCCACGCCCCCCCCCCCCCACTGGTATGGAGTGTTTTATTATAAGGATGTGAAACCTGGACTATGGCAGATATGGAACTGAAGAGGCTTGATGAGTTTTAAATGTGGTACAGAAGAGTGCTACAGATCAGCTGGAGGGACAACGTGCCGAATGAAAGAGTGCTAGAGGCTATTGAAAAAGAGAGACAGCTGCTACCTCATATAAAAAGTCGAAAAGCGAAATGAGTAGGGCATTTATTAAGACACTAAAATCTGGTACTCACCATCTTTGAGGACACAGTGGAAGGAACAAACAGAAGAAGGTGGCCGAAGAAGGAATTCATGGTTCACCTGAAAGAGGACGCAGGAACTCGAACGTACCTAGGGCTGAAGAGGAAGGCGCAGGACCGAGAGAATTGAGGATGATATGCGGGGAGTTGCTGATAGTGACCTCAGAAGACGATGTGTGATGGAAGGACCAAATGGCTAAGTCACACATCAGTGAACTGAAACCAAAATCATAAGAACGATTGGTGGGACAGAACCGAACCGAATCGACAAAATCAGCGGGCCGTTTCTTGGTGGTCGATCAGCTGCCCGCAGTCCTCAGTCCCGGACCCGGCCCGTCTTCTGGACCTTCAGGAACGCCTGATCTCCGACATACTGTAAATTAACTTCCGTTTGTTGCCTTTCCTCTATTGATAAAATCAGGCACGAGTCTTTACGCTCTTGATACCTACGCGGAGCCTTGCATTACCGCATAATACAGTCACAGATAGTCTGTCACAGTTATTATTAAATACATATGCCGCCATGACGCTCAAGGTCACCACCTTATAAACGTACCTGCCTATCTCCTACGCCAATTTTAATTATGACATTGTTTGAAATAGACCAGCTAGGTATATACCGAAGGATCCTGCAATTAGACAATCAATGATCGACGGCCCTGGCTTCAGTAGTCGTAGCGCGAAGGGAGAAGAATAACCTGCCCGTGAATTATTTAAACCAGGGGCTCCCAAACTGTGGTCCATGGGCCGCCGGTGGTCCACAGACATATATCATGTGGTCCATGGAGCAAAGTAAGAAATAAGAAAATAAAACAGCTGAGTTATTGGAAATTAGAAGTAAAATACAATAAGTCTTGGCACTGAACTATAAAATCTAACCGATATCAGTCCCAAACATTTAATCAAATATTACACGTAGGCTAATTGTAGGCACAAACTACTTGATCTTGGTCCTAGAATTTGACGATTTTCCTGTCACAGCCATGGTGGTCCACGGAAAATCATATAATAATCTAGTGGTCCTCGGACAAAAAAAGTTGGGAACCCGTGATTTAAACCATTTAACTATACCATACGGCATTAAAACTAACTCGCTTCAAAGCAGACGACTTTCTACAGCTTTGTCATGTTGCAGTCAAGTTATTCATTCATTTGCGGTTAAAAGGGATAATTTACACGTCTTATATTCCCTAACGAGTTATTCTTTTACCTTGGTCCTAGGTCTGGAGACTCGCTTCGCTGGGGCATTGCCATGCACTGCCGGTAGTGGCAGATCCTATGCAATTCTTCAGGCTTTAGGTATTCAGATTCAATTGAAAAGCTAAATAAGGGGGGGGGGGATGCAATAAGTGGCAGTCGTACCAATGGCAAAGAACCGGTCCGAGTTTACCCGAACGAACATGCCTCTATTTATCAGCATAGTATAGGTACAGATATAAAGAATATGATATTTCCATAGTAAATAATTTTGCTATGATCCAATTTCGGTTGCCTGGAAATTCCCTATCCCAAAGCACGGACTTGATTCCCCTGCCAACGCTGTGCACACTACCAAGTTTGCTGCAGTTTTGAACAGGCTCTGTTCTGGTGGATTCAACTTGGTATGACCGTTGGTGTATGGCGATTTTCATTCTCCTCTGATTATCCGACCTTTTTAGCGTTCCGACCATGTCCTGGTCCCGAAGATGACGGTTAATTAAGATTCTACTGTAGTTGCATTCGCCAAGTCCTCTGCAACTTGGATAAACCAAAAATAACAGATTTTTAGGTAGTCTAGCGATGGCTAGTATCTACAATCAGCTTCCTCGTAAAAAAATTCCCATTTCACAAAAGCTTTTGTTTTGAATCCGATGATAACGACGAAGATTAATATTAATTCAATAATATCGTCTAAAATACGAAGAGCTGATGCATCCCTGGTCACCATATGGCACCCCTCCCCCCTCCAGGCATTAGGCATTCAGAAGGTGTGTTGTCAGAGGCGGCAGGTGAGCACCGTACAGTGAGGGGTGGGCCTACAACAGGGGGAGTCATACCTGCACGTCTACACCCTTGACTGGGCCCACCTGTTTCCGCTAGAGCGACCCTCGATACATCCAAATCCAACTCCGTCAGGACGTGTAGAGTAGTAGTAGTAAAGACTCCGACTTTCACCCGAAAGGTTGTTGGTTCGAGTCCTACACTTGCTACACTTTCTGGCCATGCTTCGGAGGGCATGTAAAGCAGACGATCTTCCTAGTTGAATGTAAGAGGGAGAGAGTTTGATAGTCCTAACTCCGCTAGGTTGGCTTAGTAATAGAACAAAAAGTCAATATTTATTTATTTATATTTATATTATCTATAACTATGTTCTGTATATGCCAACGGCCTTACCATGTTGATTCCATTAGAGCAGAGCATGTTTCAAACTGCGGCAACTTGGTAGTGTGCACAGCGTTGGCAGGGGAACCTGGTGGGACATGATAACTCGCTCAGGCAGTATAAGTCGAGTCCTGGTCACCTCCGATTTAATCGTGTGACTTTACCATGTTCCCCAAGTGGTTCGGAATCCACTATAATCAGGAGGTCCACCCTGTTAGTCAACTCCCCTTTCCCCGAGGTGAAAGAGTCTGCCCTTAGGGTGCCTCAAGTTAACAAACAGACTCACTCCCCCCGCCAGGCTGACAGGGTTGCTTAAAAGCAGAAATGCTGAAAGCAGGCGTTAGAAACACACAACACACATGTTCTGTATATTTGACTAGTTACAGATGACCCATATATAAAGAGAAAATCATTCATTAAAAAATTAAAATTAGACATACATACATTTAATATGAGATTGCAAAAGTAATAAGTCAATCGTACAGAAACCAACCATCAGTCCTTTTCTGGACTAAACCATCAGCCCTGATGATGGGAGTAGCGCCCACTCCCGAAACGTTGCCCCTTCCCGTAACAACGGGCTCCTCATCAATTGTTTGATGAATATTAGATACCCCTCCCTCTAATGAATGTACCGTGTGACTTTACCATGTTCCCCAACTGGTTCGGAATCCACTATAATCAGGAGGTTCACCCTGTTAGTCAACTCCCCTTTCCCCGAGGTGAAAGAGTCTGCCCTTAGGGTGCCTCAAGTTAACAAACAGACTCACTCCCCCCTCCAGGCTGGCAGGGTTGCTGAAAGCAGAAATGCTGAAAGCAGGCGTTAGAAACAACTAATGAATACCAACATCACAGTCAATGTTTCAAGTCCAACTTACCCTTCATTAAAACTTCACCTAGTCCCAGTCGTCTGTAACAAACCTTAACTCGGAATTACGCCAGTCACCCTACATGACGGCTTGGCGGACTTTATTCGAACGGACCCTGATAATCAAAAAAGGGTTGGTTTCCTTCTCACTGGTTTGACAACGGCGCCTATCCGGACGGATGTGTGATAATGAATTTGAGAATGGGTCATGTCAAGCCCAGTCCCCACCCCTATATCATATGGCCAACCACCACAAAAAACAAAACCACATCCCTCGCGAAGCCCCATTGACTTCATATATACCATTCTGCTTGGCATAGGCTAAGCTTCGCGGGGAAGATTGTTCATTGTTGGCTTCTTGTTGCCCTTCTTGTTGGCCCTATTCCACTACCGCTTGAGGAGTATCGGTGGAGAATACTGGACGGCCCTGCCATATACCAATACAAGCCAGTATCTGGGTGGGAGCTGGGGGGCTGCCCCCAAAAATCCTGGCTATGGGCCTGTACCAATCCAAGCATGGCTGTGCCTGCAGCAGTAATCCTTATGGACACGTGTCTATTATTTGACTGTCCACGAAACCACGGGGAGGACGAACTATTGCAGAACCCGACCTCCGCGAGTTGGGAGTCCGTAGATGCCCGGAGCGTATTACAAAACCGAGATGATGGGATGTTGTTGTGTTGGAGTGTTGTTGACCAGGCCAAAGCCCATCAAGGCTGTATAGAAAAAGTAGAAGAAGAAGAAGAAGAAGATACTCTATTTTGGATTTTGTGGTCTGCATTATGTCCGGCAGCCTATGCCCCGGTGAAGGTCAAGTAGAAAGGTTGGCGTTTGGTGAGTCGAGTCGAACCTCGAACCTTCACCTTCCGTGTTCCAGTTCTCTATTAACTTGACTATACCGGCACCATGAAGTCAGATTTATTTGTACAACCCTAACCATTTCATTTCTTTTGTTGCAGGTGTCACGAGAAGAACCACGCGTGCCCGTGACCCCCACCCCAGTCAATGCTTCCCGTGAAGCTCTTCAGAACTCCCTGGACGGGGGCGCTCCCTACCCCATGGTGGTGCTGCCCCCCTCGGGGGGCTACTGGCTCGACGGGAACCCCATCCTCCCCGCAGCGTGGTCTGCGGACCCTCCCAACCTCACTTGGAGGCACTCGCTTGAGACTGATGACACCGCCAAAGCGTACCGCAGGTTCTTCGTTAGCCGGGTAAGTAATTAAGTATTTCTAGCTATGGATGTGGTGAGGAGCTTGGGGCACCGCCTTGTCGCATACTCTGTGAGGGTACTGGTCCTTTGAGCTTGACGGACACCCACTAACCTACCAACCTCACTTGGAAGCACACGCTTGTCACCGATGACACCGCCAGCCCAAGCGTAGCGTATGTTCATGGGAGTCGTAGATGGTACAATATGTGCTCCATATTTGATACCAATCTGGTCGTTACGGGACTCAAACCCATAACCTCCATTGATGGTAATGCTGTTGATTAGCCATTTGAGCATCAAGTACCTAGTTGATTAGTGTTCCATCATTGTCTTCTGTTCCTGGAATCTGGATAGTCCACAATTACTTTCCCCTTTCTTTTCCTCGATTATAGAGTCAAGACCACTCCTGGTGATCTGCTTTGTGTACAATTAAACTAGACTACTTTTACGACATTGCAAGGTGGAGGCATTATTGAATGATTCGAGTAATGTTTATACCTACCTACTTAAAAGTGGCATGCAGTGAGTTCTTTAACAGACAATCTGAGGGAAAACAGCCTTACAAGTGTATAAAATCAAAATATCCCAAGGAATATAGATCGCAGGGCTGTAAAAAATATTGCATCCCTTAGAAAAAATACGTACTTCTCTACAATTTGATATATGATACATAAATCTATAATACCGATCGGCCACAATTCTATCTAGTGTTAACTCGTCCAATCTGTATGCATTTTACATATCTTAAAGCCTGAGGTGTGGGGAAATTAAAACAAGCCGAGGACACCCACACCTACAACACGAGATCTTGTAAGGCCAGCACCACGCACAGCCAAGTGTGAGCGACTGGATCCTATACTGGCTGTACTACAAGGTTTCGCCTACCTTAGAAAACTCCCGATTGAACTGAGAGCGGCGAGAAATGCTTCTAACTTCCCTAAATTCCTTTGAGACCATCTCTTAGAGAAAGCTTTCTATACAGGTACAATGTCACTGCGACACTAGCGCAATGACAATGACAGAACTACCTGATTTTGACGATATTTTGACGATTTTACTTTATACTTTCTTGTCAATTACTTGTTGATTATTTGATTGTGTAATTTAACAGAATTATATACAATTTATTTATTTATTATTTATTTAGGGGGGGGGGCTAGATGAATCTAACTAATAATAAATCAAACATTAAGGAATAAAGGAAGTTTCCCGCTATGGCGAAAAGCAGGAGGTATAGTCTTAAAACTCTCATAGGCCGCAGTAATTGCGGTAACCTGCTAAAACCACATATTCCCGCGCATTCTTGGATAACATGCAGTTTTCACTTCATCGGACGGTATGGATTATGTTAATTCTTTTACATGACCATCATTTGTAGCGCAGACCATGTAATTTCTGTTTATTCTGGACCCAACTCTCTCTCTCTCTGTTGGCCCTTTAAATGTTTTATCACGTATAAATTTATCGACCTTAAACTTGTATCGTAATTTAAACTGCGTGTTATTGTCGGTTTCAGATGTGAAATTATAAATATGGTGTGCAGTTTTATGCTAAATTGCATGTTGTACGCACGTCTGAACAAATTTAAATTTGTAAGTTGAATACCATCTTCAAGAAAATTAGGGTCCTTACCTACTCGTTAGTGCTTTATGCCATGAAATAAGCAACAAAGTATAGTATGATTTCATTTCTCCGATTAGCTCTGAATGATGGATATTATGATCCATGTTTCGAAATACCTTGTGAACTAACCTCTAAAACAAACAGTATAAAACCGGCATGGGAAATATTCGCCCTCTTTCGGCTATTTCATATTTCCCGCCCATTTTTTTTTTTTTTGTAATGTTGTCATTACTGGCTAGCATTAGTTCAATACCTAATGAGCAGCAAATGACTATTGCCACGTTTCCCAGACCTATTGTGTCCACTCTCCCTGTTTCTTGAGAGACTTGCCCAGATCCGAACAATAGCCAATCATAATTATTATTATGGCTGTCTTTCTCTTGAGTCCTGAAATAAGGTGGAATTAAGTACAGTACGTTACTTAATACTACTACTACTACCGTTTCTCCTTATACTAAGAACCGCCCACGGTTTGTCCCACTATTGTTAGGAACTACACTTTCTTCTTCCTCTCTAAAAAAATTATTGTTAGACAAAAATGTGTGGGATTTGCTGTGATAACAAGAGCGCGTCGCCAGCACGCTTTGGCCATATTTTTTGCTTTCCTCTTTATACGTTATTATTTATTAAAGATATTCTCAAAGTGTGTTCACGGACCCCTAGGGGTTCGCGAGCATCTGCCAGGGAGTCCCAGTCCCTGTAACATTTTTAGCACTAGATAGAATTAAATTATTTAGTCACGTAATTTTTATATTCATATACTCCTCATCAGTAACTTTTCAATGTTAGAAATACTGACCGACAATCAATTTTTAATATCAAGACCTATTGTTGATTGATATTCCGAAATTTTTTTGTGTGAGGCGAGGTTTAGGCTAAAAAGGTTTGGGGTCGCCGGACCTATAGTAATTGTTTAGGGGGCCCGAGATTTTAACGGATTTACACGTTTTGCAGTCCCAGGATTAAAAAATCCCTTGGCTCTTGCCGATCAGCAGCCTGATCGAGGCGATTATAATACCGGGGTTAAATAAATACCCTAGGATTATAACTGTAAGCCAACAAATTTTCAATAGCACTTTCCATTATAAAATTATCTTGTTTACATTTTTAATACCAGGGGATTAAATAAATACCGGTATTATAATCGCCTCAATCAGGCTGCTGGTATAGGGAGATTCCGCAGCCCCTGCTTTTCCTCTACGCTACCTATGCAATAAAAAATAAAAAAATACTTCATTATTTTCCCGACCACAACATCAAATACACAAAACACTCTTGTGTTCCAACAAAGCCGATTATGAACTTTTACTTATCAAATTATTTTCACTCTGACTGGATGTCATCTTGAATTGGTTGATTTGTCGTAAAAAGTGTAGATTACCATTATCGTAGATAATAATACGGGCTTTCAGTCAGATTTTAATTTATTCCTTTGCAACCAATATTAACTGAGATGTAAATTATATAAGGTTTCAATCGTTCGCCAGCTCGTAACTAAATAGTGGATCTAGCTGGTTAACGAACTCAATGAAGACATTTGTATGATCAATTTTTGTGCCAAGTTTCATCAAAATCGGATACTATTTACGGAAGTTAGAGTGTTTCCTAAAATCGATATACATATATACAGTGGCGGCTCGTGGTGTATCAAAATGGTGGGGCAACGAATTGTAATAAAGTAATAGCATATAACTTACCACTACTTGAATATCAAATAGATTCTTCGGCATTTCGATGTGGCAAACAAGTCTATCACTCGCTGTTTACATTTTTGTAATATTTGTTTACATTACCCTGCCTGGCCGTTGGGCAGAACCTGACTTCCCTAGTCAAAATTTCTTCTTTTAAAAATTTTATAATAATCATAAGTCATGACAAAATAGTGAAATTCTTCTCAAAAATAACTCTTATAATTATGATTTTAAAAAAATACCAATATTCAACGATATTATTAATACGAAACATTTAAAGTCATTTTTGGGGCGCTGCCCCGCTGCCCATGTATAAATGCATATGGCATGAATTGCATTGCAAGGTCCATAAGAGAAAAGTTGTGTACACCTTTTCAATGGTGCGAACGATCTTCTTAACTTTTGCCTGACTCGGTTGTCATGGCGACCCGGGGCTAAATTGAAAATTGCCCCAAGTTGCCCAGAGCACGCACATAGCATAGCCGAATTGTAGCAGTTGCATTTTTCTTCAGAATAGTATATTATTATTTTATTATTATTATTATTATTATTATTATTATTAAAAGGAAATTGCTTTGTTTGCCTGTAAAATTATGGGAGGGCTGTAGCCCCAGTGCCCTTATGGACGAGCCGCCTCTGCATATATATAAGTCATAAATACATACTTATATATAACATTTTGAGTGAAGGGTGGTTTTAGGTTCAAGGGGTCATGAAATGAAAAGTTGTGAAGAAATTTTCCGGAAGTCGAACATTGGTCGCCATCGCAATAGGTCGATGGATCTCCCTAAAATACCGGTTGTTTACGATTTTTTTTTTTTTTTGAGGCGCAATGCCGTCTAGGCCACACACGCCCAGGTATATTATATGGTTAGGTACGGTAGGTTATGTTCGTTAATGTAAGTTTGCTTTTTTCAGTTTCTGGATATTATGGGAGGTTGATGAGGTTCGTAGTAGTCAAAAATGAGAGGATAGATCGGGTAGCGGTTTCGTCATCACGTAGTAGGGTTGAGAGGGATGTTTGTGGGGGCCAGGTTCTGTGGTGTTTACGAAATGTTTGTCCGTTGATTTATGAACCAAGGGTTGGATTTTGATGAAATTCAGTATGTAGGTTCACCAGAATCAAAGGGACAATTTCTGTCTTCCTCTTATACTATAGTGTAAAAAAGCTTTGTAACAGTCTTAATAAGAAAATAATTTAATAATATTGAAGTTTTTATTGAAAACAATAAATATACGTACTAGATCCAGCGAGATAAAGGCCGATGGCCTTCTCTTACACCTACATATCAATGATAGTGTAATTGAAATATTTGTATAAACTACATGCATACCGAATATCAGTCATACCTTCTATTCACGATAAAAGTCACACTAATTCTAATTCACTACCATCCACATGCATTTTCTTACACATTCACACGCAACCTGATCCTTGATTAACCGGTGACAGTCGTTTGCTACCGAAGTAATTTTTTCCCTTGTAACTAACTAAATTTAATAATAATAATCATTTGTATTTTTCTTCAAGTAGGTATACAATTAGAATATAATTGCATTTGGAAAGGGAGCCCAAAGGACAGGACATGTAGAGTAGTGGTACGGACTCTGACTTTCACCCGAAAGGTTGTTGGTTCGAGTCCTGCACTTCCTACATTTTCTGGCCATGCTTCGGAGGGCATGTAAAGCAGGCGGTCCCGGGCTTTCTTAGTTGAGTGTAAGAGAGGGCTTTATAGCCCTAACTCCGCTAGGTTGGCATAGTAATAGAACAAAAAAGTCTTTATTTATTTATTTAAAGGACAAGTCCCATGCTGGGCCCCCTTTTACAAAAGACAAAGTAAAATAAATAAATGTACGATCTAATCTTTAAAGCAATTAATTTGACTGGTTCTACACACTACTTTTAATACATGTACCTACTCCATTTATTACGATAGTCAAAGGTCCAAACGATTCCATGATTTTTACGAGTATAGGCTACTTTATTTAATTAACCATCGATAAAACAGGTGAAGCCGTAAGACACATAGCAGCACAAGTTCGTATTAGCCCCGTAATTGAAAATGGCACACTCACAAATGATCTTGTTCAGTGCCCAATTGATAACGGTTGGCGCCCAATTTAGTCGTTAATGGCAGTTACATGACAAATTGCACTATAAAATCACATCGATAACAAGTAAGTGTGACGTTACGATTTTACCAATGATTCGACGACTAATGTATAATATATTAGTCCATAGATTACTTCTGTAGAACTCTCTTCAGACCAGTAAGTGCTTACGCGTTTTGGCATGTTTTTGGAGTTTTGATTCTGACAAATCTTTTTTTTCTTCTTATTTTGGGGTACGTTTTCTCTTATGCGCGTATGCCTTGCGGCCTATTGTGCCCTTGCTGAGTATTGTATTTCTCCTCAATCCTCATACAAAAAAAATATCGGAACATCAACAATAGGAGAGGTGCAAGATAGGTTCCATTTGCCCTAACAGCTCATTGCCTCTAAAATCTGGCCAACCAAGCCGCCGAATAAACACAGAATCAAGTAGGCAGAACAAGCTGTCAAAGAATTTAAATAGATCTACTGTATTACTTGCATTCATTTCAACTTCAGACTCCCGAAACCAAACATGGCCAACTTTGTCTGCCTCTTTAAACCAGCTTTGCTTTTAAACAAGCTTTGACCAGCTTTTTTAGCTCCCCAAATACGTTGGAACATTCGTCACCTGGTATGAACAGGTGGGCAAGTAGATTTCGGGCTCAGATTGTCATCGTGCGAGTCTTCATTAGCATTATTGGCACTGTTTAGACGATTTGTCCTTGGGGTAAACTCCTACATAGCCTGATTACAGCCAACGACATGGTGAGAGAATACCCTATAAATCATACAATATGAGGAGCATGCATGCAAAAGGCGATTTGTCACAAAAAAATGATTTTTTTTGGGGTTAGTGGTATCAGTGACTGCTACAAAAAATTTAATTAGAAGTTTAATGCGATCGCTATATTATCGAAGAATGTTAATTAAAATCTTACATACACATAGCCGGCCGCCATACCAAGTTGAATCCAGCGGACCAGAGCAGGTTCAAAGCTGCAGATAAATTGGTCGTGGGCACAGTGCCGGTAGGGAAACATGGTAGGACTTGTCCTGGTCACCTCCGAACTAATCGTGTGACTTCACTGTGTTTCCCAAGTGGTTCGGAATCCACTATAATCAGGAGGTCTACTGGAGTCCTATGGGCCCACACCGTGGCCTGGGACTGTGTCAAACCATACTACTACATATACATAGTTACTTTTTTTTCTTTTCTGTTCTCCATGGCTTGTGTGTTTCAACGTCCATCCCTCCATGCCATACATAAAACTATCAGGAACACAGAACATTTCACTATTCTCAATCGAAGGAAAAAAAAAACAGTTTCCGAAAATAATGATTTCTGCATTTTGATGAACACATTTTGAGACATTTCTATCGATTGGTTTGCAGCAAATCTTTCCATCTTCTTCGCCATTCATCTCTATCGAGTAAGTTAGTTTCTCATCATCGAGACGCCAAAAGGGTGAGTCCATCGATGTTGGGACAGGACTCACAGGAGCCTTTTTTTTTTGTTTTTTTTTTAAAAAGGTCAATCGCATACAAACAATTTAATGAATGTATCTGATTGACCTCTTCAGTCGCCTCCGAAGGTATGTACCCGTGTTGAGTTACGATACGTCTCCGATCGCATGGCTTGTAGGGACTCGCACAAGTACAAGCACGCTACCACCTGGTCATCGAAGTCGATCTACTTGGCTGCCCTTATTATTCAAATTAACATGGTAGATAGTTAAGTTACATTTATTGCATTATATTTACATTTACAGTTAAATATATCATAGCATAGCCCTCAACACTCAGGAGATGTAAAGTAGTGGTACAGACTCCAACTTTCACCCGAAAGGTTGTTGGTTCGAGTCCCACACTTGCTACATTTTCTGGCCATGCTTCGGAGGTCATGTAAAACAGGCGCTCCCGGGCTTTCCTAGTTGAGTGTAAGAGAGGGCTTTACAGCCCTAACTCCGCTAGGTTGGCTTAGTAATGGAACAAAAAAGTCAAAATTATTTATTTATTTAATCTATAATGTGATTAAGTAGGCCTATTATTAGTAATTTTGCAATAAAAACTTTAATTCTATGTTCTGTCAACCCCTAGAAAATACACTTCATCTGCTTTACTACATGTCCGGTAAACAGAAGTATACTGCATCGAGGCATGTCATTCAACTCGTGCAGTGATAGGTTCCCATGAGCATCCTACTTTTGTGTGAACGACCAAACATAGGAAGCATCTTATTAGAACAGTCAACAATGAGTCATACCGTCTCAAATGAAATGCCTCACCTACCTGTATAGTGTATACACCCGCAATATTTACCTATAACCGTCTCTTTAAAGATGGCGGCCACTTACAACTAAATTTCTTATTGCTTTCCAATTTATACGTAGTATAAGGAAAGCTTTGTGATGGTCGAAATTTCAACGGAATTACACGTTTTGAGGTCCCAGGAACCCAAAAAAGTGTTTTTTACGAAATGTCTGTCTGTCGCTCAGTCTGTCTGTCTCTGTCTGTCTGTATGTCTGTCTGTATGTCTGCCTGTTCATCTATTTCCGTGGAAACTACTCGGCCGATTTTAATGAAATTTTGCATGTAGGTTCACAAAAATCATGCCTCGAGACTATTTATTTTTATTTTGGGCTAACTCAATTTGGGGGGTTTTATTCTCAAAAAACTCCAAAAACGTATAAAAACATTATTTCTCAAAAACGGCTCCAGCGATTTCTTTTAAATTCACATATATTGTAGTCGCTATTAATGTTAACAAAATGCGGGGGGTCGCTTGCCCCTTGCTAGTTTGCTTCTGGGGGTAAAAAAATAAAAATAACTAATTTTTAATGCAAAATGACTAAAAAATAATTTTTCTGTGAAACCTTTCCATTCAATGATTTCTATCTTCAGGCATGTTTTAGGTGTTAAATTGAGTAACGAAACCGGACAGGTTGCTTTCCCAAAAAAACTATTTGGTTCGCGCAAAAAAAAAAAAAATGCTTTTCAAAAAATGAAAATTCTGCAAGCGATAATGGACAGGCTGAGACAAGCATACCATCGAAGGCTGAGGCAATGTAACAGGCGAAAGCATGGCTTAACCAAGTACAAAAAAAACCGGGCCTAAAAACAATAAGAAGAAAAATCTAGCACTCAAGCCTATTTTCCCCAATTCAAAGCCTACTCTACAACTCATATAAATCGGGTCAACTCCAGAAAATTATAGGGCAGAGAAACAGACCGAAAAACAGTTCAAAGGTCATTGAAAATGTATACACCCAGATAGGTCGTGCTCAGCTCTTCCAACTATTGCGACATAGCAGATCGCATCTATACCGAAATTCTTGCCATAGTCATATGAAACCCGAGCATTGTTTCGGAAAAGTAAAAGGCGCATGATGATCTTTTACAAGATCACCTTGAACGCTGAATATCTGAAATGTGAAATACTTAAGTCCTTGGCCATTATTTTATGATGATCGCGGATTAGAATCGATGCAATAATATTGATTGTGTTGATAGATAAGTATAATTGCAGTATTTTAGTGAGATTCATCTACCTATTGAGACGGCGACCAATGTTCGACTTTCGGAAAATTCCTTCACAACTTTTCATTTCATGACCCCCTGAGTCTAAAACCACCCCCCGTTCAAATTGTTATATATAATATATACAGTATGAACTGAATGTGTGTACAGGCGCGGATTTACGGGGGGGGGGGGGCTATCCTATAGGGTCCTCAAAATGCTTATTTTTCACAAATTTTCTCCCGGGCGGGCCCCCCTTGTCCTCAATTGTCTTAATTACCTATAATATAGAACCCTTATTGCTCTGAATATGCGTAAATCCCAATATTCCAGTCCTATTTTTATTTTTTATTTTTATAAGTCGAAATTCAATCATAGCCCCCTCCTTGGTCTCGTTCTAGTTCCGCGCCTGTGTGTGTATATCGATTTTAGGAAACACTCTAACTTCCGTAAATATTATCCAATCTTGATGAATCTTGGCACAAAAATTGATCTTGCAAGTGTCTTGATCGAGTTCGTTAACCACAATGATACGCCATTTCGTTCCAAGATGGTGGCCGATTAAAACCTTATATAATTCATATCTCCGTTAATATTGGTCGCAGAAGAATGAAATATAATCTGACTGAAAGCCCGTATTATTGTCTACGATAATGGTTATCAACACTTTTTGCGACAAATCATTTCAAGATGGCATCCATTCAAAGTGAAAATAATGTGATACTTGTATTTAAGTTCATAGTCATCATTGTGACATTGTGCTTCGAAAATTGGAACACAGGAGTGTTTTGTGTGTTGATATTGTGGTCAAGTAAGGAATGAAGTATTTTTTTATTTTTTATTGCATACTTGTATGTACAGTACATATAGAGTAGGTAACACAGTGGAAAAGCGGAATGGAATCTCCCTACATGCACCTGATCGGCCAGAGCCGAAAGGGATTTTTTCTTACTTTGGTGAACGTTTCTTAAATTAAAATCTGGTAGACACCATCATTGAGGGCACAGTGGAAGGAACCAATAGAAGAGGACGGCCAAAGAAGGAATTTACGGATCAACTGAAGGAGGACGCAGGAGATCGAACTTACGAGCTGCTAGAGGAAGGCTCAGGACCAAGAGATCCGGAGGATGATATGCATAAAGTTGCTGCCAACCAATCGTTACAATTCTGACCTCAGAAGACCTGTCATCCGTATTTCAATACTTGTCCGATTACCACAATTTTAACACAAGAGCTTCTAACAAATGTTATTCCTAGATACCGAAGAAAGTACTAAAACCATTCCTTTGCAGTGAACACCCCTAGGCTTTGGATTTCCTAGCCAGAAGAAATTAGGACAACGACTAATTTGGGGGAAGTCTTGAGACAGCCTGCCATCAATTTCAGGGGAGTGAAGTGTGAGAGTAAATGCATGAGTGCCTGATATAGTGTATTATTATCTCTCTTTTTCTTTTGTTGTTGTTGTTGTTGTTGTTGTTTTTACGGAAAAAATGTTATGTTCGTATATACTTTACTATGTAAACAAAAATAGGTTAGCTGACAGAGTACCTAGCCCTTCAGGGCTAAAGCTCACAACTAATATAAAGACGTTTTTCATTTCATTTCAATAACGCATCTTCGCCTACATTTCCAAAGTTAAGAAGAATATTTAGTTCGGTCACGCCCCGCGTTGCGACTTCGGCTCTCATTTCCGTCGTAGCCCACATCCGGTACGCGGGGCTTTCATTGTACCGCTACCAGCCAATCTTAATACGTGCCAGGCTTGCCAATGTTACCGAGAAAATGGCGCTCTTTTCAAATGCTTGTCTCTTTTGCGACACATGCCTAGGATTATGGCAGTTCCGGCTGTCGGAATACTTATAGACTTTTCTTTCATGGATTGCCCTTGATGTTTGAGGCAGGGTAAAACGTGGCAGTAGACACAAGGCAGCTGTTCGCATTAGTCAGGCGGTCCAACGATCATTTGTTAAGTGTCGGTAAGGAATATTGGGAAGCCGATTTGCTGCTGACGGTTGAGAAGCGGAAACTAACATGCTTCGGCCACGTGATAAGGAACGAAAAGTATTGCCTTCTGTATGTAATAATGATAATAGGGAAGGTAAGACTCCCGGCAGGAGAAAACCATCCTGGGTGAGAAACCTGAGGCAGTGGTTTCGCAAGAGCACGACTTCCTCATAGCAGCAGTCTCCAAGGATGTCCGATTTGCCATGATTATTGCCAATTTTCGATAGAAGAGGCATTTACAGAAGGAAAAGAAGGAATACTGCACGGCCCCACTATGTTCCCAGTGCCATACAGTATTTCTTACTGGCGCTTTTCAGGTGATCGTCGGAGCCATGCTTTTTTCAGATAAAGTTTATTTGCTTTTGTCTCTCGCCCGACGTCCTTTGTTAGCAGCGCATTATCTCGCGTAGTCAACGTGTTTTACCTGGGTTTGTTTGATTAAGGTGTGCAGATATGTGGTCTGGAAAGAGGTCGGCCTTATCTGCGTGCCTGACTATACAGTCTGGTTGGCTCATTAGGGCTACCAAAGCAGGAAGTTCCGATAAAGTGCTTGTATTAGCACATTTTGTTCGAAACTTCGTAGCAAAGCTTATGGGCTATACTTCGCACTGAAAATGAAGTCCTTGAAGAGTCCTGGCCACTGCAACAACAAAAGTCTGCATTTTCGCTTGCTCTCTTTTCCGGTACAAATTGCTTACATTGAGCTCCGGAAGATCCTCGTAGCCTAGTTATTCTGTTGTAGTACAACTGTTGAAAGAATTATAAAATGTTTTCCTTCACATTTACTCATGATTTATTTTTCTTATTGTTCCAGGAACATGTGAATGTACTAGGTTTCGACGAAGCACTCGGCCCGGTTCTTCTATCCCTGAAGACCGAAAACGCCGGTGGTGCAGAACAGACGCGCGTACTTTTGCGCATGCGTATGGGAACGACGCACGAAGTCCTGCCCGCGTGTCTCTCCCAAACCACCCCCGCCGCTGTCGCCAAATTGCTGCAGGAAAACCTCAATGTCTCTGCTTGGGTGCCTGCTTTGTGTCCGCAGGTAAGGAAAATATCTGACACCTACTATACTATAAGAGTACATTGATCCGGGCTGATGGGCTTTGTTTAAAAAGATCTTAAAGATCCAGACTGGATGTACAGGTCTCACAGCTCCGGCAGTTACACTACAATGTCTCGATGTAGGTGAGCTAATATAAAACGGATAGATCCAGATGTAATAGCCAAGACAACATCGAGATACCATCTCTTAAGATTTCTAACCCATATAGTTGTCAGCGAAACGCCTGGATCTTGAAGTTCCTTTCGGCCCATCACCCCGGGTCTGAGAGTACGTTGACGCTTCGCATAACTGCAGACTAAAATTATCAATTGATAGTTTAACGAGCGGCAGTCCGGCAGATAGTTCGAAAGTTCGTGGAAATGTTCGCTGGATGACTGTTAACACATTAAGAACCACTTTACAACTCAACTGAAGAACAACCGTTAGATTTTATACTAGCCATTGTGTCTAATTATTGTTGGTTCTGTGAAACGCTTTCTTAATTATTTTACTTGCAAATTCATAAGTACCTACCTGCACATACAGGATGTGCGCAGCTCAAAATATGAATGGAACCTTAGTCTTCCAAAACAAAGCCTCGTGAGATCTAATTAAAAAAACATCATCTGTTTTTTCTCACACGAAATTTCTTTTGCCACATTGTTCTGTACAATACCCACATGTAGGCTCATGTTATAACTGTCTTAAAATTAAAAAAATGTAGCCTATAAAGATTTAAAATTATCAAACGAGTTTCTAATTTATCAAAGTAGATGAGACTTGGCAGTTCTGCCTTCTTATATTGAGAACGAGGACATCTTAGATGAAATTGCCATGTAATGATTGCATGATTTATGTATACTGCCGTCATTAATAACTCTAAGTTGCGTGAGGATTCTCGCTGGAACGTAAATAGACCTAGTTAATGTTAGGACATTTTTTACGCGCACGAAAGTTTGTCGCTCGTTAGCAAATGAAGTTTCATGGGGACCTGCCGCAAGCTCAAACGCATGTATTTAGACCCAATTAGACTAAGACAAGCTTTTTTAGAAATTTGGTATGGCTTGGAAAAATATTGACTTGGTTTGGTGTTTCGCCTGTTTCCAATCCGAACCAAGCTGCTGTTTGGTTTATGGACAATTATGGCAGATTGGACCATCGATATGGAAATACATCATTTTAAAGCTAAAAATACAATATACTGTGTATATCTTTGTATATTGTATATCGCTATACTTCGGAAGAAAAAAGACACAATTCAAAAATGGTCGCTTTCGACTTAATAACGCTAAAGTATTTTTAAATATTTGTATTTTGTTAGAAAAACCGCATTAATGTAGTTTGTATATTTTCCGCGGGAGGGTATAGCTGTGCCGTTTTATATTTGGCGGGAACTGTCTGGTAATTCATTATAAAACACTAACTTAAATGTCTGTAAATTGATAGATTTTGAGTTGTGTCTTTTTTCTTCCGAATTAACGATTCGTCAAAGCTGTACCACGCCAAGCTTTTCACTGGTAGATGGGCCCAAAACTAAAATATATTCGTATTGTGGCTCTAACTTTATGTGTATATATATGCTCGTACTTTGTGCTTTTGATAATACATTAATCATTCATTATTCAGCTATAATAGGAGAATCATCCCAAAAAAAACAATATTTGACCCGAAATTATTTTGTGATTGTTTCCGAAGGCAACTTAGCATTGCGTTAAGCTTCAACTTCGAACAACAATCGTCGAATATTGAGGGAATCAATGAGTTTTCTCCGACAACAATGAAGAATCTTTACGGGTTGGGTCGTGCAAATGCAGTCTAAGCAGCATATTCACACTAACGATGTCTTTTTCCAACAGGCTTCCCGACTGATCGTAGCCGGCGGCAAGTACGTTCTAGTTGCCAAGCTCAAGTTTGGCGTCTTGTAACTGCTGAGGTTTAGCAGAATCAACGAGCTTTCACAAACAATAAAGAGTCTTTCCGGGTTGGGTCGTAGAAATGCAGCCTATTTTTACTATTTCTAACGACCAACTCTTTTTCCAACAGGCTTCCCGACTGATCGCAGCCTATGACGAGCACGTTCTAGTAACCAACTTCAAGTTTGGCGTCCTCTATCAGGGATTCGGCCAGATCAGCGAGGAGGAGCTCTTCTCCAACACCACAGAGTCTCCTGCGTTCACGGAATTCCTGCAACTCCTGGGGAAGCGGGTGCGTCTCAAGGAGCACAAGGGGTATCGTGGTGGACTGGACACTCAGTTCGGGCACACCGGTGACGAGGCTGTTTACGAGGTTTACCGTGAAAGGGAGGTAATGTTCCACGTGTCGACACTTCTACCGTACACGGAGGGCGACCCTCAGCAGTTGCAACGAAAAAGGCATATTGGTAAGTTGCTTACAGAATCCGATGTCTCTTTTTAATAATAATAATAATAATAAACGTCTTATATTTACGGGGCGAGAAAAAAAGACTAGAAAGTCTTTTTCTGCCTAACCCACGTCCAAAAACAATACAATTTACAAAATACATACGCTAAACTTAAACAATCTTATTCTAACAGTCTTATTCTAGCAATGCATAAAAAGAACTTATTCTAAACGTGACGTGACGTAAAAAGACATACAGTAAATATCTAGACAGTATTCTTATTCTAAAGCTATTCTGTTCCTAGCAATTTCTTCAGCAACTGGCTTTTAAACCCACGAATCTTTGGCTGCGATCTAATTTCCTTATCTATATAGGGAGTTCCACTGGCGGCAGACATTTACAAAAAAGGGCAATATATTAGGTTGAATAGATTCAATCACCACGACGGTCCACGTAGAACCCCTTTTTCTTCTTTAGTCGTCTTCTGTCGATTGCTTTGCTGCAAATCTTACCATCATCTCTTCCATTCGTCTCTGTCCTGGGCCGCTCTCTTGATTGAGTGCCAAGTAGGTTCCGCATCTCATATCTTGCTAGTGGTCATTTGCGGTTCATTGGTCAGCCCCTGACATTGGCGCCTTCATGCTATCCCCCCCCTCCCCCCAACCACCACGGTTCTCAGATGTTCTATACCACTTTCCCAGTTTCTTCTACACTACTGTGGAACTCTTTCCCCCGCTGCCAATTTTCAGGGTCCCTCTCAAGGGAGTGTCTAATTTCTAGTATGACGTAGGCTAGGATTCATTCAAACAGCCCCATCCATATGGTCAGGAATATGTCAGGCAGCCGTGATTTTCCCCTACCGGTGAAGGTAAGGTACCCATTAGAGTTGGGCGGACCCAGGAGGATTTTAGGAAGATTCATCTACCAATTGAGATGGCGACCAATGTTCGACTTACGGAGCCTAAAACCACACTTCGTTCAAAATGTTACATATATTATATAGGTGTATGTATATAGATTTTAGAAACACTCTAACTTCCCTAAATATTATCCGATTTTGATAAAACTTGGCACAAGAATTGATCATACAAATGTCTTGATCGAGTTCGTTATCCAGCTAGATTCACTATTTAGTTTCAAGATGGCGGCTGATTAAAACCTTATATAATTCATATCTCTGTAAATATTGGTCGCAGAGGAATGAAATAAAATCTGATTGAAAGCCCGTATTTTTATCTACGATAATGGTAACACTTTTTACGAGAAATCAACCATTTCAAGATGGTGTCCGGTCAAAGTGAAAATAATTTGATATGTAAAAGTTCATAGTCTTCATTGTCGGTCGAAATTTGGGACACAAGAGTGTTTTGTGTGTTGATGTTGTGGTTGGGGAAAGAATGAAGTAATTTTATATTTTTAACTGCTTACAGTGTAGTGTAGAGGAAAAGCGGGGTCTGCGCTTGTATGGAATTTCCCTGCACCTGTTCGGCCAGAGCTGAAAGAGATTTGTTTTATTTTATGTCGGGACTCGAACCTCGACCTTCCGTTTCATAGTCTAGTTGTCTACCAACTAGACTATACCCTGGCCATGTATACAAGTATTGGAAATGCAAAAGAACCATGTCTAAATCCTAACTGCTTCCATAGAGCTGCAAATATAGGGCTCCTATAGAAAGTCACCCATCCCATGTACCCTATATTCTATTCAAGTCCCACCGGAACAAAGCTCGGGCTCACTATAGGGTTCCTACTATGATAGGAACAAAAGAGAGAATAGCTCTGAAAACGGAGGGGGTAATGAGAAGTATTTCCACGGTCCCCAAGATTGAAGATTACCAAGCCCAATTGAGCATGTTAGATTTCACCGTGGGTTATCAAGCCTGTCATTACTCTATGCGCGATATTCTTTGCGAGCCGACAAAGGTAGGTATTTGACCGCCAAATGGATGGTAAACCTATTGGTAGAGAACTGGCTTGGGAGACTTGATTATATGGGTCATTCGGTTCGATTCTCAGCTAGAGGTACATTTTTTTAACGCTTATGATTTAATCAATGGTAAGGGGATACTATACAGCATATAGGGTGGCTACCGGGCACCAACCAACTTTAATAAAACTGCGGAGAGTGATGTTTTCCAGTAAATGAATAAATAAATACATAATGACTTTTCGTTGAATTACAAACCCAACTTAGCGGGCTATATGGTCAACTCGGAAGGCCCGGGACCGCCTGCTTTACTTGCCATGAATGACCAGAAAATGTAGCAAGTGAGGGGTTCGAACCAACCATGGCCGCGCCCAGGGGGGTGGTCCATGGGGTCCAGACCCCCCCCCCCACCCCGAAATAAATTTTGTAAGTAAACCTGTATGGTTTGAAGAATTTATCCATTAATTCATTAACAAATTACGTTAAAAAAACTTTGGACCCCCCCCCCCGCGAAATAAATTTTTGTAAGTAAACCTGTATGGTTTGAAGAATTTATCCATTAATTCATTAATAAATTACGTTAAAAATTTTTTGGACCCCCCCCCCCCCCCGAAATCAAAACCTGGGCACGGCCTTGGTTTGAACCAACAACCTTTCGGATGATAGCCAGAGTCCGCACCACTGCTCTACATTCATGTAAGAGTTTCTCCAGTGACTTCGTGGAAGCAATATTGCAAATAAAACTAAAGTTTAAAAATAACTTTGCACTAATTCAACTAGGCCTAGATAAATTTACAACATATTGTGACAGCTGTTTCGGTGGTGAATACGCATTTACTCATCTGCTAGGAGCAATTGAAATCCCCATGCATGTGCTCTAGTACGGTAAACTGAAATGGCTCCTCCAATTTTTGGGTTATGAGAAACTAGAAAAGTTCCTATACAGACAGGCACAATACGGGTCATCTTTTCAGGTTGGGAAATAAGAAATTAGGCATTATAATTGTATAAATACCATGAACGGAGCCGAACCCGAACCCACAATTATTATTTAAACCATCGGCAGATCATTGGCCCACGAGCAATTTTCGTTAAATTAACCCTGTCAATGCACCCGGCCACAGTACTCCCAACCATTAACCGATTATGTTGGTACTCTATAACGTAATTAGCCCATCACGAAAACTTCCGTTATACAAAAGAAAACCTCACGACCTGACTACTGGTAGTACCACACTTTGTGGTCAATTGGACCTGCTAACTATTGTACCCACAGCCTAATTGATCTCTCTAGCCACTGTCTAATCTCTTTTATTGGAGATTCCCTGGTCTGGAACAATTCCGCTAGTAGTGTTAAGGACCTTACACACGATCGTTCCAGTCCATCGATTCAGTCACGAACGATCGTGTGTGGGTGAAATTCAGTCGAACCACTAAAAAAGAGGATCGATGCATTTACATAAAAGCTTACATAAGATTTATAATAACGAAGGCTTTCACGGCCGGACTCTAATAAGGGGACAGAAGAATCCGGGCTAATAAACCGTGATAGATTTGAAAGTAGACTTCCAAACGTTTCGTCAACAACTGCGGTCGACATCATCAGTGAAACTACGTACACTTCTAAGATTGTTTCGCGGAGGTACGATAACGCCTGCACAACGAACCATACCTGCACCAACTCAGTCAGTTGCTACGGTACCTCCGCGATACAATCTTAGAAGTGTACGTAGTGTCACTGAAGATGTCGACCGCAGTTGTTGACAAAACGTTTGGAAACCTACTTTCAAATCGACCACGGCCTATTAGCCCGGATTCTTCTGTCCCCTTATTACAAAAGATTACTGCCACCTAGTGAGCTTCCACAGGTTGCACCAATGGCCTCTTAATTGGGATGCAGCCTAGTGGCGTATTTCCTCCACTATTGAAGGTATAATAAGGTATACCCGCATGCAATGGTGGTCCCAGGTCCGGGGGAAAAATGATCATTTTCAAGGGTCTCGTTCTCACTCTCGTATCTCGATCGTTCCCCTAATACTGGGGTCCTCAGGCGAATGGATAATGAAACCAAGGTGCTGCTAACAGATAAGAAATGGAATCTAACTTACTTCGGCCATGTGATGAGGGACAAAAAGTATGTAATATGCGTGTAATAATCTAAAGGAAATTAGAAAGACTGAGGGCTTCCGGCAAAAGAAGAACATCCCGGTTGAAAAACCCGAGGCAGTGGTTTGGCAAGTGCAGAACTTCCCCTTTCAGATCAATAGTATCCCAGGTCCAAATCGCCATAATGATCGCCAATCTTCAATCGTCCATCAAGATGAAGATCTCGCCCTTTTGTTTCATGACTAATTTAAACTCCGGTGCCCCTTACTATTATACATACTACTGTGTATAGTACCCACAGTCTAATTGATCTCTCTAGGCAGTCAGTGTCCAATCTCCTTTATTGGAGATTCCCTGGCCTGGAACCTATTCACGCGCAGTCTCTTCATGCTTCAGCTCTTTTCCAATATTTTTTTCCATGCAAATCTCATGTGTTTTGTTTGAGGTGCAATTTCCAGTGTATGGTTGAGCTAGTTCACTTTCCTAGACTACTTTGAATTTACAATCGATTCTTTGTTGACCTAGTTGACATGGTTCTCTTGTTTTGTCACACATTTACTGGTAATCCGAGGCTTTGTGTGGTCGGAAAATAATGTGTTTACCTTCAGGAGTGGTGGTAAACTGGTTTGCACTGAAAATGTGAGAAAATCGTCTTTCTTATGTTCGCCATCCTTTTTTGCTCCACTTTTCACTTTCTTGTCGGTTTGAGGTCGTTTCCCTTACCCAAAATACCTACCCAAATCACCCAAAAGAGAATTGTTTGATTCTGGGGACAAGAAAATAACAACGTGGCTTTTCACGAAAAATGACTAAAAAATAACTTAGTCGAGAAGCGTGTCCCTTGGCGCTATACTTATAACTTCAGGTCAGGCACGATTTACTTCGGAAATGGAGTTACGTAACCCAACAGCGGGTCTACTATAGCGATTATTTTTAATCTTAACTAGTAGTCTCAACGCGTTATCATGTCCCACCATGTTCCCCTGCCAACGCTGTGCACACTACCAAGTTTGCTACAGTTTGGAACTGACTCTGTTCTCGTGGATTCAACTTGGTATGGCCGTTGGCACCCTAAGGTCATTTCCTAAGCATGCTGCTCTCCTTCGTGCAAGTTTCGTCTCAGTTCAGGAGGATGTGTTCTGTTTTTCAAATCCTCTACTCGATGATGGTATTGATGTTTCTTTCTCTCTCATTGACAAAGAATCACAAAAGAAGAATTTTTTTAACTGATTTTAACAATATATACCGTACAGTAAATAAATAAATAAATATTGGCTTTTTGTACTATTACTAAGCCAACCTAGCCGAGTTAGGGCTATGACGAAGCCAAACTCAAATAGGTAGACCCAGGACCTCCGGCTTTACATGCACTCCGAAGCATGACCAGAAAATGTAGCAAGTGTGGGACTCGAACCAACAACCTTTCCGGTGAAAGTCGTAGTCTGTACCACTACTCTACATGTCATTCCACTTTATTTCAGGAAACGACATCGTAGCCCTAGTATTCCAAGAGGAGAACACCCCCTTCTGCCCGGACATGATCGCCTCGCACTTCCTTCACGTGTTCATCGTGGTGCAACCTCTGCAGGGCGGTGAATTGTACCGGGTCTGCGTTACCGCTCGGGACGATGTCCCGGACTTTGGCCCGGCCCTGCCGAGTCCCGCCATCATCAAGCGAGGCCCCGAACTCAAGGAGTTTCTCCTTGCCAAGCTGATAAACGCAGAAGCTGCAGCTTACAAGGCCGAGAAGTTTTCAAAGTTAGAGGTAAAGCGGGGTTGATTTTTTTTCGCTTTTACGAGAAATCACGCATAGTAGTTTAAGTTTTTTACTGTGTTAGCCCAAAGTTCTATGTAAGAGAGATGGGATAGTATAGTGAGCCAAACCCTTTTTTTAAATACTGGGGCCAGCTGGTACGTTTGTTTAGTGGCCAGTCATAGGAGACGTGACGAGTGGTCTCAGAAATTAAAAGAAAAATCTGTGAGAAGCGAAGGTCCCATCTCTCCTACATAGAGCTCTAAGTGGCCCATTGAACTTTTTCCCACTGCCAACGACCCCATGGAGTTTCGGGCATAATTAGTATCGTTTGCACATGGATTTTGGCTGTTGGCAGACTGATATACGTTGTGTACGGTACGGAGGCAAACCAGGTTTAGGCTAATGGCTGCAATAGTGAGTATTTAAGGGCATTGTCCTCCGACATCTAACGATGTTGAAGAAAACACTTACTTGAGTTCTATATAGGAGAGATGAGACATTCATTTCCCACCAAAAAATATAAGTATAATTTCTGGGGAACCACCTCCTATGACTAGACATCGAAAAGAAGTAGCAGTTGGGGCCACCCCAAGATTCCAAAAACATATCGTGGGGGGCTCAAAGGTGTCCAATCTCTCCTACATGCGATAGCACCCTTATTCTGTCAACACCGAAAAAATTATTTTTCAGTTGAGGACTCGATCGTCCCTTCTTCAGTCACTCGCGGAGGAGCTCCGTGACAAATCCAAAGAATATTTAGGCGACGACGTGGCACTTCAAGTCGGCGCCGTCAAGTCAGAAAATGGCCACGCGGGCACGAGGTTTATAGACACTGTCAGGAAGGCCCTAACTGCGCGTGTGCGCAGTCAGTCGGAGAATAACCTGCAGTGGCAGCAGCCGGGGCAGGTGCGGAAACAGCCGCCCATACCTGAGCTGACAACTCCTTCGGTAAGTTTCAAATTTTAAAAATGACTATATATGTATCCATTTCTGCCTCGTTTCGGATGATGCCGCGGAACGAGCATCCCAGAAAATCGGTCGTCCATGTGGGAACATACAATTAATCAATTAAGCTTCATCCTCATAATCATTTATACCAGCTCATGTTGCCTGTATACGATACGTGAGCCTCCTTCACTCCCTCCTATCAACACTTCCTTTGGTACCAGTCCCACTCTTCTGAGATTATTACTTGCCATTACTGCTCTTCGTGTTCCCTCTATTTCTTCCCTCAGCGAGCAATAGGCTATATCATAAGACTCCTACAATCTGACCAACAGTCTTCAATTTTCAGAGCGGCCGATCCGTCAGCAGCAGAAGCAAAAAGAGTGCACCAGCCTCCCCTGTCGGAAGTCCGGACCTGACGCCACGACCTCACCAGAACCCGTCAGAGAGCGATGACTCCTCCCTCAACAGCGTCGACCTAGTGTACGCCGACAGTGACACGGGCCTGGAGAGTATGAGCAGTGCTGAGACGACGCTGAAGACGTGTGTTGGCTGCAGTGAGGGGGACCTGCTGCGGCAAGAAGTTGCCAAACTCAAGTGTGACAAACTTGATCTTCTTAGACAGAATGTGGTAAGTGTTGCCTAAGAACTGTAGGGCAGGCCGGCACCGACACTGAGCTAGAGAGTATGAGCAGTGCTGAGACGACGCTGAAGATGCGTGCTTTGAGGTTGAAGAGGGAAGAAGTTGCCAAACTCAAGTGCGACAAACTTGATACAAAATGCCTTTCTGAAACATAAGAATTGTCTGCAGATAACTGATTAGGCAACCGTGTCAATTCACCATCACCGACTTTCTTCTCTAACCACATCACCTTTCTTTTTATAATTCGTCATCGTTAGGCGCTTATTCCAACAACGTCAATAGTGATAGTAAATGTAGTATTGACGTGGTAGCAGACATTTTTAGACTGTCTTTAATGTCTGCTACCACGTCAATACTACATTTACTATCACTATTGACGTTGGCGGAATAAGCGCCTAAGGGAGACTGGTCGATACAGCTCAAGGACGGATACTGAGGGGGGAGGGTAGAAATTAATTAATTAGTCGATACTACATATTTTGTACAGCTATGTTTTCCAATACATAATAATAATAATAATAATAATAATAATAATAATAATAATTCGTGTATTTTTTTACATTTTTAACATTTCATAGATATTATGCAGTACTGTATTCACTACGGAGATTTTAAAAATGATCGATTAGTCCAGGGGTTGCCAAACTGTGGTCCATGGACCATTGGTGGTCCACAGACATATATCAGGTGGTCCACGGGCCAATATAAGAAACAAGAAAATAAAACAGCTGCGTTATTGGAAAATTAAAATAAAATTCAGTAAGTCTTGGCACTGAACTACAAAATCCGCCGGATACCAGTTCTAAACATTTAATCAAACATAAGCACCTAATTTTAGGCATAAGTTACTTAATATTGGTCCTAGAATTTAACGATTTTCCTATCACAGCCATGGTGGTCCACGGAAAATCATAAAATAATCTAGTGGACTAGTGGTCCACGGACAAAAAAGTTTGGGAACCCCTAGATTATTCGAATGCTTTCTTCAAAGGTGCCAGATGTTTTGCTGAGCTCTACAATAATTAATGTACCTTGTTGTTGTTTCAGACTTGCCAAAGGGATATAAAATCATTGAGAGAAAAGGAGCTGCAACTTCAGTTGGATCTTGCCAACGCATCAAAAGAAATTTTACGCCTTCGAGAACTTGTAAAGGACTACAGTGCGGATTCCATGTAAACTAAATTAATTTTGAGCACTCGAGTGATTTTTAATCTATTAAGTACCTGCGTGATTTTTACACTGAATTAGTTTGGTTCCAACATGAGTAACTGCTCTTGTTTGGCCAATAGTTGGCAATTGTTACGTTCAACGTTGGCAAGTATTAGGTTGTCTTGTTTGAAAATTGTTGGGCCGTTGAAATGTCGTTGAATAGCAGGCGCATTGCTATGCAAATCGTCGTTGGGTGGACTGGAAAATTCCCAAACGATTGGCTCATCATTGGTCAATGCAAAGTCGTCCTATTGCTGGAAAATGGTCGAATGATTGCCTTTCATTACCAATCATTGACTTATGGCTGACAAATCATTGGACGATTGGGAAATCGTGCAATGATTGACGATAGTTTCTTTAACCATGATTGCCGAGAATGTTTGGTTGTATTTTCATTTTCTTCTTGAATAATGAGAGAAAGATTATGAGGTGGGATCTCACGATTATTATTAAATTTCTTTGTATTATTTTATTTAAGTTTTATAATAATTAAGTTACAATATTGGTACCCCAAAATCCAGTACAGTGTGAAATTGAGTTATGCTGCAAATCAATAAATGATGTGAATACAGTATAATAGACACCAAACCTTTGGCCGATAAATTTCCGATAATAGTCTAAGCTATTAACTTTGGGCTCTCTATTATAGCTTTTCTATTATCGCCTTCTACATGTAATAATCCAAGGGAAGATAGGACTAAGTGCTCCCGGCAGATAAAGACCATCCGTGGTTGAAAAAGCTGAAGCAGTGGCTTGGCAAGAGCATGACATCCCTTATCAGAGTAGCAGTCTCCAAGGTCCGAATTGCCATGATGATCGCCAATTTTCGATAGAAGAGGCATTTAAAGAAGAAGGAAAAGATTATAGCTGAGACCGTTGGAGAAGAACTTCGTGCTTGGTTGCATAACCGTATTCAAGCAGTTAATGACGGGTGCCTATTGTATTAAAAAACCATACTAGTCTACTGCATTTTTTATTTTCATTTTTTATAAAGGATTTCTTTAGTTGGCGCGTCAAAGACAGCTGGACTTTAACTGATAACCATAAGACTTCAAAAATATAAAATGCCAATTAATGTCATGTTGTTCTGTATTTAGGTTTATACACCTGGAAGCCTTTGGGGTACCATATGTAAAATACATTTTTGTAAATTGTTAACCGAAAAACTTGTAAGTTTGTATTGTTTGCCAAATCCAATAATATTGTAAATTTTCAAACTAAATCTTAAATGTCACTCTCGCGGATTCTACCTCAGACTGTTAATATAAAATGGAAGCTTTCATATTTTACATTCCCTTCAATACTGTACTGAAAAAAAGAATAGCTTCAGGCTTACTTATATTTTTTTTATTTGATGAAAGCATGGGTCTGTCTTGGGTGGACTTTTTGGGTGGACTTTTTCTGTTTTCGCAGCCTAATGTACTTCTAAAAATTGTAATTTTATATTTAATAACTTTTGCTCTATTACTAAGAAAACCTTGCGGAGTTAGGGCTCAACTAGGAAGACCCGGACCGCCTACTTTACATGCCCTCCGAAGCATGGCCTGAAAATGCAGCAAAGGCCTCGAACCAACAACCCTTCGGGTGAAAGTCAGGATCCATACCACTACTCTACAGTCTACATGTCTTGCTTTTCCATTGTGGTTCATGTGTTGACTACATACTGTATCTATAATATTAGCTAAACTGAATTTAAATTGTTATACTATTGTGCAGCAAGCCTCAGTTGATGGAAGTTGCCAGCCTCCTAAACTGCATCAATGAGACTTGCTTCATTTAAATGTCAATTAGAGCGTCAATTAAACACAATAGGTTAGTTGTAAAAGTTAACTCGCATTTTTACTTGCCAAAATTCCAGCAGCAATACCTATAGTATACCTACCAATTAAGGTTTATTTTTTCGTTCTCAAAGCCAATGAGTACCCATGTCGTATTGGTGCCCATGTTTTTCCATTTGTCTCATTTATTTATGTAGGTACTTCTTTCAACTGCCGAATGAGTAAATTGGGTTAAATGAACAAACAAAAAATTAGTGATTTAATAAAACTTGTTATAACAGGTGCATGCCGCATGCGTATTGTCCCTTGAAACTGTAATTGCAGGAGAGACAAAAACGTTTAAAATCTAAATGCTTCTAGGCCCTACAATATGGGATGTAATATTTTAATTTATATTCTTTCACATCGTAATAATTATAAGAATTCCATCCGGCTTTTTATTAAATCTTTGTAGCAGTCAATGCGACGATTCCAGTGATACCACCAACTAGAAAAAAATTGTACACATGATACGTGCTCCTTAACTAAGTTAGTAAAATTAAAGTATTCGGTAAGAAATTAACTACGTTAAATAAACCCACTAGACCTAGTGTTAGTGTAAAACCTGTTTTAGACCAAACACTAGTGGGTTTTTGACTTAGTTAATAAAGTTAATTTATTAACGATTATTAATTTGGGTTTACGACATTTACGAACATGACAAAAAAAAAGCTGGAAGCCTTTGAGTTGTGGTACTACAGAAGAATCATGAAAATCCCATGGAGAGATCACATAACCAACGAAGAAGTGCTCTATAGAAAAAATGAAAAAAGAGCTATTATGGCCACCATTTCAACAAGAAGAGGCAAATGGATGGGGCATATTCTGAGACAAGAAGGGCTCCTCACGAACATAATTGAGGGTATGGTTGAAGGCACCAACTCTAGAGGACGACAGAGGAAGGAGTACCTAGAAGATGTCATGAAGGACTTAGGGAGCGCCACCTACAAAGAACTGAAAAGGACCGCAAAAAACAGACAAGAGTGGAGGAGAAAAATGAAACATTCGCTGCAAACCAATCCTTAGATTGAAACTCAAGAAGAAGAATTTGGGTTTTACCAACTCTAGTTATTATAACAAGTTTTATTAAAACTCTAATATTTTGTTTGTTTATTAAAATGAAATACCACATATAATCGAGACATAGCCTAGTAGGCCTACAAGGTCAAGATTCTAATCTATTTTTTTCTATGTTGTGTAAAATAACTCCACCGTCCGTTTCATAGTCTATAGCCTAGTTCTCTATCAACAGACCTTTATTATGGTTTATAATTGCTTAACTGCAAGAGCTTCTACGACCCAAGTACCGAAATGAAATGACAAGTAAAAATGTGCAAGCTATCTAAAATAGATATACGGTACCGCATACATCAGTATAGGCTAAGAAAGTCAATGTATAGTCACAGCCCTTCATTAAAGATACATTATCAAAAAAATCCTAAAAAAGTGAATGTAAGCTTAATTAGAGCTTAATTGTAAGACTTTCATCTATGCTAACTTCTACCTATATATACTAAAAGACGCTACCGTATCGAAATTTTATTTTAACCATTTGGGCTTAGCATAAGGTAAATACCTTAACAAACCTATACATGACCATTATTATTATTAGATAAATTATAGTTTCTTTCTTGCTTGCAATAATGGACAAATTTAGTATAGGCATCCAAAATGGCGGGTCTCGCTCTGATTGGTTGCCGGGTTGGGGGCAATTACATTACTTATCTTATGGGAAATGATAGGCTGTGGATAGCTATTACTTGTCGTACTTTCTCTGTAGAATACATTTAGTTATAATAATTGAGAGAAGACACGAAATAAACTTGTAGGCTATTTCTCTGCGAAAGAAAATGAAACGTGATGAAGTGCACTCTTCCTATAAGATAAGTATGGAAGCCATAACATCTTGAATAAGATGATCCATTCAATATAAGATGTGTTGTTATGTTAACCATCCAGAAAATACGCATAACTGACAGAGATAGCTGTAAATTCAAATGTTCCAACTCCTATAAGTTTTCCATAATTTTGTACCTACCTTGTATTTCTATTTTTTATTTACAGTTATGAACCTATAAGTTAGGTTAACCCTTACTTTACAAATTTAAAGAGTCTATTTTTCTGATCTGTCAGCAGTGGCAAAATAAAATATTGTAGAGTAATAACAGGTTTTATTACTTTAAGTAGTTGACCAATTTCTTATACTGTAGGGAATGGAACGAAAGAATTAAAAAAAAGTTAATAGCATACAAACAATTTAATGAATGTATCCGATTGACTTCTTCAGTCGCCTCTCTAGGAGTTAGTACCCGTGTTCAGTTACGACACGTCTCCGATCGCATGGCGTGTAGAGACTCGCACAAGTACAAGAACGCTACCACCATTTATTCATGGAGTGAGCCCTGCGGAATTTTATTGATAGCGTTATTAAACTACAAAATTGAAATAGACCTACGGTAACTTCATTAGGTATGGTAGGTAGTTAGGATTCATTACTGTTCTTCTTCTTCTGATCTCAACGAATGGTTGGCAGCAACTCCCTGCATATATCATCCTCCAGCTCTCTCGGTCCCGCGCATACCTCTTCAGCTCTTGGAGCGTTCATTATTGTTAGCAATGTTAAATTAAGCTTACTCCCTATTGTTATTATTAAGTTCATAGGTAGAGGAGGGCCCATGGAACACCCCAATTAGTGCCCTTCACTATAAATAAATAAATAAATGAATAAGGACTTTTTATTGTTTCTATTACTAAGCCAACCTAGCGCAGTTAGGGCTATAAAGCCCTCTCTTACACTCAACTAGGATGACCCGGGACCGCCTGCTTTACATGCCCTCCGAAGCATGGCCAGAAAATGTAGCCAGTGTGGGACTCGAACCAACAACCTTTCGGGTGAAAGTCACTACGATTCATGTCCTGACATGACTACATCACAATTATACAGCTGCATCGCATTTGCCCGGCCGCCCTAGATGGGATAAGTAGGTAGTCGAAGTGACACGTTAGCTTCGTCTTCCATGAAAGGAGTTTCAAAGTACTCCAGGCGTTGTCTCCACAGCAATGGGCATCTGAAGAGCAGATGTGGCGATGCCTGCATGATGTATCTTCTCCAGTGGTGGCGTGAATCGTTGGTTGTACGGTGCTTCTTAAAAAATGCCCACCACCACTGATCTGGCATTGTTCCTGCTGAGCTGTATTAGTTTTTTTGTCCAAGAGGGGCTGTCGAATTGAAAGTTTGGATAAACCTTTTATATTTTTTTTTTCAGAGAGCTACGAACTTGTTTTTCCCCCTCTCTTCCCTACTTACTCCTTACAATAATAAAATATACCTCAATATTCTAATGAAAAAATTGCATAACTTCATATTTGCAGGAAAGTGCTAGTTATTAATGTATGTGATAGTATTTCATTGTTATAAGATCCTGCAGGATATCCATGGAAAACATAAGACTGATCAGGAAGCAGAACTCCTTTAAACCTGCGTATGGAGTGTTTTATTATACGGATATGAAACCTGGAATGTAGCAGATAAGGAACGGAGGAGGCTTAAAGCGTAAATTGAAATGTGGTGTTACAGAAGGTTGTTTTATATCAGCTGGAGGGACCACGTGACGTATGAAAGATTGCTAGAGGCTATTGAAGAAGAGAGACAGCTCGTACCTCATGTCCCCATATTAAAAGTAGTAGAGCGAAATGGGTAGGGCAGGAAAATCTCGTACACACCATCAATGAGGGCACAAGGGAAGAAACCAATAGAAGAAAGAATGCAAGGATCAACTGAAGGCGGACTCGTAGGAACTCGAACGTACGAATGAGAGACCTGGAGAAGGATATGTAGGGAGTTGCTGCCAACCAATAGTTGATATTGTGAACTCAAACGAGAACCAAGAATTGGTCCTTAAGTATAGAATGAGAATTTTGATCTTTATTGATCATTAATTACAGTCCTATCTCAAGGCCGTAGCCAAAGGGGGTTCATGGGGGTTCAATTCCCCCCCCCCCCCCCCGAAATGAAATGGCTTGATACTAGATAGAATCGGATTTTGAGAGGAAAAATAAAAACCACTATGTAGCCTAATACCCAATGAAATTTCTAACCCCCCCCCCCCCGAAAAAAAATCCTGGCTACGGCCTTGGCCTATCTTGATTCTTATTAGATATAAGAATGAAAAGGTAATGCAAAAAGATCGAATTGCTCATTGCTCATTCTATACTTAAGGACCGGTACCGGTACAAGTGAACCAGCAGTACATGCTGTCCTATTTATTTTCATTTAGTGCCCTATATAATAGTTCCAGGGTAAATGATTGTCCCATAGCTAAAAATCCGCTGCCTATAGATTTTCCTGTCCCAAAGCACTTGATTGATCGATAGGATTTGACTTACTTGACTTGACTTAGGTTGGCGCGTCCAGCCCGGGGGGACTTTTGGTCGCTGCCACTACACCACGCCACCACGGACGATCTTCCGCCACTAGCTTCCAGTCTGGGGTGCTAGTGGCGTGCACATCTTCGAGCACTTGGTCACTCCATCTTAGTCTTGGCCTACCAAGACGCCTAGGGTGGTTGAAGGTGAAAACCAGCTTCGGGGTCCTCTCCGCTTGCATACGGTGTACATGATCCAGCCATTGGATTCGACGCCCTTTTAGTTCTAAAATTAGGTTTGGGGAGGCGAATAGGGCATGTATTTCGGCATTGTGTCTGATCCTCCAGACGCTGTTCTCCCATCTACCGCCGAAGATAATGCGAAGCACTTTGTTCTCACAGACTCTTAATCTTTTTATTTTTCTTCTTCAAAACCAAGACCTTGCTATTGAAAGCTCCCTGTTCTGTTTTGTTACCGTACCATATTTATTACCTAAAACATACATAAGTTAAAACGCTTCGAAGATAGATTCCTCAGATAAATTATCTTTTCTTCATGAAAATTGAGACCTTTTTAAATTAAGAACCTTCTTTATAAACACATTCGCACACTAGTCTAGATCAAGTCAAGAAGGTGTCGCTGAAGGAAACAATAACAGACTTTTAAAAATGGAATGTAAGGAAATACACCGTAGAAAACATTGGCGGGCAAGTTTAAAAATGACCATCTTTCCGCCATTTTTCTACTACCACGATTTTTCGATTTGATTTGTTTACATTGTTAATCCCACTGTCAAGGCTTTTCTGTGGATTTGGCTTGGAAGTCCGTCAGTTTTATCTTTATTTTATCAATTTACGGCTTTGACAACCGTTCACCATGGCTGCAATTGCAAAGAAATTAGTGGACCAACTGAAAAGCAAAGAATTTCGCACATATTTGATGAGGTAAGTCCAATTTTCAGTTAATATTTTGCCCCAGCCTTGACACATTTTGGGGAAGGTCAGCATTGGTTATTTAGGTTTTTGGCACTTTTACTTTCAATTTTTTTCATTTTGATGGGCTTGAGTGTAATTTTTAATCCAAAATGCATAAGTGACTATTTTCCCTATATTTTTATCTGGTCTAATTGATCCCACATCATTCAAATGAGTGACACGTCAAGAGAAATTCCCATCCAAAAATTAAAGTCATTTCCTCTAATTCTTGTAACTTATATGTAATTGTGGGTGATATTTAGTCAATTTTAAAGGCAGCTGATACACACAGTATACCAGTTTCTTAGGACGCTCGTGTCTTAATAAAACTAGCATGGTACCGTACCGCATAGTCCATTTAGGCCTATGCCAGCTGGGACTTGGGTTATTTAGGTAGCTGCCATTATTAAGTACAGTATTTCGGACTTTATTTGTTATATTGTTGCCGTATACATTTTTGGCAATTGACAAACTGGTGTACGTCCTCGATGTCAACCTGCACCGGCTTCAAGCGATAATGGACAACCTAAGACAAGCTTACCATTGACGCAATGAAACAGGCAAAAGCATGACTGAACGAAGTACAGAAACGAGCCTCAATATCTACTTAGTGGTCCAGAAAAGATTTACTTTCATATCGACTGGGGCTCATTAGCCCGGATTCCCCTGCCATGAAAGCCTCCTCCAGATAATCAGTGCCGGATTTAGACGTGTGGAGGCCTAGGGGCCGGAATCTTGTGCGGGTCTGCCTAGCTTTATCGTTAGGTGGGGAGGGGGGGGGGGCTGTGATACTTTCTGGTGTAAATTGTGTTGTACGAGTATATAGTGCATCCTGTTGAATTTATGATTTTTCTCGCATATGAGAGCATCTAGGCAAATTAAAAGTCAATTAAAGGTGATGTACCCTGATCGAACATTTTGCGGACATGCAGACTAAATTACGTATAATGTTCCAACTACAGCAGTTTAGAATTTTTAGAAATAGTGATATTGCCATGATCCAAAAAGGGGGGTCCGGAGTCTCTCCCGAAGAAAAGTTTTGAAAAAATCAGCGCAAATAGTCGGGGTTTACGCTTTTAACTTTTAAAGTTTAGGTGTTACAAAGCTTACAGAGGAAGGCTCATTAATACTGCTGCAAACAGGAAGCCCGGGGTTCTCCCACGGGGGATTTACCGTAGTAAGCGGGAAATAGTGGGGTTTTACGCTTTTAACAGCAGTAAAGTTTAGGTGCTACAAAGTTTACAGAGGAAGGCTCATTGATACTGCTGCAAGCAGGAAGCCCGGGGGTTACGCATTATAACAGCAACAAATTTTAGAAATTACAGATGAAGAATTATTCATATTACTTGCAAGGCAACTAGATTTATTTAATTCTCAATTTTTCCTTTTAAAGTTAAATTTGATGCATTCAGATGCAGATGCATTCAAACTCCCCCACAACCCGTTTCTTGAATAAAATCTAATTTTACATTAAATATAAATAGTTAAAGCCATAAAAATAGCATGCCATGAAGTAGATGGAATGTTCCTCTACATTTTGATACATACTAACATCAATTTTGGCCATAGTTTTGGAACTCCTTCGACCTTACATATTCTGTATAACCGAAGTTAGAAGATATAGAAAAAACTGGGTATGGCGGCATCCGAACCCACACGGTTAGGATGACGCCCCGGTTAGGCTTAGATCGTGAGTTCGAATCCCGCCAAGTTCAGTTTTTTTATATCATCCAATTTCTGTTAAATAACGAGGTTACCTCTTCAATGAAAGTTAATTTAATGTCAGTGTTATATATACCTTATAATATTGCAATATAATCTTCGGTGTACGTTATTTTTTACAAATGAATTTCATTAACTGTGGCCTACCAAAATCACAACTTTTAAGTTGGACAAAATCACCACAGTGCAATTACTCGTGCAATAAATCATGTAACCAAATCGGAGTCAAATTTACCAGGCTATACATAAATGTGTCTGATTACGCTGTATAGTATAAGTAGATTTTCCGCTAAATTAAGCATATCGGTACTCGGTCAACTGAGCATCGTGGCATTCGTGGCATCAGTGCATTTTTGCCGCATGTGATACGACAGTCATATGGCTATCTTAATTAAGCCACAAGTAGATAAGGAAGACCGGTTGTATGATATTCATTGTCATTGCAAGCGATGCGGGGTATTTTACAAACTGATACTGACTATTTTTTTCATTAATAAGCCAACGTAAAGCCTCTTACACTCAACTAAAAAGACCCGGGAACACATAACACGACCCGTATCTAAACACTTCTTATATTTCTACTGATGATAAATGTGTTAACAATTTTCGCATTGTTTACCATATGGTTAGGTGCATTCTATTAAGCGATATCAGGAAATCACGGAAGTGCTCGGGCTACTGTGAATTCGTCATGAAGTTATAACTTGTCGCTGGAAAACCCTAATATATTAGCCCAGTCAATATATACATTTCAAATAACAAAAATTCCGACAGAGCCGATTTTGGCACATACCTTGGCTTTACCATAATAAACAAAATGTCAAAAGTCCCCAAAGATCCCATGTGTGGAATAAAAGTTATTCGGGGTCAAAGGTCACAATTTCAGTTTTGTTTTGTTTTTTATGTCTATAACCTATTGACCTTTTCTGTTTCAGCACCCATTTCTGGGGTCCTGCAGCAAACTGGGGAATACCAATCGCAGCTCTTGCCGACACTCAGAAAAACCCCAAATTTATCAGCGGTAAAATGACGCTGGCCCTCTGTTTATACTCTTTAGTCTTCATGCGCTTCGCCGTACGTGTTCAACCTAGAAATATGTTGCTATTCGGTTGCCATGCAACCAACGAAGTGGCCCAAATTATTCAAGGGGGCCGCTTCATAAACTATCACTATATATCTGACGCGCCTAAAGACGAATCGTAACGAACGACACAGTAACTCTAGTTTCAAGCCAAATTGCCGGGAACCTGCATTCCTAAAAACCCTAAAATAAGGTTCCAACACGTGAAAGGTTAGTGCTGTAGGTAGTCTTTTTAGGGATTAATATAGAGTTCTATATTGGAGAGATATACAACCAAATGACGCGTAAGGACTTAGCTATGCAAATTAGATGGATGTAAAATGACCCAATCAGAGGAAACCCCATAGTATCGTAGTGCAACGGGGCCAATTTAATATGAGAATGGATCCCCATAAGTTGTTACAGTTTCACTGTTTAATGCTTGTCTCGTGCATAATCATCTTACGTTCATCCAATTACCACAAAATAAAACTTTTAAAAAATATTACGTATTAATGTAATTAAAAAGGCTTTCACAGCCGGAGCCAGATGATGAAACAGTAGAATCCGAGCTGATGGTTTGGTCTGAAAGCGTACTTCTAAACGTTTCATCCAAATCATCTGTCTAAAAATATAAGAATATAATTAACATTTACAGTATTAATAATAATAATAGCCTAAACGTTTACAGTAAGTATTTTCTCCCCTATATAGAACTTTCGATTTAATGTCGCGCTAACTTTAGATGTATTTAATGAATCAAAGAAATTTTATTGATATTACCAGCGTTCAGCCGGCCTGGCGCTCAGAGATTAATTTTAATTTGCCATTTTAACCATTATAATTTAATGAACTTTGGCTTTAATTTGTGGAAAGCAATCTATTTTAATATTCAAAATTGTTAAAGAACAATTCACAACCGGCTATTATAGTAGCATGAATGGCATAACACGGGTTTTCAAGTTAACTTATTACCGGTATTAAATGTAAACAAATTATTTTTAGAGTGCTGTTCTAAAGTAGTTTTGTTTACATTTTTAACCGTAGGAATAAGTTAATATGATAACCCTGTACTATACCTGTTGTAGTATCTTCTCAGTTAATTTACTCACACACTTGCCTGCAGCAGTCGCAACAGCACGAAATGATAAATTATCCAGAATTATCCCTGGGGTTAGTAGGTACTAATTAAACATATTAAAATAATTAATGTAAACACAGGGATTTAGGTTCAATTGTCAACGTATATCAATGGCAAAATAAAATAAAAGAACTTTGTCAAGCATTATTAAAATATTTCAGTAATACTTGACTTATTACATAGTATGACATAGTAATACTCAATAGTCAACTTAGGTTGAAGAGGTTACCTCCTCGTTATAACTGAATTTGAGTAGCTTTGCTAACCTGACTAGTAATACGAATCTTGTCAAAGAGAATATAAGTAGAGGGTTTAGCAGACACTTGGCTTGTAGGGTTTGTAGTCCAGCGGTTAAGGCGACGCCCCGGACAAGCGTAGATCGTGGGTTTGAATCCCGCCAAGGCCAGTTTGTTCTAAATCCTCTAATGTCGGATATAACGAGGAGGTTACCTCTTCAACCTAAGTTAGTTTATTGCCAGTATACCATATAATACTGCAAAATATTCAGTAAAGGCAACTCTGGGTTAGTTTAATCTTTTGTGTTGGTGTTACGGCTACTGTTATGCAGTGGGAAAATAAAATCGAACACAACAGTAAATAAATGAGCATGAAATTCAATGGAAGTTTTGGAATTACAATAACTTTCACGGCAGAAGGCTTTGAAGCAGTACTTCCAAATGTTTCGTCAACATCATCCCGTGGCTGAAGACCGTTATCAATATGGCTGCTAGTGTAGTCTGGACAAGATAAGTACACAATTTGGCGGGGAAAATAGCCTGCACAAGCTAAGTACAGAGTTTTTGACCGGGTCCAGGTATCCGTTCTGCTATGACATCTTTTGGGTTGATACTTATCTCTGATAGTTGGCTTATGGTTAACGGGTGCCTCGTAAGGCATATTATGGCTCCCGCCGCTCCAGTTAATATATTTCTATGGTCAACATATGCGGTCGACATATTCCTTTTCTAAGATAGTAGAGCATCTTAGCAACTGAACGACCGCAGATGTTGACGATACGACGCCTGGAAGTATGTTTTCAGATTTCCAAATATTTTGGACAAAACAGGCTTGCATAGTTGACTATATTTGACTAAATTAAGTAACTCCTCGTTTTACAGTGCATGTCAAAGATGTAGATATGGTCTTATGAAGAATTAATTAAAAAATAATAAATAAGGCCTTTTTTAGTTCTATTACTAAGCCAACCTAGCAGAGTTAGGGCTATAAAGCCCTCTCTTACACTCAACTAGGAAGGCCCGGGACCGCCTGCTTTACATGCCCTCCGAAGCATGGCCCCTATAAGCTTTCTAAAAAAACTGACCATTTACCTGCCTGATTTGCGACTAATTTATACATATAATCAAATTAATGCGCTTTTTTCGTGTTTTTCTTGAGCAATGATAATTTAATATAATTTGGAAAAGAAAGGCCCAATTTGCCCATATGTAAAATATGGATAGAAAAGATTTTCTTTCTTTCTTCATTCAAATTTGCAAGCTTGTATTTTTGATGAATTTTTCACGAGACCATTTTCATTTGTTTGTGGCTGTTAAAATTTCGGCAAAAATACCCAGGCACAGTGCAATAGCATCACATTTTTTTACACCCCTTACGAAATCAATTTCGAACGTAATCGCACCTCATTCGTATTATAACACACACACAACGCTCGAATCTTTACACGTAGAATATCAATTTATTTGTTGTTTGTTAAGTAAGATTACCGTACCTGTTTCCTATTATTTTGTTGTAAATTATAGTTTTGAAATTGCTCTGGTTAATTTAATTGACTTTAAAATTAATGCTACTGCCAGCATTTTTTTAATGCCCTCACTTGAAGATTAGCGGATCATCGGTCAAGGTCTTTTTAGTTGAAGGTCATTTGTTTGTTAGTAAAGTATTAATTTTAGGAACTGAATTAATAGCGCATTATTTATTTATGTAGTTATTTTTTAAAAAAAGGTTAATCGCATGCAAACCATTTAATGTACTTGCATGTATCAAATTGACCTGGTCAGTCCCTTCTGTAGGTTTGTATCCGTGTTATGTTACGACACGTCTCCGATTCCATGGCGTGTAGAGACTTGTACAAGGACAGCAAGCACGTTACCACCTTGCCATCGAAGTCGATTTGAAGCCTCTTTCCCTTTTTTCCTCAAAGTCAAATTCATATTGAAATTATTATATATTCAATTGAAATATTGGTCGATGAGACATAAATGAGGTGTTATAAAGTAAAATAAATGCTCCTCTAAATTTTGATATGCCTTATAGTATTTGGTCGTCACTAATACCAATTGGCCACAGTTTTAGAACTCCATCAACCTAACATTTTAACACAAATTAAATCCAATAACTTAACTGTGCTGGCATAATGTTTTTTTTTTCTCTTGAACCCGATACCCAAGGTTTAAGTGCATAGCCTATATATAATTAGTACCAACATCAGAACAACAGAATTTAAAATAGAACATCGACCGAATTAAAATTGTTTAGAATAGTTAGAATAAGACCTCATCTGCAGGCGCGGATCTAGAATGAGACCAAGGAGGGGGCTAAGATTAAATTTCGATTTTTTTTTTTTTTTTTTTTTTTTTTTTTAAATAGGGTTGAAATATTGGGGTTTTACGCATTTTCAGAGCAATAATGGTTCTATATTATAGGTAAGTAATACAATCAAGCACATGGGGGGCCCCCGGGAGAAAATTGGTGAAAAATAGGACTGAAATAGTGGGGTTTTACGCATTTTGAGGACCCTGATGGGGGGGGGGGGGCTATAGCCCCCCCGTAGATCCGCGCCTGCACATCTGTGCATAATTTATGAATCGGGTCAGACAGACAGACGGACTTAGTGAATTAAGATATAGAAATCAATATATAGCGATGAAGAAGTGAAAAGGCTGGAGGTGCATGGCAAGGTGGATACTCAAAGGGGTGACGTTGGGAGACGTTGATATTGGGAAGAAATAGGCCATCCGGTGCAGGGAGGGTCCGAAGAAGAAAGGGTGAAAACTCGCTTGGATTGTATTGAAACCTCGCGTTGATTCATTGTCGGGCCAGGGGCGGAAACTACGTTCATCTCTTCCGTTACTCATTTTTACTCGCGCCATATTACAAAAAAGAGGTTATGCTACTTTCAATCAATTTGATTTTGTTTAGTTACAATTTCATATTTTTAACAAGATTATATCTTAGTAAATATTACGTTTTGACCCTAAGTCATCGTCATGTGAGCCTAAAATTTAAATTAAAACAAGCTTAAAAAAAACATTATTCCCTAACCGCCAAATCTAACAAGGGTGAATTGCTGATAAAAGTTACGGTATATCATTTAATGGGAGTTTATTCCTATTAATGCTTTCCTTTATTTCAATATTTCTTTCATGTTCATGTTCTTTTAATAATTTTAAAATAATACGTATAGCTAAAAAGGGTAAATTGCTCGACAACCTTGAAATTAAGTTACGAGTAGTAGTAGTATAGTTGGGCACAGTCCCAGGCCACGGTGTGGGCCCATATGACAGTGGACCTCCTGATTATAGTGGATTCCGAACCACTTGGGAAACACAGTGAAGTCACACGATTAGTTCGGAGGTGACCAGGACAAGTCCTACCATGTTTCCCTACCGGCACTGTGCACACGACCAAGTTATCTGCATCTTTGAACCGGCTCTGGTCCGCTGGATTCCACTTGGTACAGCGGCCGGCAAGTTACGAGTAACTTTGGAATTTGAAGCCTCACCTTTTTTTTTATTAAAGAGTGGGTCTTCAAATCCCAATACTGGGATGGGAAGACCACAAGGCTTTTCTCCCTCCATTGTACTGGTCAACGCATCGCCACATTTAATCAGAATGTCCGCTTTCGATTTATTGTAAACTTAAACATTTATTGTCTGGCGATTTCAATTATGGCGATGCACTGGCCAGCGAGGTAATGCCCGACGAGGAAGTGTACCAGTCTTCAATGCTTGTTGCAACTGCCCGAGTGAAGACCTAAGCTACGACCTTGATTGGCTAGTTTAAGCAATTAGAAGATCACCTGGAGTTTCCAGTGTTCTAAGTGACGTTCTACGGTATACATGTCACATACACAAGAACTTAGCACACCGTAATGGCCATCGGGGCCTATGCTAAACAGTTAGAGCTCATTTACATTACATACGCCTAGGGGGAAGTACCCAATATATACGTTGACTCGACGTCTTGACCTACCTGTTATCTATAGTTCTGATATTTCAGCGAAACGAATCTACAATACTACTTATTATACTTCTACTTCATGCCAACGGCCATACCAAGTTGAATCCACCAGAACTGAGCCTGTTCAAAACTGCAGCAAACTTGGTAGTGTGTGTGCAGTCAGTGCGTGTCGAGTCCTGATCACCTCCGAATTAATCTTATGACTTTACTATGTCCCTCAAGTGGTTCGGAAACCACTATAATATCAGGAACCCTGTCAGTCAACTCCCCGAGGTGAAGGAGTCTGCCTTTAGGGTGTCTCAACTTAACAAACAGACTAGCTCAGGGTTGCTTAAAAGCAGAAATGCTGAAAGCAGACGTTGGAAAACAACAAATTTTACTTCAAAACGCATAGGCTCCTATAGTGTCTGTAGGCTTTTACCTAGTAGTCGGCCTAACTTGTAGAAACTCAGTGCTTCTTGTAACAACTTCTTTGTTGGAGTTGCCTTCGCATTTCTTGTTTTCGGTCAGCTACTTCGTCACCAAGGGTTGGACAATATATATTTTAGTTCGTCTAGGCCTCTAGGCCCTGGGAGCTGACATTCTATAATGAACCAACAGTGCTTAAGAATTAGGATACATTTTATGTAAACAACAGTATGCCCTTAAGGTATCGCACTTAGCCATGGAATTCTTCACTAGTAAAATTTACTATAAGCTATTGAAGCCCGCATCTTAGTAACTATAGCAAACTATAGCTCCGGTTCCAAGGGGGGGGGGGGGGGATGTAGGTGCATTTGCTCTGGGCGCCGAGTTAAGAGGGCGCCAAGATCATTCAGGTGAAAATGATCAAAACAGGTCAGGCAAAGGAAAACTTAAAAATGGAACCAGGAACAGGTTTCCGGTTGGGGAATTGGCACTAAAAACAAGACAGTAACCAGGATGTAAAATTAGGTGGAAGGGGTAAATTAAGGTAAGACAGGGTCGCCAATTGACGAACTTGCCCCCCCTCCGTCGATAATATCTTTATATCTATTATCTTTTGAGTTTCTTATAGGTCAATTATCGAAATATAGCAGTTAAATATAAAACAACTCATATTATTTGGGCTAGGCTATCCTCACCACCTGAACGCTCTGCAGCTGAAGGAGGTGGTGCACATAAAAAAAATTGTAACTGCATAGGCATTCACGGCCGGAGTCAAATGAAGAACCAGTAGAATCCGGGCTGATGGGCCGTGGTCGAATTGAAAGTGAACTTTCAAACGTTTCGTCAACATCTGCGGTCGACATCTTCAGTGGCGCTGCGTAGACTTCGAAGGTTGTACCTCGGTGGCTCCGTAGCGAGAGTCTCATCTGTTGACGAAACGTTTGGAAGTTCACTTTCAATTCGACCACGGCCCATCAGCCCGGATTCTACTGGTTCTTCATTTAAAAAAATTGTATGGAACTATTGGCAGGATCCAGGACTAATATTTAATATTGGGACATCTAATTATTATCAGCAGCTAAGCGTACTGTACTTCAATAATACATATAGTGAAAGATGTTCTTCACTAATTTTAAAACCCGTTTCTTGGTAATTAACCCGACAACTGGCTCGTTTACCCCCATAGCCTACTAATCCACTAGCTCAGCTGATAGAGATGCACATTGCATGCATAATGCAAAAAAAAAAAAAAAAATCAAATGGAACTCTACAGGAGGAGCGTGGGGACGCCAAGTGCAGTCCAAAACGCGTCATCATCAGCTGGAAATGCTGCTGCAGCCGTGCATAGGCCTCGCCAATACCCCACACACCCATTGAGACCGCAGTAGAATTTACCATTTTTCCAACAGCTCAGAAACTATCAGGTCTAGAACATCGGCTGAGACTTCAAAAAATTCAAAAAATTTCTACTCATTAGAAGAGGACGGTTAAAAGGTTTAGTTGTTAATATGTTTCTTAGAAAATTAATTTTAGGTTGAGGTATACAGGTTAAAGAGTACTTGCGTTGGGGCTCCATCTATCTGATATTCCACAAGTAGTATTGAGACCTTGGGAATAATTAAAATTTTGTTAATATTAAAGAAACAAACTGCTCTGTAACATTGAGGCGCACGTCAAACATTTCAGAAAAAATCTACCTATCTGCAGACACTAGCTCAACTTTCAATTTTTATTTATAATCCTGGTAATACAAGATTAGTTTGACCCATAGAGATCAATTTACATTAATGCATACGATCCATCCAACTATTGTTCCGTCTAACACATTGAGGTCACTACAAAAACTACCCTTTTGGCCATATCGGACACACTAGCCGGTCTACAACGCCGGGCATTGCATCAAACAATTCCGAAAAAATTCAGCTGTTAGTAAAAAAATAACGAAAATGTAAAATATATGTTAACTTTCTTGTAAATTAAAAGATAGTAGAAGCCATAGGAGCTTTGACCACTTCTTTCTTATATGATCCAACCCCGTCACAGCTAGGAAAGCTAACAATGAGCGACATCTGAGGGGATGGCGGGGATGCTGTATGGACCAAACGCAGTCTCTCGTGAGTCTTCGAGGCCGTCGGTATGACGGCTCGTTTTACCCCGCAGCGGTTATACCTGTCGAGTGCCTAGAGTGTGGTTTACGGTACCATAGCGCCGGTATACCGGCGATAGACTGTGTGTGACCGGTCTCGGACGCCGGTACCGTGTACTGGCGGCGCCCGGCCGCTTCCAAATACTTTCTAGTTGGTGAACATGTAGGAAAAAAGGAGGAAAAGTAAAGCGGCCGGCCCTTTTCCCTTTTTTTCGACTTGTAACTCTCTAAATTCCATCAAGCGCGAGTGACGTTTTTGTGGTACTGGCATTTTGGATATCCGCAACCAACGCTTGGCACATTTTTTGCTCCGAGGAGAACGGCTCCCACCTGCTTGACCTGGTGAGTTATACAATAGATATATATATATATATATATACATATGTGCCTCCTCGTGGTGAAGATGAAAGCGCGTAATGGCGACTGAACAGATAGGGGACCGAGTTTGAGCCGGGATAGGCGAAAAACACTCTTCAACCTAAGTCAGTTTAATGTCAGTATTATGTACCATAGAATACTGCAATACATTGAATAAGGGCAATAAATTGAGCTCACAGACTTGTTCTGTTCGATAATTTCGTAGTTGTGCTAACCTGTCTGGCAATACGAATTTTGTCAAAGAGCATATAAGTAGGGGATTTAGCAGACACTACATGTCGGGTTTGTGGTCCAGCTGCTAAGACGACGCCCCTGGTAGGCGTAGGTCATGGGTTCGAATCCCGCCAAGTCTAGATTTTTTCTAAATCCTCTAATTTCGGAAAACCCGTATTTTCTATGCAAGACACTTTTTTTCCCTGGGTTGGGAAACTGGCCTCAAAGGCGGAGGAAGTCAATGAAGAGTCAACGAAATAAGGCAACCGGAAACCACTGCATTACAATTTCCTAGTATGATCATCATGACAATGGTAGTCAATCGGTAATCTTCGTTAGCAGAGGCATTACAAGAAGAAGAAATACATACGTATATGTTAATATCTACAAGTTAAATAGAGGGAGTATGTTAAAAGTACAAAGGTTCTCATGGTCGGAGTCACATGAAGCTGTAAAATCCGTGTTGTTGGTCGATCTCAAAGGGGGTTTCTAAACGTTTCGTCAACATCTCGTTCAGCACTTCAGTTTCTACTGAGCCTCCATGATGACGCAATCTTAGCAGTCTACGTAGTGCTCCTGAAAATGTTGCCTGCACATGTTGACGAATCTACATCGGATTTCCAGTGTGGTCTACCAGAAAACTTTGGAAAGATTCCCCTTAAGGGGCACGGGCATCTGTTTTAGTAAAAACCCTCGGTTACCGTACTTTCAGCTTCACCCGACCTTGTCTCTTAATACCGAGTTCCAATCTAGGTACATCGGTTTTCCAGTGTGGTCTACCAGAAAACCCTATATTTTTTACAAGCCGTACTAGGAAGACTATAAGTGAGAAATTTAAGCTTAAAAGAAGCTAGTATAGTGTAGCAGACAAGTCGATAGTATTGCATAGGAAGTAACACTTAAAAATCGGACAAGCAAAAGGCCAAATGATTAGCATAAAAGAGGTCAACGGCTGACCTAGGGAATGTGAAGACTTGAGTTCGCTCGCCCTTATAATAGCGTAAAGTTATCCACATACAACGATCGGAGACGTGTCGTAACTCAGCACAAGTATTAATTTCCTCATTGAGGCGACTGAAGAGGTCAATGAGATACATTCATTAAATTGTTTGTATGCGATTAACCTTTGTATTAAACAAAATCATGTCCATTATGCTAATTGTTGTATAAGCGGAATATATCCTTAGCCGTGACAACTCAATACTTTTTTTGCAGAAGAAAGTGGGGGGGGGGGGGGGGGTGTCGTCAACTTATTTCAACATGTCGGACACAAATGTTGGCCAACATTTTTCCCAAAGATTTTTTAAACATGTGGTCAACAAGTTGACGATCCGGTGTGAACTCGGCATCATTACAATTCTTAGTTCAAAATAAGAAACATGACAACGAAATTATTTTTAAACATTTGTTTCTCCTGTGAGGGACTTAAAGATCTGCTGCTCTGTGAAATTCGAGCTGTCGCCACTCGTTTCGCCTAAACCTAGACTATTGCGCATCCTTTTTGATATATTTTTTTTTTATGTTTAAAACGCAACTTGTTTAATTTCACTTTAATTTTATTGATAATATTATATATTTTATTATCGTTGGATGATACCCTTTACCAGCAGCCCTTTTGTCGCGAATTGGGATTAACGTTATTACACCGGGGTTTATTCAATGAGGTTCTGTAGGGACAGTTTTGGTCACTAGGTTCGCTGACGACAAACCGATATCCATATTATTCAAAATGGCCGCCGTTTGCATGCGAAAACTAAGCTCTTAGCATCTAATTAATTCTTTTAATATTTTTTGTAATATTTTTACTATGCCTGGACCTTATTTCGCTGCATATAATTTAATATATATATTCTCCATGATTTATAGGAAAATATCACTTTAAAATAATACGTAATTAAAAATCATTTTAAAATAGTATTGAGGCTTATGGAAAAATCAACGCTTTGATATCATTGCAACTGGTGCTGCCATCTACAAAATGGCGCCACAAATGAACCCCATTGTTTTAAACAAGTGAGTGCAAAAGGCGCGGGAAATTCAAATTGATAAATTAATCCTCAACTATATTTTTGGTGACTTCTCAATTTTTTCTCTCTTAGATATAGACACATTAATTAAAATTCTTATTATATTTCAAAATTCTACCTGTACATTTTAATGTTTATTATTATTTCCTTCAATTATTTAAACCAATGCAACCATTCTCTTGTATTCCAATTATTTATTAATTTAATTTGTTAATGTTATTAATATCCCGTGCATATTTTAACAACGTCACGTGACACATTGCTAATGCGGCATTAAAAAATAAACCCCGGTCTTACGTTAATCCCAAATCGCCATAATAGAGCTGCAGCTATCTTTCTTTCCACGGCCAATACTTGAGTCATTGCTCTCTTTACAAACATTTTAACAAACATTGTCAATACAATGATGGCGAGCACCCCTTGTGCATACACTGCTACCCCTGTTACTCGGGTTCGCAGCCACCCTGTGACAAATTCTGCATAGTAAATAAAGAAATAAACAATATTAAACGAATATTGTATAATATTGCATTAAAAAATTAACCTAATTCTATTAGCTTATCTAACTCTTGCAAAAAAAAAGTACTATTTTGTATTTTTTATAAATTCTATCGAGTTGATTTGTTAGAAGCCTACTATAGGAGCGGACATTGAAACGAAACGAAAGAACAAGTTTGGCTGATTGTATTAATGAACGTGCGTATTGGAATAAACAAAGTGCTTCGCTCGTTTCAATTTCTGGTCCGACATTAGACAATCTGAGCCTACTCCTTTACAATATATGGAATGTTAAAGCAAGCGTTCCTCTACACAATACATTGAACACACGCGCTATTTAACTACACTAACCCTTAACACAATATACAACAAACATTGAAAGAAAAGGAAATGGACGGAAAATGTGCGGTACAATACTGAGATACATTTATGCTATAAAATTAATGTAAAATTTAAAAACAACCTGTGCACGACTCTTAAAATACTGTTAGCAGCTTAAGGCGGCGTAAGAAATTAATAGGTTTTTTTTTTGCGAAAAAAGGTTTCTTTCAGGGATCCGATATATTCTAAATACGACGTAAAGAGGATTGGAACGTAGAAAATTGGCACCCCAAAATCTGATGTTTATTGAATTTACTCAGCAAGTTATTACAGATTTGGTCGATTCAAGTAGTAGAAGACTTATTTGTGCGCCATATTTTTAGGTATTTTTAATTTTAGGTTCTGTAGCTCTTCATCAACATTACTGGGGGCTAAAAATTCCACAGTAAGTTCATGGCAAAATTATAACAATTAAATATACCCTATAACACTAGTAATCTGATCTATTAAATAGCCGTTTACCACTTGAATTGAAGTTTTAATAAGGCGCCCATTCCACATACGTACATTGTCAATGAAAATTATGAAATTGAAGGACATTTCAATTTTACTCTATGCCATTGTTAAAATTGATCAATGATCAAATGATCATAGAGTAAAATCACAAACAATGAAACAAACAATCTAAAATTAAAAAATGGCGTCATGGGATATGACAAGTACAACTATTTTAATTGATTTCTCTAAAAAGAAAGCATTTCTGTATAAAAATTATAATAAGGTTTAAATAATAAGGCGACGAAGAAAACAAATACAATTTTTAGAAACAAATGCTGCTCCATATTTCAGTTGAAGCAAACAGGAATAAGTCAACGACATAATCAATGACTGTCATTCTGACAATTCTAGAATATATGGAAAACGGGTATATCTGAATATTTTCAATTGCGTTTCTAACTTTAGCCTCAATTATTTCGAAAGTTTTTTTTGTCACTCGTGCCCCATAAGTTTAACCATTACTATTAAAAACAACAATACTATTGTATACATTGTTTTGTGAAGCATTGTCGCCGTAATCTATAAATTTCTGAAGCCTGGTACACACTAACAATTCGACCGCCGGCGACTCCATGAGAAATTTTTTCATGGGAGCAAATGGCTTGGTGCAAAAGACCAGAGTCTACTTCAGAAGATTTCTGAGGCTGGCCTCACGCAGAGGTTGTTGTTGTTGCTTCCAACGCCTGCTTTCAGCATTTCTGCTTCAAGCAACCCAGTCAGCCTTGCGGGGGGAGTGAGTATGTTTGTTAACTTGAGTCACCCTAAGCGCACTCCTTCACCTCAGGGGAAAGAGGAGTTACTGACAGGGGGGACTTCCTGATTATAGTGGATTCCGAACCACTTGGGGAACATGGTAATGTCACACGATTAAATCGGAGGTGACCAGGACTCGACACGCACGTAGACTGACTGGTATAGTCTCAGCGCGTTATCATGCCCCACCATGTTCCCCTGCCAACGCTGTGCACACTACCAAGTTAGCCGCAGTTTGAAACATGCTCTGCTCTCATGGATTCAACATGGTGAAGCCGTTGGCAACCACCCTCAACCTCACGCAGGGGCACTGTTTTCCCATCAACACGCCAGCTCAGAGAAATTTTCTCAAGTAGACTCTGTGGTTTCGAACCAACCATTTACCATTTTAGCGACTTTGGTGGCAAGGTAGTAGCGTGCTTTATACTTGTGTGAGTATCTACACACCTTGCAGTCGGAGACGTGTCGCAACTCGACACAAGTACCTATTAGGCGACTTAGTGAGGCGATTGATGAGGTTAATCGGATACATTCTTTAAATTGCTTGTACGCGGTTTAACCTTTTTTGATAATAAAAAGAATACAAATTTCTGAGCATTTGACGCCGGCGTCTAACGTGCGTGTGTACCGCGCCTACTTAAGTGTTTCCAAGCCGCCAGAGGAAGCTGGCCGCAGATATTGGACACCCCTGTTTCACAACACACACCACAATAATTTTTTTTCTCTTCATGCCCGTTAGCGTATACCCGAGGGAGTAGCGAAACATTTGCATCTCAGCCACATGCAGCAGTTCCTCTTTATCCCATTTTAGGGACCAGCCCTCCGCTCCTTACGCCATACACGGTCTGACTACTTGTTAAAATAGATAACATTAATTAATTAAAAACTATAAAATAACAGATTCCCGGGGTGGAAAATATCTTTGGTCAGCTTTCTCTAAATAAACAACATGAATTAATATTGATGCATAGGCCTGTTTTAACAAGAGATTCAATAAACAATATCAGTGCATATTCAATAAACATAGAAATACCAACGTATCAAGCAGCCGATTAACTATCTAACTTAATTATCATTTACATACTCTAAAGGCACTAAGGTACAATGAGAATAATTGGCTATTAGCCTAAGGGAGAGATTAAAAGCAGGTGTAGAACGGGCTTTCAAATTCTTGAAACTAGTATGAATACTGCAACAATTTCGAGACGACACTTAAACATATCGCAGTTCGGCTACGGCGAATGCAGAATTTATAGGTCTTCCCGGGATGATTTTTTTTTTTTCAAATATAGGAGCGAAATATTATACCTCAGTTTGGACTCAATGATCGCGGACAACAGTAAGACAGTAAAATACAAGCAGCTGAGATGATTTCGACCAGAACAGTCCTTCAGAGAACATGAAGGGATAGGATTGGAAATGAAGTGATGAGAGTTCGCGGTGGAAGAGCCAATGGCGGAAGATAGCGAGAAGGGGACTACAATAGTTCGGACACGGAAAGCGAGTGGGCAACAGGAGCTGTCCGAGGAAACGGCTGAAGGAGGTAACAGGAAGAAGAGGAAGACCAAGAAAGAGTCGGAGATACCAGATTGGGGACAAGCTCAGAAGAGTGGGACTGGTACCAGAGGGAGTGCTGAATAATCAGAAGTGGAGAGACAGGGGGGAGTGAAGGAGGCTTACGTATCACACACCGGTATCTGGAGCTGATTATTGGTGTTGATGAGGAGCGAAATATTCGGCTTCGATGCATCAAGGGAAGTTCAGCCAGAAAGTTAAGGAAGGTACCTATTAATGTTCTGCACATACGATAGCTTACATATTCTGCGAACCTTATTATGAACCAGCCTTTCCTGTATATTAACGCAATTTTTAGGAATAACCAGAGTGTCTTCTTCTTTTGGCTCTACAGCCCTTGATGGGCTTTGGTCTGCTTGACAACACTCCTCCCGTCATCTAGGTTTTGTACAACGCTCCACCATCTCCACCTCTCAACTCGAGAAAGGTCAGTTTCTAACTCATCCTTCCAGCGTTTTCAAGGTTAACCAGACATTAGGCCTATCTAATTAGAATCGTACCGACCTATTTGAATCACCGTGTAAGACTTTGAAACATGATTAACAATAGAAAAAAGTAAGTTTCAACACGCTCCCTTTTATATTTTCGGGCTCAGGAGGGGGGGAGGGGGGCGTTGAAACCGGCACTGGTATCGGGAAATCTTTTACGATGCATGGGAAATAGCCAAAGGTTATCACCAAACATATAGCGTCATATTGTATAAAAACTAAGATTATGATATAAACATCCGACTAACGGAATGTGTAGCTGATAGTGACGACATCTGCCAGAATATAGGTCAACTAATTTAAGGTCTTAGCCAAACTCATTGACAAATTCAGGTAATTGCAGCGACATTATCAACGGAATGCGTGGCTGCGCCGGCTAGGCGACACTTGAGCATATCGGAGCTTGCGGCGATATCTACGAGAATATGGGTAAACTAACCTATGGTCTTCGCCAAACCCATAGACAAATCAATATAATCATAAGAACCTGACTAAGGGAATGCGTAGCTGCGCCGGCTAAGCGGCACTTGAACATATCGTAGCGGGTCGGCACATTTTCTACGATGTGTGTAAACTCTGCCTCCATGAGTTGGCCGTCATAGTATGTGATGGGGTCCTCAAAAGGATACTCAAAGCCTTGTTTACACTCGCATTTGTATCCGCCCGTGTCGAAACCTCGGCCCAGAATTGGAACACACTGAAATCATTGGAACGATTGCATAGTCAAGAATAGGCTGACCAATATGTAATACGATACAACACAGTAATATCAGTAATATTGTTAGGGTATGCTACGCTTGGGGCATCCATAATTTCACCAAAAAATTTTTTTTATTCAAAACCAAAACTTTGTTGGGAAAGCAACCTGTTCGGTTTTGTCACTCTTTACATGTACCTATGAAGAAAGAAAGCATCGTTAGAAAGGTACCGCAGTCACTTCACATAGAAATTGAGTCTTTTTTTCTATTTTTGCCCCCAGAACCAAACTATGAAGAGGCCAGCAACTTAATGGATTTTACTTGCATTAATAACTAGTCCAATCTAATTTAAAAGAAATCGTTGGAGCCGTTTTTGGGAAATATTTTTTTAGCCATTCTATGGAGATTTTTGCAGGGTAAAACCCCCAAAATGGAGTTAGCCCAAAACAAATAAAAAATGGTACCGAGAATGATTTTTGTGAACCCACATGCAAAATTTAATCAAAATCCATCGAGTAGTTGGCCCACAAATCGACGAACAGACAAACCGACAGACATTTCGTAAAACCACTTTTTGGGGTTCCTGGGACCTCAAACCGTGTAATTCCACTGAAATCCCTAAATCGAAAATGTCGACCCTCACAAAGCTTTCCTTATACTCCGCATAAATAGAAGCAAAAAAAAAGGTCTTGAGTAGAAGTAGTAATCGTAATACCCAGCAGGAGATACAAAGGCCCACAAAACTTAAGTGCATACGCCAAAACGTACCCCTGAATAAGAAAAAAAACTCCCTGGACCAAGAAGATAAACAGGCTGAAAGGAAAATATTTTCCGAACGATACCCCTTCATTTTGCCAATTAAGAAGGTGAAAATGCACCCAATTATCCTATATAGTAACTGGTAATACCAATCGTGTTTATGCTACTTACATAAGAGGATTTCTTGTCACATTTATTGGTGCCTTTAAAGGCATTCGGTGTTGAAACTTTCTCCGGACATTGATTGATATCTAACTGTAGAAGATCCATTGTCACCGCTACCACGCCCCTGAAACAATAACAAATCGGTCAAATAAGGAACCTGCCAGCATCAGCTAAAGACACGATTTCTACTATTACACGTTAATACGTTCTAACATTTTTTTATTCAATGCATTGCAGAATTTTATGGTATATAACACTGACATTAAACTAACATAGGTTTAAGATAACCGAAATTATAGGATTTAGAAAAACTGGACTTGGCGGGATTCGAACCCACGATCGACGCCTATCTGGGGCATTGTGTTACCACTTGTGGTAATTAGGGTGCATTGTCTTACCACCCGGCGTGGGTTCGAATCCCGTCAAGTCCAGATATTCCTTGATTCTCCAATTACGGTTAGTGTTGCCTCTTCAACTTAAGTTCATTTAATAAATTGATAATTCTTGTGGTTACCTTGTCAGCTATTACTAATGTGGATAAATTGGTTCTCATATATAAAAATAATAATAGCATAACACATTTTTAGGCCGTTTCTATAGAATTCTACTATTTTCATTGGAGTGTAAAAATAAATTTGAAAAAAAAAAACATATGTCGTAATCCGTCATACGACATTTTTTACATACCCGGTATGATTACGTGTCACAAACAATATTAAAAAAAGACTATAATATTATTAATTACGTGCCAGACACGACACAAAAAAGGATTATTGCGATACTAAAAATGAAAAATATTATGAAAAGTAAATGGGGAAGTCTGTGAGTAATGAAAGACTATAATAGCAGGGTAATAACAACAGCTGCTGCAGGGTGTGGGGAACACAACGGATATTTCAACACAAGCACTTTAAAAACTCTTGTGTTGAGAAATACCACACTTATTCTGTAGCTTGACCTTTTCTATTTCTATTAATACTATTATTATTATTTAGTTACTTTATGAAATATTGGATGCCTTGTAGTTTCTATTGAATATATGCCCTTGGTCCGTAGAGTAACGGACGAAGGAAAAAAGAAGAATACTGATTGGCTTTTATGGACGAAGGCTTACTTGTATTATGGCCCAATGAACCCTGCACTGCCAACGACCCAATTGGTTTACATGATTGGAATTGTTTCCGAATGAATTTTTAGCTTACCAATGACATTGTTTTGGTAAAGGTTAATGGCAATGGTGTAATACTATTTAACAAAGGGTTAGTTGGACTTGCACTGCCTACTTGTTAAGTCATTAGAGGTAGGGGCCTCGTAGTCATCGAACAATTAGGGCTGAGCCCATTGTCAGGGGAAGGAGGCGACGTTTCGGGACAGGGTGCTATTCCCATCATCAGGCTAAGAGAAGGACTGATGGTATCTGGACAATTGACTCACTGCAACCCTTTGTTAAACATTGACATTGCAAGAGGTGTTAGCTCGACTTAACCAAGTATGGGAACAAGTCTCTTGATCTCGACCGGTTATTCCACCGACGTCAATAGTGATTATTGACGTGATTGACGTGGTAGCAGACATTTTTAGACTGTCTTTAATGTCTGCTACCACGTCAATCACGTCAATAATCACTATTGACGTCGGTGGAATAACCGCCTTACTAATATTGAATCTTTGTCGGAAGAGAGAGAGAGAGAGAGAGAGAGAGAGAGAGAGAGAGAGAGAGAGAGAGAGAGAGAGAGAGAGATAGGCATGACACATGATCTCAATTAATAATCGAGTTAGTAGAGAAGTAGACAATGAAATGAAAGGTTCGAGGTTCGAGACCCTACAGAAATGGAAAATATTTCCAAGGTGCTGCTTTTCATATGAAGAGGATGGTCATTGGCCATGAATCCGTGAATCTCAAGATTATTTATTTATTTAATGTAGATTGTTTTAACAAATTTTTGAAAACAAAGAGTGGCCAAGTGATTTTTGATTAACATAAATTAATTAATGAATAAGTATTGACTTTTTGTTCTATTACTAAGCCAACCTATCGGAGTTAAAGCTCTCCCTTACACTCAACTAGGAAGACTCAGGACCGCCTGCTTTACATGCCCTCCGAAGCATGGCCAGAAAATGTAGCAAGTGTGGGAGTCGAACCAACAACCCTTCGGGTGAAAATTGGAATCTGTACCACTACTCTACATGTCCTGACATAATTAGTTGCTCGCTCCACAGTTGAGGCTCGAACTTATTAAAGTAGTAATCGGTCCTGCAATGTCTTGCAAATGAGTTTGATGGTGAATTCACGATTTAGTCGTGACTAGGCTTGTACTGTAGCTCAACCTGCTGGCCGTAAGTTATTAACAATAAAGCTTACTTAAACTCGAGCTGCGCCTTCAAGCTGTCCCATCCGAAAAAGGGGGAGGCATACGTGATGACCCACTTGGGAACTCGGCCTCCGCAGTCGAAGTAGGGTGTGGTCCAGTGTCCCTGGTCGATATTGGCCGCCCTGTAGAACGTCGGGTAGTGCTCGTACTTGATCTTGTTCTCGCCCGTCTCATTGGCACGCAGGTTCATTTTCAGCCAGTACTTCTCCAAACTGTCAAAATTGGTAGCCCAGCGCTGCTTCAGGAACTCGAACCATGGCCGATTGGTATACACCTGGAATATAAACATTTACGTAGTTAATAAAATACTGTTATGTTTCGGACATGTTGAGCCAACGAATGACAGCAGATGCGCGCGGAATCGACTGGAACACGAAGAATAGAGGTAACATCAAAGAAGAGATGCCAAATCCAGATTGAGGATAATCTCGGAAGAGTGGGACGGGTAACAGAGGAAGTGTTAAATAATCAGATGTAGAGAGACAGGAGGCTCTCGTATCACACCCGGGAAACTGGAGCTGATTCCTGAATTCAACAAAAAAGAATAATATCTCCCTCGCCGTCTTTCAATGCCTCTTCTATCAAAGACTGGCTATTATCATGACAATTTGGGCCTTGGAGACTGCTGCTCTGAAAAGGGAAGTCATGCTCTTGCCAAACCCCTGCCTCAGGTTATTCATGGTCATGTTCTGCCGGGAGCCCTCAGTCCTTCTATCTTCCCATGGATTATTGCATGCTGATTTTTCGTTCCTTATCCCATGGCCGAATTATTATAGTTTGCGTTTCTAAACTGTCTGTAGCAACTCGGCTTCTGCATCCGTTCGCCTCAGGGCCTCAGCATTAGGGACACGATCTCTCCAGGATATGCACAGTAAGCTAAGAAGGCAGCAACAAAGGGTTCACCAACAAAGAAACCTAATGCTCCTAAGCCACAGCCAAGCCAGCTTCAAAGAAGGCAGCCCACTCTTACAATTAGCCCATTCTAGGGGAAAATTGGCTAATGAAATTTACCTCACGGGTCTCATTCAGCCGAGCCAAATCCTCCATCTTGAATTTCCGCGTATTGAGATCTGTTTTGTAAGCAAACGGCGCGAAATACGTTCTGTTGGGAAACTTGTTGCGCTCCCAAAAGGTGCCGGCAGCCCAAATTTTTGTGTCCCCCAGCACAATGGCTAGCGTCTCACCCATCATCTGGTCTTCTGTCAGCGGTCTGTCCGCCACACGGGTTCCGCTGTATACCTAAAATACAACAAACGTTAGTAGTTAATAGCAATTAGAAGTGAAGGGTCTAGAAGCAAAGCGGGCCAGTTCCACTGAGTAAATTTATCAGGAGAGCCCAAAAACTGTAGGTTAGTGAAAAACGGTCCTAGAAACTTGGTTCTTTCGCTAATATTAAGACAAAAAATTATGTAGAGGAATGCGTAAATATCAACATTGCCGTTGCCATAGTTACAAAGTTATTCGATGTTGAAAATGGACTTGGAACCTTTTGCTTATAAAAAACTGGAACTGGAACCTTTGTTCTACCCACTAGAATGTGCTGAATTTAATCGTGACTAATGATTTTCCTTAAAAAAAATTGGCATTTTCGATATTAATTTGAAAATAGGCCATTGGCCGAGAGGAACTGGCACGTTTTGCTCCTCAAAAGAGGGGAAATGTTATTGGAACTGGCACATTTTGCTTCTCAACCCAGTTTTGTCACGCTTATATCACCCATGAAAGCCCTTTTTTGCTACTGAAACTTCAACCAACTTGTAGGCCTTGGCATAAGGATTCCAATGATACCAATAATTCAATTTCCGAAAAAATTGGAACTGGCCCGCTTTGCTTCCAGACCCCTCAAGTACCCTACTACGCGTTTTTTCATAAAGTCGATTTGCAAAGAAAATATCCATCATAGAGCTGTCAAAAATATCTCAATTAGGAGAAATGCTCCTCTACATTTCGGTATAATATGACATGTGGTCCTGCACTAACATAAATTGGCCAGTTCTTTAACTCCTTCTTCGGTAGCGCCACACCGATCGTTTTATGTACAAATCAAATTCAAATTGTCGTCAATCTGTGTTAGAAAGAGGTACATACAGTACATTGTGTGTATCAAAATGCTCAAAAGAATTTATTCTGCTACCCTTGATATTTTTTGACAGCTCTACAATAAATATTTCATAAGATATTGGACATTTACACTTATAAAGTTTTCCCCTCCGGTTATCTCTTAAGTGGATCCCCGCTACGCGTTTTTTGTACAAATGTCTGTAGATTAATAAAAAATCTCACATCCCTTAGAAGAAACACTTTTTTTGTTTAAAAGGTGAATTGCATACAAATACGAGTAATGTAAGGCATGTATCCCATTGACCTCTTCAGTCGCCTCTGTAGGTTAGTACCTGTGTTGAATTACAACACGTCTCCGATCGCATGGCGTTTATAGACTCGCACAAGTGCAAGCACGCTTCCACCTCCCCACCGAACTCCCCTACATTTTGATATATGATATGTGGAGCTTCTCGACATAAGCTAAATACAGTTAAAATAAAGCTATTTCAATTGCCAGGGACCCAAGGTCAAGTGCGCAGAACTTACTGTGCCTGTACTCAGTTGTCAGCCCTGTTTAATGAATTTTTCATTTGGTTTTAATTTGCAATATTTTTTGTTATGTTGCAACCCTACAAACTCGATCAAATCTCCTTTGGCCACCTTTGCCATTTCCCCCTAAATTTTACCGCTATCGACCTTACTTCGCTTATGGTTAGGTGCCATTTAAATCTATTTTATAAACTTTGGGTACAAGCGACAGCCTGCCCATAACTTACAGTTTTTCCGATGTAAACAGATAACGTGATCATGGTACCTTATATACATATCTTGTAAACAAATAAGATTAAAAACTATACCTCTAACGGGTCGGAAATTTGCAAGAAGGCACTGATGAAATTGGCCAGACGTAGGGCCATTTTTGCTTCATTCTGAAATTGATTCTCGGCGTCGAATCCAAAATTACCCAGTAGTTTAAGGTCGATGGGTCGGAATCTGGAGAAAAAAGTAAGTCATTGGTATCAGACAAACAGTATGACCATAGAAATATATATACTGGAACGGCGGGAGCTATAATATCCCTTACGGAGCACCGTTAACCATAAGTTAACTATCAGAGATAAGTACCAACGTAAAAAATATCGAAGTCTTACACATTGCAGCATAGCAGAACGGATACCTGGACCCGGTCAAAACTCTGTACTTAGCTTGTGCAAGCTATTTTCCCACCGAAATTGCGTACTTATCTTGCGCAGGCTACACTAGCAGCCATATTGATAACGGTCTACAGCCACGGGATGAGTATGACACACTGCATAGTCAGTCAATTAATATATTTGGCAAGTTGGTCGTATTTCCATCTCTACGTTAGTCAGGACCTGTAGAGTAGTGGTACAGACTCCAACTTTCACCCGAAAGGTTGTTGGTTCGAGTCCCACACTGGCTACATTTTCTGGCCATGCTTCGGAGGGCATGTAAAGCAGGCGGTTCCGGGTCACCCTAGTTGAGTGTAAAAGAGGGTGTATAGCCCGCTCCGCTCCGCTAGGTTGGCTTAGTAATAGAACAACAAAAAGTCAAGATTTATTTATTTATTTTATGTTAAATAAAATTTGTATTTTAACGTAATTCGAATGGCTTTCATTATAGGAAAACTCAACCTAGCGGAGTTAGGCCTAAAAAATCTATTATCTTGTCTTTGCGGCCCCCTTTCTTGTGTAGGGCCAAAATTAGAGGAGAAAGGGTGTGGAAAGAAATCGAGTAATATGTTTTTTTTCTTCTAAAATTAAAATTTTTTTTAATGTAGTCTAAATAAATATAAATATTATATCAATTCATATTTTAAGTGCATTTTTTCTTATTTATAAATAGTTTTAAATCTCTACGCTATAACGCAGAGGCTTTGTGTTTACCTTTACGGTTACACCATCGCAGGGCTGCAGACCGTTATATTCCAGTGCTAGTGAGCCTACCTAAGATAAGTACAAAATTTCGCTGGGTGAGTGAGAGTACACAAGCTAAGTATAGGGAACCAAATCGTTTACGTCAACGACACCATGTTTAGCCGAGAGCCTCCGAATGTTCCCGAAGGAAATATGCATATTAAAAAATACCACCTGACGTCACTGGAGGTGAGGTAAATTCTAGATAGGTCAGACCAACAAATTACCACACAGCAATAATGGCAGGGCACGCAATGCATTTGACCGTGAATTTTCTATCATTTTTTCAAAAACATTTTTTTTGCGAGAAACCAAATAATTTTTTGGGAAAGCAACCTGTCCGGTTTCATTACTCAATTTAACACCTAAAACATGCCTGAAGGTAGAAATCATCGATGGAAAGGTTTCACAGAAAAATTATTTTTTAGTCATTTTTCATTAAAATTTAGTTATTTTTATTTTTTTACCCCCAGAAGCAAACTATCAAGGTGCAAGCGACCGCCCGCATTTTGTCAACATTAATAACGACTACAATATATGTGAATTTAAAAGAAATTGTTGGAGCCGTTTTCGAGGAATAATTATTTTCGATTTTTTTAATGAGTTTTTTGAAAATACCCCCCCCCCCCCAAATTGAGTTGAGCCCAAAATATAAAAAATGATCCCGAGGCATGATTTTTGTGAACCTACATGCCGAATTTCATCAAATTCGACCGAGTAGTTTGCCCGGAAATCGATGCACAGACAGACAGACAGACAGACAAAGCGACAGATAGACATTTCGTAAAAACCTTTTTGGGTTCCTGGGACCTCAAAACGTGTAAATCCGTTAAAATCTCGGAATCGAAAATTTCGACCATCACAAAGCTTTCCTTATACTACGTATAAATTGGAAAGCAACAACAGTACTTACCTATGACAGTTTTCAGCATTAACACTGCGTATAAACTCAAGAACGTTGTGTATATTCAATGGAGACTTATGGAGCGAGTTAGGCCCACTATTAGCTATATCTGTTTCGTTTCTAAACCGGCGATATTCGTAGTATCTCTCCAGATACTTTTCCTTCATCGCCTCGTCGGCACGCTCCCAAAGCACAGGCAACTTGTGAATCCCTAAACAAAACACTCTAATTATTACAAACATACAGAATATTGCGACTGCTGGACCAGCTGGTCCCACTATCGCTTGAAAAGTATCGGGAAGGAATACTGGGCCACGCCGCCATCGACCAATACAGTGCGGTGCCGTGCCATATTCCTTCTTATGTATGTGTCTCTTGTAGAGAAGAATGGTAATGATCATGGCAATTTGGACCTTGGAGACTGTTGCTCTGCTTGTCAGTTTAACTCTTTGTTTAACAGCGTAACACCCAAAACAAACTCCGAGTTAGTTAACCTCTGGGTTAATAATCCTTCTGTGTTCGAGCTAGAGCCCCAACAGCCCGATCATGGCGATTTGGGATTATTATAATATATTTTTTATTACCGCAGTAGTAAGGTGTAATTCAAATAAATAAATAATTAGAATACAAGAGAATGGTTGCATTGATTAATAATAATTGAAGGAAATACTAATAAACATTAAAGTGGACAAGTTGAATTTTGAAATATAGGATAAGAATTTTAATAACTGTGTCTACATCTATATGAGAAAAAAATTGAAAACTTACCAAAAATATTAATTTATCAATTCTCTCTATTATAATAATCCCAAATCGCCATGATCGGGCTGCAGGTACAGCCTATACTCCGTATTAACTCCTTTAGGTGCCCATTCCACATACGTACAACGTCAACGAAAAATTGAAAAATGACGTCAAAATGACGTGGTAGCAGAATTTTTAGTATGTCTTTAATGTCTGCTAAAACGTCATTTTTCAATTTTTCGTTGACGATTGAAGTATATGGAATACCCCCCTTAACTACTTCACATTTAAGTCCAAAAATACGACATAATAGCCCACGATACTGACATCCTATTTTGGGGCACTCAAACCCACTGCATTGTAAAATAGTACTGTTTAGACTTTAGACGGTGATAACTTGTCTAGAATCTTTGCCAGGTACGGGTTGTACTCTTCTGTCGCCAGACAAGTCTAAACGATACTTACATCCTATTTTGAGGCAGTCAAACCCATTGTAGTACTGTTCAGACGAAGCCCTCTCCAGAATCTCCCCCAGGTACGGCCTGCGCACGATATTGGGCAGCCGCCAGCCTGGCCTACACCGGCACTGATAGCCTCCCCGGCGGTAGCCCCAGCCATGCAGCGGCTCACACTCAGTTGTCTCCTTTTTGCACCGAGCAGTGTCTGCAAACCGGTTCGGTCCGGAATTTCCCTCGCCTGGCGGACACTGATTGATGTCGATACGTTCGAAGTCCATTTCGAGGACGGATACTGCTGTGTACCTGCAGATAATATTTCAATTAAACCCCATTTCTATAAGCTAAGTAGAAAAGTTAAGTACATAGTTTTGACCGGGTCCCGGTATCCGTTCTGCTACAATGTTTAAGGCCGAACCGGAGGGTTATGGCCTTGACCGTTGAGCGTTGAATACATAGAAATATAATAGAACTGGAGCGGCGGGAGTCATAATATGCCTTACGAGGCCCCCGTTAACCATAAGCCAACTATCAGAGATAAGTACCAACGCAAAAAATATCAAAGTCTTACACATTGCAGCATAGCAAACCGGATACCTGGACCCGGTGAAAACCTTTGTAGTTTAGTAGTTAGCTTGTGCAGGCTATTTCCCCGCCGAATTGCGTAGCCTACTTGTCTTATCTTGTGCAGGCTACACTAGCAGCCATATTGATAACGGTCTCCAGCCACGGGATCGTTGAATATCCATTTTATAAACAAAGCCCCGCGTCTCGTACCTGTTCCGTATTTGACTTGTATTATTTCAAATAATTGCAGTTTTACCTATTTCTGGCGCTTTACTGTCAAATTAAGTGTTGAGCTTCTGACTAAAGTGCATTTCATTACAAAAGTTGGAGGTTTTACTTCCCTGTGGGGCACGTAAAAATGTTCTAAAAGGTATGTTTTTAATTGCTTCATGCACAAATTTTAGACCTAATGTAATTGTAATTTTTGGTTTAGTCAATAATAGTGTAAGCATGTCTACGCGTATACTATACCCTTCTATCGATTTTTACTATACCACTGCGGTTTAAAACATATATTACGAACCCTCTGCAAAGACATTTGCAGGCCAGTCACGCGACCCCCTCCGGTTTGCCCTTAAGACTTCGATATTTTTTACGTTGGTACTTATCTCTGATAGTTGGCTTATGGTTAACGGGTGCCCCGTAAGGGATATTATAGCTCCTACCATTCCAGTTAATATATTTCTATGTTTTTACACAGGTGCAGGCGCGGATCTCGAATGAGACCAAGGAGGGGGCTAAGATTAAATTTCGATTTTTTTTTTTTTTAAACAGGGCTGAAATATTAGGGTTTTACGCATTTTCAGAGCAATAAGGGTTCTACATTACAGGTAATTAATACAATTGAGCACAAGGGGGGTCTGGGGGTCTCCCCCGGGAGAAAAATGATGGTGAAAAATAGGACTGAAATAGTGGGGTTTTACGCATTGAGGACCCTAATGGGGGGGGGGGGGGGGCTATAGCCCCCGTAGATCCACGCCTGCATAGGTGAATGAAATAATGGTTAAATATGCATAATGCATATGTAAGCAGTCAAATATAATACAAATGGAACAATATTAAAAAGAACCGGTCCGAGATTAATCGAACATGCTTTCCTACTCATCAATTAGTACTTATAGGTACCGAGATAGATGTTTTTGGTTTTTCCTCACTTTTATCCTCAGGTGGGGTCAGCGATAAGGCAGATTCTCTTCCACTCCTTGCGATTCTGACAATATGAGTAATTCCATAGTAAATAATTTTCCTATGGTTAAATGTAGGTTGGCGCGATATGCCTTTAGGGAAGTGCAGATCGTTAACCACTATACTATGGCTTTCACCAGCAACTCAATGACCACCGTACACAATTACCAAATCCCATCAGATCAGCAAGTGTGACATGCTGACAATTTCAATCATGTACACGGTCATTGAGGCTACCACACATTCGTACCTGCATATTGTACACACAATGGTGGGGCCACGTCGAAAGAAGGTAGCTAGATGCCCTGATGAAGCGAATAAAACATATTGAAACTGAGGGAAATAGAAGACGAGGACCGCCCAGGCTAACGGATGATGCAAAAGTCCGCCAAGACCTCAGAATTGTAGGAGCAAGTGCAGTCAAACCACAGAACGGCAAGGACTGGAAGAGAACCTGCCGTATCGCTGACCCTTCTTAGGGATAGAAGCGAGGAAAAAGTGAAAAGTAGATATTGTACACACAATGTCTTCATATTGGTCGGACTGCACGTTCCTGCAAGTCGAGTACCTATAAAAAACACTGTGTTTCCATAAGTTATGGCCAATGGCGTGAACATCCCTCATCATAAATAATTGACTTACGTGGGGTATTCGATATGTCTAAAGGTGGTGTGTCTTGGGTAAATATCAGCGATTGGAACTACAGCGGCCACCAGCCACTTGTTGGAACGTCCACAGTCGAAGTACGGTTTAGTCCATGCCACTGGCCCCGGCACCTCGTCAGCACCTAAAAATAAAATAACAATGAAAAGAATCTAAGAGAAATACGGATAAGCAGGCTGATGTGCCGTGGTCAAAGGAAATTTGAAAGGCCAGATGTTTCCAACAAGAAACATTGTATTTTCACAAGCTATGCGGATGTTGTGGCAACAGTTTTGGAGATTCAATTGAAGACCGCCGTTTTGTGCTGTCTGTGTGTGTTGTTGACATACAGTATCAAGCCATTTAGTTTGCTCCACGTTACGCTATTCGCTACTCTGCATCTCCTCCTTTATATGCCTCATCTAGAGAAAATTGGCGATCATCATGGCAATTGTCATGGCAACATCTCACCAGGATGTGCGTAGCAATCGTCGGTATATCAACGTTCCAAATACACTGATTCTGTTCTCCATAGTTTGGGTCAATGTCCATCCCCCCATACCATATAGAACGATTGAGAACACATAACACATAACCATTCCCAATCGAAGGCCTAGCCGCAGATTCCGAGGTATTTTCTGCATACTATATTGGGAATATGGCTTTTGATTTGGGTACCTAATTTTCATGTTTTCTTCAGGAAATGTGCCTGAAAAGGTAAGTAATACGTACCAGGAGGTCCGTGAAAGGTAAAGGTTTCATTAGTATTATTGGCATAGCGTATTTCCACTTGATATGTCGTTTTCGTGTCGTGCCTTGCACCAACTAAGTCTGGAAGCCATGTCCTGTACCTAAAAATTAAAATTAAAGGGTGCATTGCATACTCGTCCTACTCTCTATTTTCAAAGAACAAATCAATTTTTTTAAGCCTTGTGGCCTCTTTGTTTTTTCCAACGCCCTTTAAGCAACCCTTTTTAACCAACAAATTTAAACTGATGGGGAAAAATTTTCTTTTCACTTATCTACCAAACCGAGGAAAAAATAATATTTTAAAGGGTATAAAATAACTAATACTAATCTACAGATCACGTCACATTCCTCAGCCGCGTCGCCCCTATTTTAACCAACAAACATAAATCGATGGGGATTTTTTTTGCTTGTCTAAAAACCGGAGGAAAAAATAATAATTTTAAGGGGTGTAGAATAAATCTACTATTCAACAACTGCATTAAAATAAGGTTTCAAAATTTGTCAAGTATCCTATTGTACATAATCTACGAGACTATTAGACACATTAGTTCAGACCTAAGGAGTTTCCAATCGGAGGTAGCACGACTGCTACATACTGTTTTAAAATGTAGAAGAACATTTCTTCAACTTTATAACATCTCATTTATGGCCTGCGATCGATATTTCCTGGGTTATATTTATTTTGTAACTGACTGTAATGGAACTCTTAATCAAGATGCCAAAATATAGGTAGGCTATAATTTACTCTGAGAAGGGGGAAGCTGACCTAGTTACTTATCATTTAAATCTCAATTAATTTGAGTTCAATCTTTGGGGACTCCCCCTATCGAACCTATGCCAGGTTTCTTATTACGTTAACTCGAAAGATTAAATTCAAACATAAACACCATTTTCACCTTACACTTCAATGATGAAAAATATTCCACGGTGTCCCTATCCGAATAGGCTACTTGACATTTGTAACAATATAAAATATGCTAGATAAGGTAGCAAGGACAATAGTCTGCTTATTTTTTATATGTTCATGTATGCATTTTATAAATGGTTAATATTTATAATAGGTCGACGTTCCATTCTTCGGCTTGCTTCACTGCTATGTTGTTGTTGTTTCTAACGCCTGCTTTCAGCATTTCTGCTTTAAGCCCTGTCAGCCTGGCGGGGGGAGTGAGTCTGTTTGTTAACTTGAGGCACCCTAAGGGCAGACTCTTTCACCTCGGGGAAAGGGGAGTTGACTAACAGGGTGGACCTCCTGATTATAGTGGATTCCGAACCACTTGGGGAACATGGTAAAGTCACACGATTAAATCGGAGGTGACCAGGACTCGACTTATACTGCCTAAGCGCGTTATCATGTCCCACCATGTTCCCCTGCCAACGCTGTGCACACTACCAAGTTGCCGCAGTTGGAAACATGCTCTGCTCTAATGGATTCAACAGGGTAAGACCGTTGGCACTTCTTCACAGCTTTGTAATTTTATGTTCACCTATTTTTGTTGTTGATAAATACACGGATTTTCTATCTATTTATCTACTTGCTGGGCTGATGGGAGTTGGCGGTTGTGTGAGGCGGTGGTTTAGCAACTTCACGATGATAAGCCATGCGCGGACGACAGCAAAGCAAATTAGGACTTAGTTCACATGCCTGGATTTTATTGGTAAAGGTTAATGGCAATGGTGTAATATTATTAAACAAAGGGTTAGTTGGAACTACATTGCCTGATGTGTTAATTAGAGGCAGGGGGCCAGGGGCCTCGCAGTCATCGAACAATTAGGGCGGAGCCCATGCCAGGGGGTAACGTTTCGGGAGTGGGTGCTAGTCCCAACATCAGACCCAATTCTTGAGATAGACTGATGGTTTCTTAACGATTGACTCATTGCTCTTGTATTCTACTCTGAATTATTGAATAAATTCGATCTTCTTGGAGATTCGAACTACTGTTCTCCCGACTGAAATGCAAGCTCTCTAACCAGCCTTCAGCTCCCGAAGCTAAAAAAAAGTGTAACCTGACTGTTACCTGAACAGGGCCAAGTTCCCCAACCCTTCACAGAGTAGTATTAATACTCAGCAGGGGGCACACTAGGCCACTACATGAAAAAGTACCCTAAAATAAGAAAAAAAAATAGGCCTGTGCATGTTTCATACAAACAACAATGACAAAAATGTGCTCCTAAAAAAATAGGGGCTCCAGTTTTAATTACACAAACACAGCATGAAGTTCATACAATAGGGAGGCACTATCAAAATCAGATATATCAAATTCCGTTGATTTCCAATACAATAACGGATAAAAGACAACTAAAAACCACCCGGCCAAGTACATACAGTACATCCTTTCCCAACAAAATACACCCAACAATACCCTCATAATTACCATAATCTGCCCCAAGTGTAATACTATCTCAAGTAGTCCAACCACTCGCCGAAAAAGGAAAAAAAACTAGATGCTTACTACAACAACAATTTCAATACTTTTTCGGATGCAGCAGTTGCTCGCCTTTTTGTGACCAGACCAGGTAAAAAAAAGGACCTCTGACCACCCAAAAAGGGTTAGCAACAGTAGGGATGTTACAATTCTCACACCCCTGGGCTGATAGGGTCAGCTATGCTGAACAATGGGCCCTGAAAACGGTTGCGGGCCGTTCCCAAGGGGCCAAGGGGCAAATTAGGGCCTCTGGCTGGCCCGTTTTCGGATTTGGTCAGTCTTGGGCGAGGCTTCGAAGAGTGCGAACGTTTTTCTTGGGGCCTGCGGAGAATGTAGAAGGACAGCAGAGGATGATAACGGTGCGGGCCGACAGCGAAAGCAGCTGGGCCAGTACACCAATCATGGCGCAGGTATGTCGACACTTAATTACAAAGAAATTTAATTAAATAATTAATTTCATGGCTATTGGCATAAATGCATATTATTAGTATTGACCGGCGTTTTATGGATGTAGGTCAACATGTAGTGTGACCTGGCCCTGCCAACGACCCCATCGGTTTTCGATCATTATTGGTATAATTTTCTAATGAATTTCTAGCCATTGGCAAACTGGTTCACTGGTCTGGCTATGTAGAGTAGTGGTACCATTGAATATATAACACTAGTGTTATATATTATTTGATGGTACGGACTCTGACTTCCACCCGAAAGGTTGTTGGATGTTGGTTCGAATCTTACACTTCCTACATTTTCTGGCCATGCTTCGGAGGGCATGTACAGTTGAGTGTCAGAGAGGGCTTTATGGTCGTAACTCCACTAAGTTGGCTTAGTAATAAACAAAAAAGTCCTTAATTATTTATTCACTCCTCGGTGTTAACCCACACCGACTACAAGTGCCAATGGGCAAGCTCAGACTTGTACTAAACAAATAAATGAATAAAAAGTGACTATGGTTCTATAGTATTACTAAGCTAACCTACCGGGGTTAGGGCTAAAAAGCCCGAGATCGCCTGGTTTACATGCATGGCTAGAAAAATTAATGTAGTAAGTATGGAACTCGAAACAACAACCTTTCGGGTGAAACTTTGAGTCTCTACCACTACTCTACATGTCCTGACTTACAAGTACTACTGAGCGATATTCGATAATCTATTAAAGGTTAATGGCAATGGTGTAATACTATTTAACAAAGCCATCTGTCCTTGTCAGGACTAAGCCTGATGATGGGAGTAGCACCCACTCCCGAAATGTCGCCCCCGTCACCTGACAATGGGCCTAATTGTTCGATGACCATGAGGCCCATGCCTCTAATGGCTATTAACACAACAGGCAATGTAAGTCCAACTAACCCTTTGTTAAACGATATTCGATAGATAAGGAGATTTGTTCCCGTTAGTGGGCAGCAGCTGCCGAATGTGTGCCTGGACCTTGAGCTCCGCGGCCAGGCACCGTCCTTCTGCCTCAGTTTCCCCGCGGACATGTGCTTGCAAAGTCTATATCCCCAGGTATTTAATATTACTACTACTTACTGTTGTTATTTATAGCCCCTCACACATCTATATTAAGTTTAAAATTGAATTTTACGAGAAATATTGACCACCGTGCTATCACTGTGGACTCAAGTGATAGATGAAATGTACCTCTACTTTTTAATAAGCAGTATGTCAATTGGAACATGCCTAATGGCTAGTGAAGGAAGGGAAGGGAATTGTCCGAAAATACCATAAATCAAGCGCCTAGTAGCCATATGGTGCAAGTGACAATTTTGTGTTTTGGAGTTAAGTATAATATAATAATTTTTTTACAGCATTATATCAGGGCATGTTACATTAATAGGTGGTAGGGGGCCCCCAAAGGATTAACCCGTGCTGGGGCCCCCTATTAATTTACAACATTCTTTTACTCCAGCTCTGCTCTTTATCCTAGAAATCAGGAACATCGGGATCTGTCATTTTTACAGTGGTAGAATTCATATACCGTATACTTATAAATTTTACATTGAGTTACAAACTTCAACCTCAATTACCTCGAATGTTGTCACTTGCCCCCATTGGGCTCTATGCGCTTCAAATGAGCATGCTTCTCACGTCTTTCCTAATTACAATGTTTTTTAAGCAATAACAGCTCATATTTTTACTGTATAGTTAAGGAGGCCTACATTTCTTAGAATGAAAAACTCTCTAACGAAATAGAGGTGAACAAGAGATGTGCATACCCTCTTGATACTGATAAATACAAATGTGTCATAACTGCGCGTAATGTACGGAGGGGAAACTCCCGCTTAAATCCTACAATAACACACACCAACTGGAAATATAGTCCGCACCCCGTCATTATGTCATAAAATAATGACTAAAGCAAACCAACCGGGTGCAACCAGTCTTCATCACAAGATAAATTCACCAAGTCACAAAGAAACAAATTAGAGTAGTATCATCTTCGAAAGGGGCAGAAAGTGGGGTTGAAAGTCCCAAAAATATTGATGGATTAAATTGAAACGGGCGCATAAGGGATGGGAGGGTACCCACGTGTTAAGGGATGTCTACCTGCCGCCGAGAAATTTCGGGGATGAGGCCAAAAGGTTAACCCAGGATGCCGGGGGTGGGAATCACCCTCCCAAACAACATGAGCCTCCGATTGGGACACAGGTGAGCTTTTATCTAAAACCCACCCTCTAATGTGTTTGATATGCACACAGGTGCCCCATTCTCTCATCCCTTACTGCCACCCCCAACATTTCAAAACGGATCTATTCACTGGAACAAGTGTCGGGCTATATACTTGTCGGCAGGCTTAGGCGGGTATTCCACATACGTCAATCGTCAATGAAAAATTGAAAAATGACGTTTTAGCAGACATTAAAGACATACTAAAAATTCTGCTACCACATCGATTCACGTCATTGTTACGTCATTTTTCAATTTTTCATTGACGATTGACGTATGTGGAATACCCGCCTAACGTTGCACTGAAGGTAAATCACAACAAGACCACATCTGGGATAACCAATAAGCATGGCAGTAGATCCTAGAATCCCCGCACTCGCTCCATAAATTGAATACGCTACTGGGACTCCAGAATGCCTATCCAGTTGAGGTGGGTTGCCACTATGACTATTGTAATTTTTTTACGGACTTTTTATGGACCCAGGCCTATGGTATAGTAGCCCATAGGTCCTTTATCAAATGCCCACGACCTCATGGATTTCGGACATTATTTGCCCGTATGAATTTTTGGCCATTGGGAAACTGGTATACGTTATCGATGTCAACCTACATCGGCTACAAGCGATAACGGACAAGCTGAGACAAGCTTACCATTGACGCAATGAAACAGGCGAAAGCGTGACTTAACCAAGTAGTTTCGAGTCTGGGGCTGCCCGTAAGTCATGTCCAGTGGCAGTACGGAAGACACATGTTGGTCGTGGCAGATTTATGTCGACAGGTCTTGAGGATAATAAGTTCCATCTCCTTCCTTCCACCGCTTGCCTAAAAGTACTTTGGAACCTGGTACTGATACTGGCACTGATAGTTCAATAGTATTCTTTACTAACGTTAGTGGCGGTTAGGACCTTGGTTGGTGGAGGTAGGTGCCAAATTTTTTTGCTAGGAAGCCCGCTTTCTCGTTTCTTGCAATGTCCACATATTGAGCCCAGCACCCGCGCAGCACCCGCCTAACCCACGCGTGGCAGATTCTATAAAGCACACTATCGAATGAGTTGCCGCACATTGGAACCAGTACACGGCTAACCCAATCAGTTGTGATCCACCCGTGAAACCGTTTGTGTTTCTCGTACAGTTTACGTGGCCGTGGTAACCATTCCTATATGAATGTCTCTGCGGACATCACGAAATCTGGGTCCAATATGCGGTACTCGACCCATCCCATTGTTTGGGTAGTGCATAGGTTGGGCGGGTGCTGGGCTCAATATTCGCCAGGCCTTAGGATCCACTGCACTACAGTTTCATACCCCATAAGATTGTTCAGGGAAGAAGTGGCCGTTAATAATAAATACAAAAAAGACTACACCTGAATTGTCTTAAGCAGATGGTGCACTTTTTTAAAATCTTATTCAGAAACCCATTCAAAAGAGAACACTTACCAGTCGTTAATGCGATACAAGTCCGACGTGTAGTCCTGGCTCAAAGAGCTGTTTTGAAAGGCCCCCAGGTCCTGGACATGGAAGGTATTGAGGGTAGACAGTTTCTCCAGGTGGATCGGGTCATTGAAGTCGTCGGCCCTAAAAACACAAGACGAGCATGGTTCTCACGATCATAAAATTGAGTGGCCCTTTCAACCACCCATACCTAAAACCACTTGAAACCCTTTCAGAAATGTCGGAACTGCTTTTCTTTTACGTTCGAAATACATTGAAAACAATTTATCATCGAATGCACATGGTTTTTTTCCTGTATGTATGGTCAATGCAATTTCTCCCCCTAGTGTCTTTTCTATTCAAGGCCTGGCTTGTATGACAGCCTGGACAGCTAAGTGCTAATGCAGAAAAAAGGGAGGGAGAGTTTAGAAATCCTTAGGTTACTATTCCCGTTTTTTTTTTCTCTATTTTCACGTAGGTAGATAAATTTGTTTAGGACCATATATTCTTTCCAATTTTTTTCCATTCATGGCACTAAATATTAAGGATTTCATCAGTCTCTAGACCATTGTAGTCATTTGTCAGGTTTCAAAACGCCACAAATTGTAAGAATTGGAAAAAGTTGAAAGTCGTGTTATGCCTTCAACCGGGATCTATTATTTCTCCAATCATGACTATCTATAAAACATTTCCCCGGGAAATTGGGTTTATTGTAACATTTAGACCTACTATGCAGCCATTTTTTCAGAAAGTCCACTCTAGGCTTGGTGCTTTTTATCAGGGTTGCACGACCGAACCCTCCCATTTTTGTTTCTTTCCCTGCGCTTATTCGGATAGCTTGTGAATGTAGGTCTGTATCCTAGATCAAAACCATGCCCAATTGCGGCTGGAGTGTACCCTTTTCATATGTAATAACGAAGAAAAATAACAGTCGATTGATAAATACAGTAGCCAGTGGGCTTTAAGATAAATCTGACACATCATACATATTGTATATCAAAACGTAGCTAGGTCCAATTCTGCTTAGGGATATATTATGTTTGACAGTTCTACGATCAATATATCATGAAATATCTGATATTACCTTTATGAAGTTACTCCCGCGCTGCCTACAACTGTATATGCCTATATGCGTCACACACCTAACGGCCTCGCATTCCATTAATATGTGTATATATATTTATGAGTAATAAATTATATTTAACAATCAAGTTCTTCCTTTTCAATAACATAAAACAAACTTTGCATTGAAACTTACCTATAAGTTCTTGGTGCAAACCTAGGCATTGTCTTGTTGAAGAATCCACGGTAAGTGGGCGTGTACGACATATTCGGAGAAAAATAAATAGCTGATGCGTTAATATAAGGGTTTGCAGATACGTCAGCTACAGTTGACAAGAAAAAATACATCATACCCGGGTCGTACGTGTCGTTTATTGCAGGTCGAATAAACCTGGATTGTAATATATAACTCCAAAAAAAGCTACGGCTAAGAGCCATGTTGTGTAAATGCAACAATGCAGTCCGATTGGGGAAGACGGGATTAATGTTGAGATCTTTTATATCGGGTAAATGAGAGACTGAATCAGGCGCTAAATGCAAGTCTTCAGTTCGCAAAATTGGGCAAACATCTTTGTTTACTCTGTCCAATTTGAGCCGCACCTCGTCGAAGGCGTCTCGTGCTTGCCACTCATACTGTCCATATACCACAAACGCTAGCGAAGCTAGAGCGACTAAGCTAACCTTAAAATACATGTTAAATTAGGGTAAAACACATTATTATTTTAGTAAAATCACTGACATGGTTAGGTTCAAAAATTGTGTAAACAAACCGTAAGCACTTTGCGATACGCCTAACAAGTGGTGTGACGTAATTCGGGGAACTGCCCATTGCTTCAACCAATCAGAGTGGGTTAGCTCTGGAAATCCTCTTTCGCGGTAAAACCTGAATTTATGGCGCGAAAATCGTTGTAACGTCTTTGAAAAGTTTGTAGTTTTACTTTATTTCTCTATTTCAGTGTAAACTGAGATTATTTACTTAAATCTGTTTTATGGCTGTGTATAGGAAAAAAATATTATTTAGTAGTGTCCTAAGTCATGTTTTAATATTTTATTATACAATTGTAGTACAATGAAATATTGAACTTAAATATTTTTTTGCTTTTCACCCGGCAAATATGAAATAATGCAACCTTCGCACCTTAATGGCGGTTAGTTTTTATTGTAACTGTAAATGTATTGTAATTGTAAACTTAAACAAGGTAATTTTAAAATGGAAGGTACTATTCAAAAAATGTTTTGTTCATATTTTTAACCCCAATAATAAATTAATACTACTAAACGGCATAGTAGGCCCGTATGTAACTCCATGCTACTGTATTATAGCCAGGTACTATTATGTTAAACCAATCTCCCAGATTTCTAAATATTTCAGAAGTTCAGAACTGTATATGCACCGGCAACCCTATTCCATTCCTTATTTGGAATTGGATCCTCGTCCTTCCTTTATCTCGAATATTTTCCAGTGTAGGCTATTTTAAATCCAATTCTTCCTGACCCCATGCGATTCATAATTTTGAAAAATTCCCCCCATTCTTAATCACCCTTCCTATGCAAAGGTGTTAAAAATCATGCTTTGTCTTAAACATAAAAATAGCCTTCCCATTCACCAAATATTTCCCACAGTTGCATTCAATGCTATCAACGGTTAAAATGCATCACAAATCCCTAAAAATTGTACTAACGTATTCTACCGTCAATAAAAATGCTCCCGCTATTGCAGACCTCTGTTCCCCCTATAACAAAATTGCGACACACACATTGGAATAAACAGAAAAATACTCTCCTTTGAATAATATCTGGGGAAAATGCAGCTGTAGGAAATGGGGGTTAGGCAGGTGTGCCGTGATGAGTGAACACATCGCAGATGCATTGCCGTTCCTCAGCTGCATTTGCAACTGCACACGTGTACGAGTGTCCTACATACACAGACGTCCATCATGCACGTGGATCTAATTAAAATCAGGCACAAAATTGAACCCCATTTCCTGTAAAACGAACATAATTACCCGGGAGTTCGTTAGCGGAAACAGGACGATATCATTTTATTGATTATATATTTTACACTTCCTAAATTTCAATTGTTTTACCTTGGGTGGATATGGATTTCATTGTATAAAATATTTATAAAAGCACCATGTAGAGGATGAACTCAGCCATTGGGGCAAATGTTTTCATCGCGATGTTGGCAAGGCATAACTTAAATACAGTACCGTACTTATACCACGCATTATTTCATTTATTTGGACTATTTATATTATTATTATTATTTGGAAGATGATTAAGTCACTCTTACGCCTGATAGGCTACATATTGTTCAAGGCGAACAAATTTCAATGGGTGTCTGAAAAGGCCTAAGCTTCTATAGAGTGCCACTGAAATAATAAACTCTATCGGACTTTAAGTTGCTTTCGGGTACATAGTCCAATTTATGGCTGAAATGTTATTATAAAAATAACGTGCATGAGAAAAGAAAATAAAGCGTACGTGGATTTTTAAATCAGGCACACAAACATACCTGTATGCCACTCTATTTCCTGTAAAACAACAGTACTTCGTTAGTTAGGGAAAACAAGATTTCTTAGTGATTATTTTATGCTTCATTAACCTCTTGAAGAGGTTTCGCATATACGTAAACAGTATATTGTGTAATAAGATTACGTTTGCATACGTGTAGGCTATGTTATTATACAATAATATATACAGTATATGCATACTGTGGAATATAATGACAAATGCTATTCTATTAATAATTGGATCAAATACACAATTGGCTTTTTGTAATATACAGTAGGTATTTTGTGTCCAGAAACATGCCCTGTATCAGCCGTGTTTAACGCTGTCACCATAATTTATTGTGTAGGTCTAAAGTATACCTATATCCATTCACATGCCATGCTTTTTAATCATCTAGTGAGAAATCTTTATCTTCGAACTTATGACTTACATATATTAGTTTGAAAATGCAACCCTTATTTACATCATCAGCCGCAGTTTGCAGATCAACAATCCAATAGGCCTATGATATATCATTTTGGTGATGTATCAACTATTTCCTTAAAATCATGTTATATTACTCATCAATTATAGTCATACGTACACGTCTCTTGGAAGCAAATGAAACCGCCCGTACATAAATGAAATTGTTTATTTACTGAAGGGAAATCAGGAGATAATAATTTAAAAATTAGTATACATAGTTAATAATATTACCTACCTAGCCTATATCATTGAGTGTGACGATATATATATAGTGTCTTGTTCCGTACCTAACAATAGAATTATTTATGCAGATGCGAGGGCAATGAAAAAACCCGTTCTTATCGATTATTGATAGAGAAAATACTGCAAATCAAGTATCAAGCTGACATATTATTTTATATTCGTACAATTAAATTTAACAAAAACGAAATTTTAAAATTTTCTCATGTCGGGTTAGGGTTAGCATGAAAACAAGACTATATAGTCTTATTGTTCGCCTTTTGTTTATTCTCAATAAAGTCGTTTTTTCATGTCAGGTATGAAAAATTCTTGTCAAGCACCATATTATGCAAATGAAAAGTATATTATTGTATATTCAGCGATGTAGAGCTATAATGCTACAAAAGATAGTAGCGTACATAATTTAACTGACGTTTAATTAATTGTGAGGCTGAGCTCTGTAGTCATGACAGAACAGATGTGACGTAAATTTAAATAAAAAATAGGAAAAATTCAATAAATTAACGAACGAACCTATCCCCTAATTTTAACTACTACGGTACTTCACAAGAGACAACTAGCTGGTTCAAGGATAGCATAAAAATGTTTTTAAAAAATATTACACACATATATATATATATAGTGTTAATTAGAATATGTAGGGTTATTATAGCGATGACGACACTATATATAGAGGAGGTTGACAGATCACACAGACATTGTCTTTTCATTTAAATGTGGGGCTCGGAACCTGTCGGGACAACCACTGCAACTCGTCTCCGCAAAAATCGAGCGTCCGTTTAATTTTTTCCAACCATTGATTGAGTATCCTCAATTACTCAAAGTTGATTCAACATAGTGTAAGACAAGCATAGGAGTGGCAGGATACCGGTCTCTTAGTATAGGAACTTAATCTATAACGTTTTCTGTATTCAAATTTGCAAGTAGATTTCCCTGTATAGTATCCGGCAAGGGGATTGCTCATTCAACACCCCTTTCCATCTTGCTCATGCTAAACTTCCTCCCTTTTATATTCGTATATCCTTTTGCAGCGCGAAAACTCGTTCCATCGTCAGGGTATATGCCAACCGCTCTCCTCTCCATGTGTTCTCACGATATTATTGTTAGCGCAATCTTACCCAGTAAAATGATGATATAAATCATATTTAGTCTTTGTCAGGGATGGACCTTGTTGACAGATTTCTCACCCTGCGGGGAGAGTGATGGGTGTCACCCCGTCTGTACCGGGCCCATCACTGTCCGCTGTCCTCTCAATAATTAATGAGTCTCTTATTCTTTGACGTGGGAATTGTAATGGACAGTAAACGAATCTCGAAAATTAATGGTACCTGTCTATCGTTTTCTGTTGCACCAGGATTGATTGGACTGCTTGTTGATTGCTGCGATTTTTGTTTGGTTTTTGTCCCACCCACAGCTGGCGTTTAACGCTCGAAAACGGTTATAGTTGACTTTTGATGATATTAATGCGCCAGCAAAAACTGTAATCTCTCGTAGCTATGGATGTCCTGTTGCCCCATTTTAATTTGGACCTGAATGTTTCTTCTTATATTATACACAATTGTATGCATATATTAACATCGTCATCCTTATCGTGCATTAACATATCGTATACGACTAAAATATTCTTGTATGGGTTGGTAAAAACAATAATCTTATAGAAATGTGTCTCGTCTCGATCCATATTGAATCAGATCTCTCAATTAATTAGAAATGGCTTTTCAATGTTAAAGTTCGATTGTCTACTATGCATATAGGGTCTTGTAAAATAATATCTTGCAACAAATTGATATATTGTAGAAGCACCGTTAAATTTGTGTATTAATTTTTCCTCGAAAATTACATGGGATATGGGTGTTGTAACTTTTATACAACAGTATGGGGGGGGGGGGCAATGTAGAATGGATAACATTGGGGCTCTCCACCTGTTTACGTATACTTAATATTAATACCGACAAATTAGACCTAAAATAATAGCCTACTGTTGATTAATAAATTAATTAAGGCTGTATAACGCTGTTTATGCCCAAATATACCGGCTATATATGCCCAGTGACACTATCTACCAATAGCAAATAATTTTCCTGGCGATAAAATTCAATTAACTGAGTACAAGGTATTGGTATAGGGAGAAGAGAGAATCTTGCTTTCAGTTTCAGAGTATGTATGTTAACGTTTGGACGGACTTCTTCTTTCTTTTCCTTGTCCAGTATTCCCTGGACAAAGAGCATAATAATAATAATAGTCTTCATTTGAGATGACACTTACAATGGTACAGTACAATTCACTCGCAACCAAAAAATAGGCTAAACACAAAGGCTTTAAAAAAAAAAATTAGAAATCAGAAAAGAACAGGAAAGTCTGGGTAGGCCCTAGTGCAGGGACGACGAATTTTGAAATTTAAATAACATCCTTCTTATTGTAGGCCTGTTTGTAATAAAAAATAAAAATTAAACACTTATAATTTGAGGAAAGTAAAAATATTGGTCAAAACAAAAGGTAAAAAACGAAGGGATTTCAGTACGTAAGAGCGGGTTTCGTATGAAATGGGGTCACACTCTCACCCTATCCAAAGCACTACACCAATCATTTGCAGACCACCACAAAATATTTAGCACCTTAATAGCGAGGCATAGGTAATCTAAACTTTTAATCCTGCAGAAATCAAATTACGCATTAATTTTTGGTAGGTACCTCACTCGTAATAAATTATTGTAAGGTGTAGAACCTGCATGCCTATGCATGTGATGTATGAACTGCCGCAGAAAAGATTATAAAACTTACCCGGGGGAAATTATGCTAATTCGTAGCCTATTAAAACTAAGTCAATCGTTTAAAAATAAAGCAGACGGCATTCGCATGTTTTGTTTTTTACTTTTATACCTACGTCTATAGGTAATGGAACATTCCATCGGCGAATTTACTTCATTTGTGATTTTGTCATTGACGTTTGTTTTGTTTTCAGGAGACTATTATGTAGATACTTAACATATCTAGGCCTATTATAAATTAAGTTATAATATGGTAGAGACTTTGCTATCATATTATTGTATAACTTAATTTATAATACATAAGTTAATTATCTACATAATAGTCTCTTTAAAACAAAACAAACGTCAATGATAAAATCACAAATGAAGTAAATTTGCCGGTGGAATATTCTCTATTGACAAACAATAATTCACAATTATTTATTATCCGCTTATAGCGGCACCTTGAAGTAAATTTACATCCATTGCGGAGGTTTATTTATATAGAATAATTTCTTTCGGTTGTTCTTAATAATTATTTGCCGTTGACTAGACCTGCATCGAAATTGTGACATTCATGAACACGATACGAGGAACAGGGACAGACTGGTTGTCGAAAGAAAGAGGATAGTGGCCACAACACGTGGACCAGCACACCTTGGCTCCAAAATACTGAACAAGCTCCCCTTGGAGATGGTGAGCCTGCCTCATAAGGCATTAAAATCTAGGCTCAAAAATCTTTTAGTCTCAGTCTGTCCCTATTCCTTTAAAGAGTTCATGGAGACTGACCTAGGTAGTCTTACTTCTTAAACCACTCTTCAGGGCTGTTAGGCATTAAGTTGTTTGCTTGTTTTGTTAGGTATTTATATTTTATTTTTTGACAATTAGGGCACAAAACGCGAACAGCTAATTATTAATTTATTAGGTACGTATATGTACTTGCGATTTGTTTTTATGACAACGTCGAGCTGCAACCATGGATTACATGGTTGCAGGCAAAATGACACGAAATACACACGATTTACGATTTGCAGAAAACTAATTCATATTATTATCATTATAGTAGGTACCCCGCACACTTTCGGTTAATGGGGCCTACAATTTCTGTACAGTTGTTAAAAATGTTTTAAAAAATACACGAATAATAATAAGAATAATTATTATTATTATATAATGCCAAATATCAGAACAATAGATCCCCATTCTATCACTAATTTTAAGACAAACTATAGCCTCTATACTTGATATTTCCAACTATATATCTATTGATGACCAGTTCTAGTAATAAATTGGACAAGTGAAACAGACAAGATATGATCCTGGCACAAAAAAAAAAAAAAAAAAATAGACAACAAAAGAATGCAGTCAACCAACCGCTGTCCACTGTCCAAAAAATTTTCCCACCATTTACTGTCCCGTCTGGGTATTTGGTGTATTTAATAAAAGGGATGGTCCCAAAATCGAAAAACTGGTTAAAAAAGTAGACCCGGGCCAACTATATATGGTAGGGGCGAGTTTTGAACGAGGTGGGGTTCGCACTTGGTCGCCAACCCTTCTTGTGTTTAGACCTCAGGGCTCAGTGTGTCGTCCGCCTTGTTACTTCGAACTTGTGTCCGTGGTTCGTCGGTGCGTTGTTGTTGTTGGTTTGGGGGCGCCGCTGTGGCGGTGCAGCATGGGGCCTCTGCCTAAGTTCCTGAGCACTAGAGAAATTCAGGTAGTGGACCTGTACCCGCCTTATCGACGGCGAAGGCCACTACATCATCAATGGATACCAATAAAAGTAAGCCGGTTGGTACTTGCCTATTCTTATTTAGCAGAAACGCCTCGTACCATACTTATATTATGGTTTATATATGTTGTTATTGTTCTTTATGTATCTGACGATAATATTACTGGTAGATGGTATTGAAAATTATAGCCTAATATCATATAAATAATAATTGGAGTCAAGGAATGTGGCTATAGTACAGTAGCCTAAATAATCAAAAATATTTTACTTTCTTACAATACCTACTTAGCTAATAAGAAATTTCGTTTGAGATATAAGAAACCGGGGAGGAGAATGAATAGTCAGGGGCTTATTCTCCTACAAGCCACCTATTAAAATAAATAAATAAAATAAAATATAACTTACATAATAGCCTACTTATGTTTTTCTTGTAGCCTACATATTCTGCTACCTGTAAATTCGTAACTCACGTAACTACTACCGTATGAAATAGAATGAAAAACACGTCTTTGTTTAGAATTAATTATTTATTATTATTATTATATGACTATATATAACAAAGTTTAAAAATATCGTAGCCTACACTGAAACAAGTCGTTTAGTAGGTAAAATGTTCTGAAGGATAAAAATGTACCTTGAGCAACAATAGAAAAGCTGAAAATTACACGTGTTTAGTTTCGTCGTTTAAAAAAAATCAAACTATTTCATATTTTATATCAATAAAAAATATGTAACATAATTATATTAAAACAGAAAAATAGAGAAAATCAAACTAATAAAAACTTAAAAAATGCAAACTTTGCAATACCGCAGGAAATTCTGCCATGTAGGAGGCGGATCAAGTATAGAGTGCGTTCAGAAAAGCAGTGAGTTAGCGTGTTGTAAGATCCAAACGTTGACGGCAGACGCCATTCCCTTCGCTTTGTAAAATAGAATTTAGGTAATTATTAGCGTATTTTTAGACGTTTTAATGAACTTAATTGTCTAGCTACATACTATACTACTTGAATTAAAATAATAGGGACCGAGGAATTTTGTTTTGTTAGGGTTTTAACTGAAATATGCCGGCGACCGGTTTAACGCTGCTGACATAATGAAAGCTTTTCACCAGTTATCAATGATTTAAAATGTATACCGTTTTGATTAGTTTTGTAAAAATTAATTAATTCTGTTAATTTATAGTTGTTAATTGCAGCAACGAAGTAGAAAATCCGCTCAATAATGAAAGCCACAACTTAGGTTAGGTTCGCCTTATGTTAGGCCTAATTCTTGGCGGGATCTATTTAGGTTACGGGTTATCAATTGCCTCGCTTTAAATGGTCCCCCGTAGAATAGATTGAGATAGGTGTTGGCAGTAATTTAACTACCTTAACTGCGAACAAGTTATATTAATAAATATAAGTAGGTCTAATGCTTATCCGCTTTATTTTAAATCTTAGAAATAGTGAAGCGTTACTTGTTTTAAAACAAATTGTGCTTTATTGTCTCTTAGTCGAGGTTTTTTTTTTTATATTTTATGTCATCTATTAATGGTTGCCTCATGAATGAAATTGGAAAGATGACGAGGAGCTAAAAATTTAAGCATTTATTGGCCGTTTCGCGTACTGTTTACAAACAAAGAGTTTTAATCTTACCGAAAATTTCACTACTACTGTACTTGTATAGTTCTATTGTGACTATAATGTTCTATTTGTTTACACGCAAAAACAAGTTCGTTGTTTAAACTGGTCCCCTTTTATTTTCGTTTAATCGGCAAAAATTAATTTGAAATATTATCAATTTGTTGCAGTGAATGCGATGGCGGAGGGGAACGGCGATGTGTCAACAAAAGAATCAACAGAAACTACTCCAGACTACCCAAAGTTAATTCAATACGGATTAGATGCAAAAGTTGCCGGAAAATTAGACGAAATTTATCAGACTGGTATGTATCCCTACTATGTACAGGATATTATTCGGCTAAAGCCATCGTGCGGCTTTGTACCGAAAATAAGGTCCCACGTGAACCAGACTACTCATATGGGGTATCTACACCTTTGAACCCCAGAATTAGACAAAACTAATGTCCTATTTAAATGCATCGTACATTGTTTTTAAAATTTATCACACAGGCGCTTTAAAATGCTGTGAAGATCGCAGGTTACTTTGAAATCAATCGGCTTAAACTTTATTCCCGTCCTGTCGTTCCCTTCTTGTTCTCTAACCGGGTGTTTTGGTGTACTTATTTCACCTGCTGGTATTTTACTGCCTCATCTGTAGTATCTACTGCACTTTTTAAAAATGTTTACTTAAAAAAATAAAAATAATGGCATGCAAACATTGGAATGAAAACTCTTGATTAACTTTTTAAGCTGCCATTAGTTAACACCTGTGTTGAGTTGCAGCAGATCTCTGATCGTATGGTTTGTAGAGACACGTACATAGAAGCGTTTCCAGGGAAGCACGCATTAATGGGCTATCAAAAATTGAGCAGCTTGGATGGCTTGTCCGTATTCGCGTGTGGCGTCATGCAGGTTGTCATTGTGCAGGGTCCAGATGGACCGACCAGGAGGTGGGCGGTATACTTGATGAAGGGTAGCGAGGATCAAGGAAGCTACCAAATATGCCAACGAATGCCTTGAACGCTTGCTTGTGAGACCCTGTCAAATATGATATTTTGATATTTTTTATTGTAATGTTTTCAGGAAAATTATCACATGCAGATCTCGACGACCGAGCGCTGGACGCCCTGAAGGAGTTTCCCATCGAGGGCGCTCTGAAGGTACTCTCGCAGTTTTTGGAGTCGAATCTAGAACATGTGAGCAACAAATCTGCGTACCTCTGTGGCGTTATGAAGACCTATCGCCAGCGCAGCCGAGCCACCGCCGCCTCCCCTGCCGCCCCGCCGCCAATTAAAGCACCCGACGAAGATAAAATTAAGGTAGTAAAACTCAAAGTCATCAATAATCAGTCCGGTTTGCCCTGCTGTGATTCGTGAGCCTCCTCCACCTGCGGGTGGCTATTCTAGTTACTTGCAATTTTTGACTGCATATAATAATCCAAGGGGTGATCGAAAGACTGAGGGCTCCCGGCAGAAGAAGAACATCTGTTGTGTTGAGTGGTTTAGCAAGGGCTAGACTTCCCTTTTCAGAGCAACGGCGTCCAAGGTACAAATTACCATTATGGTCGCCAATCTTCGCTAGAAGAGGCATACAGAGAAGACCTAATTATTTTGTATGTTTGGTTGCAGGCTATTTTAGAACGTACTGGTTATACACTCGACGTGACAACTGGACAGCGCAAGTACGGGGGACCTCCTCCCAATTGGACCGGAACTCCGCCCGGAGCGGGCTGTGAGGTATGTAAACCCCCCAAGTATCAGACATAAATAGGTAACCAGGAATATTAAATTGAATAAACTCCCGTTAAAATCTAAATAAGTCGTCAGGTTTAAACATTTTTTCAATTGCTCTCTAGGTATTTTGTGGGAAAATTCCAAAAGATCTCTACGAGGACGAATTAATTCCGTTGTTTGAAAAATGTGGACCCATCTGGGATTTGCGACTGATGATGGATCCGATGACAGGGCTAAATCGGGGCTATGCTTTCGTTACGTTCACAACTAGGGATGCTGCTCATATCGCTGTGAAACAAGTAAGTATGCTGATACTTGGAGTAGAAGATGATAAGTTATTGTCTTATTTATTGATATCCCGTTGGATATGTATATGTGTTAGAATAGTGCAATTAGGATGCATCCGAAGTATGTCTGGTAAACGGTTAGTGCCATTTTATAGTAGGCTGTTTGCCGTGGTTAAAAAAAAATAATGTGCTTACATAATAAGTCACTGTTTACTTGAATGCCCTACTGAAGCGTTCTAAGTAACGGGTAAGGAAAAATTGGCACTAAAACTCTCTTTAAGGTAAAAACTGGGCGTCTATAACAATTCCTCGCGGAGCAAATTATTGTCCAGGCCTAAGAAAAACGGAAATGTATTTTTTGATATGGTTCAGGAAGATTCATACCGAGCCAAAAATCAATCAAAATGCTTTCTTGTCTAAATTTCAATAAACCTTACCTGCTGTCAAAGACCACTTTATTATAACTGCCGAAATAACATGGCCTTCGATCGATGGCATAGTGGTAGCTTGTTCGTACTTGTGCGAGTCTCTACACATCATGCGATCGGTGACTTGGTCGTAACTCAACACAGGTATTACCTACAGAGGCGACTGAAGAGGTTATTCGGATGCATTCATTGAATTGTTTGTATGCGAATAATCTTTTTAAAAAATAAAATAAATAACAAAACACTTACCGCTCGTTTAACTCAAAAAGTAAATCAGTTTGAACCTTCAAATAGTAAAGTAGATTCTAAAGATGTAATCGGATTCTCCGTGTAATTAAGAATTATCTGTAAATTTGTAAACAAAAAACTACTTACGATATGTAATGACTCTGCTGCGCATGCGTTGGCAAATGGTGGCGCAAACCACATGCTATAAAAGGGCCCTCAACGGTCTTCCTTCGAACGCGTCCTTGTGCTATTTGTTGTTATTTGTGTCACTCCCTACCTACGGAACAAACAAGAATGTTATTATTTTGTCTTGGGTTATGTTAAGTTTTTATTATTTTTATCCCAACCGTAAATAGTTGTCATGTTATTGTTTTAACCGGAGGACATCTTTCGTATAGAAATCTAGCATGGCTACTACACATAGCCTTTAGAGATGGCGAATGAAATTTGTCTGATTGAATATAATGCAATGGTGTGACCACCAATTGAGGGTCTAACCTTGAGAACTGGTAGAAATCTCGTGATTATTAGTTATTAAAGGATTTACAAAATTTGTTGTGTTAGTAGTCATTGGAGGCAGTGACCTCAAAGTCATCGAACAATTAAGGTGGAGCCAGGTTCCTTGTACCGAACTATCCCTGATTATATGATCAGTAATCTATTGGTAAATGTTACGGGCAATGGTGTAATAATGAAACGTCGGCCCCCTTTTTTTATGACTGAGGCCACTGCTTCTAATGAAAATTAACACAGCAGGCAATGTAAGTCCAACTATCCTTAACAATGTGTGGATGGTTACGATACGGGGATAAGATATCCCACAACCAAATCTAGACAAAAAGGTGCAACAACCCATTGAGGGGTAAGCCCTTTTTCCCCTGCCCACCGGTGTAAGGTACCCGTTACAGCATGTTGGAAGCAGGCAAGGTGGATAATTTTTCCTTAATGGTTACTGACGACCCTTGACCTTCAGTTGAGTTCTATACTAACTGAACCACACCGGGTGCAATTGAACGATAGACAAGCTGGCCAAAGTTTCTATACGAAAGATATTCATGGTGTTGTCTATAATTTTACGTTTGGTTAATTATTGTTTTGCATGATATTTAATTTGTTTTCCCAGCTCGACAACCACGAGATCAAGGCTGGGAAGCCGCTGAAAGTAAACATTAGCGTGCCCAATCTTCGGCTTTTTGTCGGTAACATCCCTAAATCAAAAGGAAAAGAGGAAATTTTCGACGAATTCAGTAAATTGGCAGGTAACGGTTAGTTTGAAGTTAATTCTTCTGATTCGAAATTTATGGGGAGTCGTGAAATGAGTTGCTTCAAAGGAGAATGTTGTTCTTATCAATTGATTTTAGTTCTTAAATATTATTATTTGTATCACTCACTTACCCGGGGAATGCTATATTCGGCATGAAGTAGCGTTTGTACAGACGTAACTTAGTTCTTCTTTTAATTCCTCTTCTATTGATGATTGACGATCATCATGCTATTTAGTTATGTGCATATTTCGTGGACTGGTTCGTGTAAGTCTGTTGCGACCTGCTGTATAAAGACCCGCCTGTGTATTCTGATTCTGATTTATACGATAGTTCGGGAGGCCATCTTATGATATGATAACCGGTAGGCACACACTCAGCACAGCTTATTGCATGGCAGGCAGAGCAATGCATTAAGACTGCAAGTCGGAGCTGACTCCATTAGCTATCGTGGAGTCGGATTGACTGACTGGTCCATGAAGTGAGTGCAAGTTTAACTAGAAGAAAGGCGAAACTCCATGTGGTCAGGGGAAACAGAAATTGATGTTTCAAATTAATTCAACTGTTGTAAATTCTGAAAAAGACAAAATCCAGTTAAAACATTCTGCTGTGGAGCAATTCAATAAAAATTGGTGATGGTGAAATGTGATGGCCGGAATGAGGTAGGTTGGTTTGGAAATAAAGTACAGTACAGAGGTAGCCTATTTTTGAACTGACTGAATTGATTTAGATATATGAGAGACAATCGGACAAATGTTTCAAAATAAAAATAAACTTAACATGAAACATCGATCGCAGAGCCATTCATCAGACGTCATAATGTTGAGTGGGCAATGGATGTTAGTGATGGCCACATGCTACATATCAAAATGTATAGGAATATTTCATCCATTGCCCTACGATTAATATTTCTAGTGAAATTTAATTTTAGACATAATACAGGAGGTGTGAGGATGTCGGTTGCTTTGTTGAAGCATTGGCACTATAAAATATATAATTTGGTAAAAGTATTACCTGACACTGGACTTGTCAATTGTTTGCAGCCGGGCTGACCGAGGTAATCATCTACAGCTCACCCGACGACAAGAAAAAGAATCGGGGTTTTTGTTTTTTGGAATACGAGTCGCATAAGGCGGCCTCTCTAGCCAAACGTCGACTGGGCACCGGGCGAGTCAAAGTGTGGGGCTGCGACATCATCGTGGACTGGGCAGATCCGCAGGAGGAGCCGGATCCCGAGACTATGTCAAAGGTAAGGTTGACAAACCTACCTTTAGGTTCTGGTGCTGTGGTAACATGTCATGCCATACGAATCTTCTCATAGAACATAAAAGTAGAGGATTTAGCAGACACTGTAATTGTCGGGCTTGTGGTCCAGCGGTTAAGACGTATAGGCGTAGATCGTGCCTTGCACCTCTACTCCCTCATGTCTATCCACTATTGATTATTCAACACTTCCTCTGGTACCAGTCCCACTCTCTTCAGAAACTCTTCCTTGGCCTTCTTCGTATTCCCGCTGTTTATATTTTTTTATTTTTTTTAGAAAAGATTAATCGCATACAAACAATTTAATGAATGTATCCGATTGACCTTTTCAGTCGCCTCTGTAGGTTATTACCCGTGATGAGTACGACACGTCTCCGATTGCATGGCGTGTAAAGACTCGCACAAGTGCAAGCACGTTACCACCAGCCATTTCCTCGCACACCTGCTGTTATCCATTCACTTTATATGTCCGACACATTACAATTTCCTTTGTATGTTTGTTTATTCAGGTGAAGGTTTTATACGTGCGCAACCTGACTCAAGACTGTTCGGAGGATAAATTGAAGGAGGCATTCGAGGCGTTTGGCAAGGTGGACCGCGTGAAAAAGATCAAGGACTACGCGTTCATCCACTTCGAAGACCGGGAACACGCGGTACGCGCTCTGGCGGAACTCAACGGACGGGACCTGGGTGGTTCGTGCATTGAAGTCAGTCTGGCGAAGCCTCCGTCTGACAAGAAGAAGAAAGAGGAGGTATTGCGTGCGAGGGAGCGCCGCATGATGCACATGATGCAGGGTCGCACTGTGTAAGTACTGTTAAATGTACTAGGCAAAAGGATACCATCGCATTCAGTTAGGTTGACCTCAACTTGGTTGTAGTAGTCTTGAGAAGCCTCTGTCATATAAAAAGAAGAAAGTGGTCACTGGTGTTGGCCACATGATGCACTATTGGCAAATGTTAAGTTATACAATGCAAGTAATCAACAAGAAAGTATAAAGTAAAACCGTCAAAATCAGGTAGTTCTGTCATTGTGCTAGTGCCTCAGTGACAGCGTTGACGGTGTGTTTTCGGTATCATGATAATTATTTGGATTATTTTTGGTCCAAATAGAACGGGGACCCTTGACGTTTGTCGCCGTTCATCTGAAACACCATGGTGGCCAAAATACATGAATACACCTTGTAGCAGACGGTCGCTTGTCAACAGCCAATAGGAAGGAAGCAATAAATAAATAAGACAGAAGTTAGACAGTTTTTTTGCTCTTGAAAAGTAAGCTTTTTTCACATGTGACATTTTGCAGTATCAGCGACGATATCACAAATAAATTAAGACAGGGCTGAGTGTCAGTTTCTAAATATATTAATTTTGTTAGCAGTTCATCACCTAATCCTGGCATGATGGGCAACCCGGTGCCGCTTCGCGGGCCCCGAGGATCATCCGGTGGCCTGAGGAACCCTGGCCTTGGTCGAGGGGACTACGGTGGTAAGTATTGTATGCTTTTCGTAAGGACGAAGGGATAGTATCGCCAGAACTGAACCTGGTTGACCGCTAGAAGTATTATTGAGTAAAGTGGCTGTTACTTACCATGGGATTCCGAGGGAAACCGAAATATTCTCGTGTATAATAAAATGATTTCTTTCATGGAACACTTAGATTAGGGATTAAAAAGGAATGATTAGTTCGGTTTGGATTGGTGGCCATTGATAAAATCTATCCTTACATTTCTTTTATAAATTCAGTGAACCCTACTCTTTAGGTATCAATTATTATAAGGGACGTGAGGTGGCCCCCAAAGCCGACCGATCCAATCCATGCTCCAATGGAATGGAATGGTTAGCGGTCACGTGTGGGTAAAGAATAAATATCAGCCGCGCCGTTCCAAATAACTTGTTGCTAGTTGCCTGATTGAAGGTTTATCAGGGGCATATTGGGAGCCATTTCTGCGTAAAACTGAGTAATGTAATTATAGCGACGCTCATCAGATTGGGTGATTTGTTTAGGAATAGCTCAATAATGCCATCATTACGACGTTCAACAGATTGGGTGACGCGATTCCCTATCTGCCAAATAGACTATACTGCTGGGTATTCGGATAGTGGTTGTCAAAAATGATTCATCAGCCATTTTGTCTCCTATGGCTTGCTCCTTTCCCATTATTCCTTACCTCCTGCAAAACGACTTTGCCAATGCAATGGTGTTGGGGCTAGGGAAGTGTGTTCGCGAATTCAATTGCATGTTTTGTGTGTCATTAACATAAACTGATTAATTGATTGTTGTGGATAATATTTTGTCGTTTTCTTGTGAAACCATCGAATCTGTTGGGTGCTGGATTGTACGGTAGTCTCGATCGTCCGTAGTAATTAATTAATAACATTCCTGTAAGGAAATCTCTGATTAGCTGGTCGATTCCCATGTGCCGCTCATATTTATTTTTAAGTGTAGAGTGAGTGCATCGCCACCTCTTTCGTATGCGATTCGACGCTCTGATTGGTGGGGCCAATCGCCAATGGTCATCAGTTAATTATATATGCGTCATATTGGGAATTGACTCGTGAATCATTTAGTCACCGCCATAGTTGAGCTATCATTAGGGGCTCAGTTAATATAAGAAATGCCCCTCTACACTTTGATGTGTTGAATATGGCACACACCTTCCAGAACTGTGGTCAATGCATCTTTTATAGGCTGAATTCTCAGTGGTAACTACAATGTAACATATTTTCTGTACAATTTTATTTTAAAGAGGGTAAGGTTCTTTTTGAAAAACATACTGTTATACAATAGTATATCTGTATTAGCAGCTTGTTGACCGCAATGTTTTGTATATGTATGGACTATGACCACGTAATGGGGCATGTGGATACTTAACTGGTTATTAACAATTGTATTGTTACGAGAAAATCGGAGTAGCTTCACATTTATTTGTACAAATAAGATTTTTACTACATTTCGATGTATGATATGAGGCCTTAACACTAATTGTTAAAACATTTCGTGTTTTGTACCAATCAAATTCAATAATATTGTGTTCAGTCTGTTAGGGAGAGATACATATCATAAATCAAAATTATCAGGAATTTTTTTCTGTAAAACATTTTTGACTGCTCTACGATTGATATTTGATTTTTACACTTATAAGGCTCTTCCCTCTCCGATTCTCTCTTAATTCCAGGGGTTACTCGTAGATATTTAAGAAACATTTTCATTTGTATAGATTTTTACATTGTTTTGGGGCATGGGGATAGTTAACTGGCTATTAACAATTGTTAATGATGTGGTATGACTATTACTATTTATAGATTTCGAATATGATATGGGGTACTTGGATTACCGTAGCATTTACCCGGAGCCCTACTACGATGATCTTTTGTACGAGAACGCCGTGCCGTACATTCCGAGGGGTGTACTGCGGTCGAGGAAGACCGCTCTGGTGGGTCTTTTTCTAACTATTCATTGTTGTTGTTGTTGTTTTATTTCAACTTGGAATATTCAAGTCAATGCGAGCAATACGCTGTTTTTATTTTTAATTGAAGTATTTTCATATTAATTTTACCGCGGAGCAAAGTAAACCCAGGTTATACTAGCGGATTCTATAATTTATCCTATCTCTATAACACGGAAATATCATGTGACAAATTATTGACCTCATTAGCTTGTAAACAGTTTGTCCAGTCGGGTATTAAAACACTTTTTTGAAAGGCTACTACCCGAACTTGGGGAAGTTACTTACGCATTTTACATTGTGTCAGTGGTAAGCATGTCTCAGCTTGTCCATTTTCACTTGTAGCCGTTGTGGGTCTGACAAGTGGCCAAAATGTATACGGAAACAATACTAATAATGTCCGAAAAATCAAAGGCCAGCATACGAAAGTATACGTCCATTAAAGACCATGAAAAAATAATAAATAAATATCTCCAAATGAATTGGGGTACTATGTTTTGCTTTCAAGTTGAAATAAATAAGTATTGGCTACGGCTCGGCATTGTTTTCAAGTCAAACTGAATTTTGATTCTTTAACTTATTTTGGTACGTTTGACATGTTCGCGATTGATCCATTTTTTGCCATAATTAACGTGAAAACAATGTTTAGCTATAGTGGATTCTGTTGTTCGTTAGTTTTTATTTCAGAGTTTATTTAGGATCCAGATTTGCGGACAACGGAGCAAAACGAGGAAAACAATTACGTGATAAGTTAAATTTTTATTTTGCATTGCTTTCGCTTTTGCTATAAATTGCTTAAATTTCTGCTTTTTTGTCGAACGCTTCAGCTGCTTAAAATGCTTTGTACATTACTTCGATTGCACCGCCGTTTGGTTATAATGCGGCTTTAATTTATGTATAAATTAATGCTAATTTGGGAATTACGGGATCCCCTATGGGTTGATTTTTAACTGATAATCAAAGCACGTATTTTTATACTATGTTAATAATTGACTCCGGCTGTTTAACAAACGGAATTAACAAGTAACAATGCTTTGCATTTGGTATATGCCGATTGCGCTTGAAACGCTTATTCTTGATTATTTTGCTTTGCTTACTCCCTTAATTTTTACCTACCTCCTCTAATATGCCATAACCAAAATTATGGTTGAAATAATTTTGCTGAGTCATTGTCTGCGTCGCTACTACCCTTTTCAAAGGTTTTCCATAATTTATAATTGTAGACATACATTATTTAGTGTTTCAATTTTAGACCCCGTCCGAACTACGCGCGTGACGCTCCCTGTTCTTATCAATGTGTTTTAGCTGTTTATTGTTTAGTTTGTTTAAGGTCAGTGGCGTTAAATTTAGAGTGAATTATGGCCCGGTTCTTTAAGACAGATTTTACGCAGCAGATCTGCAGGGTAGAATCTATATTTGTGCCTATATTACTTAGCTTACCCGTTACACACACGGGAGATTCGATCGCCAGCGAATTTTTTCATGGAGGCACAACCGCAGTCCACTGCCGCAGATTGCAGCTGCTACCAGCTACAAAAATCTGTTACATAAGACTGCGGTTTACCACCATTACCCGCAGACTCCTGTTACAATGTGTCAATGGTAAGCATGTCTATGCTTGTCCATTGCCGCTTGTAGCCGCTTCGGGTTGAAATTGAGGCCTTTACCGGTTTGCTCGCGGCTAAAAATTCAATTAGGGCCTGATAAAGTACTAAAGTAGGCGTATGTCCAAAAAAAAGCCCTTTTAAATAATAATAACATGCAGGTCCATTCCAGCTAACGAAATTTCGTGCTTGCCTAACATAGGACCTCTATAACGGCAATATTGATCACGCATTTCTCCCACTGAATCGCATGAGTTGTTTGTTTAACGGGTTAATTTTGTGTTATCAGGTTGGTCCTGGACATGGACTGGAGGTGCATGGTCCAGCAGATGGGCCCAGACGCCGTGGGCCCCTCAGGGCGCATCGCCTCGCCCCTATCGTCCGTGGGGTTCGCGTCCTTCGTGGCCCTCTTCTCGGCAAACCAAATTCACCAGGTATGTTGCTATGCAAGTCCATAAAGTCGATGGGAAGGGCCTAGGTCCTCATACGTAACGAAACAACCTTTATTACTATTTGTAATCTTCGATGATTTGCGATTATCATGGCAATTTCGACCTTGGAGACTGCATATTGATTCCAATATCCGTAATAAGGGGGGAATAAGTTTGGTTTTTGGTGTTCCATCGCCTGCTTTCCGCATTTCTGCTTTTTTAAAGCAACCCTGTCATTCTGGCGGGGGGGGGGGGGGGAGTGAGTGAGTCTGGTTGTTAACTTGAGGCACCCTAACGGCAGTCTCCTTCACCTCAGGGAGAAGGGGAGTTGACTGACAGGGTAGATCTCCTGATTGTAGTGGATTCCGAACCACTTGGGGAACATAAAAGTCACACGATTAATTAGGAGGTGGCCAGGACTCAACACGTATTTAGGCTGACTGGCAAGGTCAGTGAGTTATCATGTCCCACCATGTTCCTCTGCCAACGCTGAGCACACTACCAAGTTTGCTGCAGTTTGAACAGGCTCTATTCTTGTGGATTCAAGTTGGTATGGGCGTTGGCGGAATAAGTGAAGGCTTACGTACGTACCCCATTTAAAAAGAAGGAAGTCCTGCCTGGTTGTTGCTCAGTGCTGATTTCTCTTCTAATCGGCTCGAACTACTGTACCAATGCGGGTGAGGGTTTCTCTATTGACTTCGTGGAAGCGAATCGCTGTAAAATTAACTATTTATTACAATAATACCTCAAATAAAGTTACAAACAACTAAAAAGTGACAGCTGTTTCGGTATTCACACCATCACTAGACTGGCTTAACAAGCCCCAAGCTACAACAAATACTTAATAATAAGGTATATGGGCGGGATCCAAAACATTTTAGTATAGAAGTTGGGGCTTGTTAAGCCATTCTGATGATGGTGTAACCACCGAAACAGCTGTCACTTATAAGTTATACTTCATTTGTGAAATTATTGCAATAAATACCCGTACTGCTAAAGTACCGATTCATAACGAGTAAATATTTTCGTTAGGTAAGCGAAAGTTGGAAGTATACACAAGATCGACGAAGAGACGCTACCAGAGACAGCGATGGGGCAAGAAAACTCAACACCTCGCCTGGACCTAAATACAACCCTTAATAATTTCCAATAGTTGATTAATTCTTTTTTACACGTTAGTTGTCTGTTAAGTTGGTTGGCCTGTCCCGTCCACTGCTGCATTCTTTTTTTCAAATAATTCAATTACCTTTTTGTCGACTCATTTGTTTAGTCACTAAGTTACGTGTGTTTAGTAATTCCTCTTGTTCTTGATTGATTGATTGTAAGCTCGTGTGCATTTCGGAATTGCTCGATGGTTCAATTGAAAACAGCGTATTGTGATGTAGGTCTTTCTATATAATATAATATTAGTACCCTTGTCTTGCGAAAACCTGTATTGGTTTGGTATTTTGTAAACAATTTTTTTTTGGGGCGGTTTATTATTTAAGGTGACCTTGACAATTGGTACCGTAGGTGTATTATTGATCTCGTGTATTGTATTTTGGTGTGTACTGTATTAGTACCACCTTTTTGTGTTTTCTGTTGAACGCGCCCTGCCTGCTTTTCCACTTTTTTTTTACTCGTGGACGATCATTAAGATTTTCACTAATTAGTAAATTACGGCTGCTGATAAAAAAGTGTCCTTGGTCAATGCCCCCATATGGTATGGATTTTTCTGTTAGGTTCTGTGTCATTAGGTGGATGATAAATTAAAATGAATTAGATAATAGTAGCTTTATCATTCAAAAACCAATTTAGGCCATCAAAGGTAATCTATTTATAAATCGTTAAAACTAATTTTTTTTTAACCTTAAAAATTCTTACTAAAAAGTCTTATTATATTATTATTGTTATAATTTTTTAGCTTATGGTGATCATGGTAATGTCACAATTTATTTTTTATAGTTAGAAATTTGTTTTGGTTGATTATTTATTTCAGTTTCCAATTTAATACTTTATTTAGTTTTGTTATTTTTATTTAGTGTGGACCTGTCAAACATGTTTAATTTGTCACAAATAAACCGAATGACTGATAATCCATGAATTCTTTAGATAAAAAATTAATATCCATGAAAAACAGGAAGTGTTTCAAAATAATAAAACAACATTTAAATCCGATCTTATTTTCCGCTTTAACTTTCCGTCGGAGGTATCAGTTGTATGGCAAATTAAGGTTTAGGTGAATGCAAAGTTAGACACGTAAAAAATAGTAATCGTTAGCACTTAATTGCTTTGCCAAGAAGCAACCGATAGTGCGGAGTTTCTTCTGCTGGTATGACGCACTGCATCACGCACACCTATGCTTCAAACCAGGTCCCTAGAGCCTTAGGTGTGTATAGTAATCCTTAGTGGTGGTCAGGTTCATCCTAATTGCGTATAAGGTCGGGTATTAAGGACCAAAGTGATTTCTATTTCTGAAAATGGCACCCCAAAATCACGTACACTGGGTAAATATTCTCTGTATAAGAGCAAAATTTAACAAAAAAAAAACTTGTAACACCTCTTATGCCTTACTTAGTCTTTTCCGCCTTCTTTTGGTCATAGCATGAGCCAAATTTGTTGCAACCAAGTTAAGTGACCAATTTTTTTCATATCAAACAGATAATTCGTTTATAAAAAATTACAATGCCATGTAATGTGCCCCCTCAGGCTGTAGCGTGTGAGGTCAGCATTCAGTTCAATGAATGTATTACCTTGATAAATCAAATTCCCTCAAATACCTTTTATGTTTTAAAATTATGCTACCATTAAAATAGCAATATCAATCATGGATTCAAAACTTTGTTTCAGAGAAAGAACTATTTGCTGATTTGTTCGTTTTGTGCATTTTTTGTAGCGCTGAGGGCCTCTAGTTCAGTCTAGTTGGCTCTCAGCATCTTCTCTCTTTGATTAGCCCCTTGTACATGCCATCCGTTGTTCTTTCGAATGTTCCTTTGTACTAATTCCCCCTAAGGTAATTTATTATTCGTGTATGCGTTTATTCACATCGGTTACCATGCAATAATGCTTTCTGATTAAAAAAAGTGCCTTACAATTACTCACCGTGCTTAAGTTAAGGAAGCAGCGCCGTTAATATTTTTCATTGACAAGTGGAAAAGCATTAGTAACTTTATTTACTCTATATATTTTGTGTGTATTAGTTTTTACATACCAAACAATACTTTCACGTAATTGCTTTGGTCTCTAATAAAATAATTTAATTATAAATGCTTCAAGGTTTTATATGGAGAAATCCTATACAACTATTGTTTAGTCGTTTTTTTTTTTTTACTCTGTTTAATATTGTTTTCCATTTTTAAAGTTTCGAACGACGTTTTATTATGATAAAGCAGTTGCGTGAAATGTAGTCACTGTAGTTATGCATCGAAAACATTTTTGTTAATAGTTATTAAGTTAAATTTACGCACGAACCCATATTCTGCATGTTATCCGTGGTTTGTTAGGTTTATGTTTGGGAAAGGAGAAATCCGTTCCCTCCTTTTTTACGCCTATGGCGCATTGGCTTCTGTTTATTTGCTCGCTATTCTTTTGGCTAGATTTCTGTAAGAGATAAGCCCCGTATTACAAGTATAGGTTGTCAGTTTTATGATGGATAGATGTTCCCTTTTTCTACTCGCACCCGAACTTGACTAATTCACGCTTATATAAGTCCATAATAACATCTTCCTTTTAATCAGGTTAATAACTACGATGCTATGTTCTGAACTCTGTTAAAATGCTAAATTTTTGAAAAGTGACTTCCTTTATTGCTTATTTAACATTTTTACTGAGATTAGCATTTTAGTACCAGGTAATGAATACCTGTAGTGTAGTAAACCATGTTCAATACCTTTGTATTTACGATACTCGGCCCCTCCTTATATAATAATAACTTGAACCAATATGCACTGTTAACTTAAATTCATGTGTCGTTGTGGTTATTTATACTCTACAATTAGCGCATCTAAGATCCCCTGTTGAAAAGAGTTTGAATCTGTTGATTCGGCAATTAATTGACTGTCCGTGCCATAGCGAATTCTCAGTTCCAAGAGTCTTCTTACTGTACGTTACGACTTAAAATATTGTGGATCTGGGAATGCGCTATGGAGCGGTGAGTCAACTAATTAGTTGACTTAGAGTTGAAGAAATGGTTGTGGACAATTTTTCATCCCCATCTATTAAAAGTGTAAGTGTAAGAAAGCTATGGGGAAGAACTATAATTTTACTACTGCGCCAATGGGTTGATTTATATTTATTGATCTAGTAGACTAAATGTTGTTTCAAATCATCCCTTTAACTTACAACCCCTAATCTGCACTTCGTAAAAGACGACTATGTAATTTTGTGTTTAAAAATAAATAAAACGCAATTCCATTTTCAAACACAACCAAATTCTATCCTTTATTATACTTAAAATGAATCTGTCAAAGGAAACTAAAGAAATTGTCGTAAAAAATTACGAAATATACGCAGGAAGTAATAATGTTATCACAAAGCGTCTACACTTCAGCTGGTTCTCGCAATAAATGGTACTGTTAATTCAATTAAACAACATCAAAAATAACTTTACATTCCCTCCTTGTACTCAATAGCTGCTATGATTGGGTTACTTGAATATCTACTAATCATCGTTGCAAAAAATTTGATCTCGAAATAATCATTTGTAAAATCGGTGTACAAAATAACATCTTCAAATCAGAACACTCACGTTTATAACATTCGATCATATGTAGTAGTTAATGTTTAAAAAATGAAAGAAAAAAAACCCATTTTATATAATAAAATAGTAATAAATTAATAATATTTATGAATAACTGGGATAAGACATCATATGCAAGCTGTGGTTATGAAAAAAAAATCATCTATTCTCATGGTTCTCCCCCATTGTTAGATTTTCTATTAAATTTGGACAAGATTTCCCTGAGAAGGATCTTAATATTTTGGTTTCGTATAATTTTGTGGTAATTACCATTCCTGGTTTTCAGTTTTATTTATTTATTGTAATTTTCTCTTTATCCTTTATTTTATATTATTTCCATTCCGTAATTAAATAATTTGAGTGCTCTCATGCCTGTGGTAAAATGGGAAAGGTAAGGGAACATATAAATGGAAATAATAAGTAAATACACAAAATTTCCGTTGAAGTTTGTTACTTTTTCATTTCACTTTAATCCATGACTTCGCCCACTTTGCCATTGATAAGTGAATGCCACTAATAATTTTCTTTTTGTACATTCCATTCGTAATGTTAAACAGTAGTTTTTTTGTTTGACCACTTTTTGATAGTTTCTCTGCAAATCACATTTTTTTTTTATTGTTGCTTTAGTATGTTACGGGGTGGCTATTATTGAGGAACTTCTTAGAAAATTCTTGACGAATTCTCAGTCATTTGTTGCAGATAATTGTAAATCTTTCAGCTTATAATAAATGGTTTAAATTAAAAAAAATTTGTGTGGTTCATTGTATGATCGGGCCGAAAGGCCCATAATTCGCCCTTATAGAAAACAAATACAAATTTGAAACCCAATGAATATGTAACATTTACTTCCTTCAGGAAGAAAAAAATTCAATAACACACATAGTAAATGTCAAAAATCGTATTTTTCTAATACAGAATAATACTAAAAAGACAGGCACAACAGCTATATAAAGGTTCAAATAAACAAATACTAAAAATAGAAATATTTAATTCTTTTAAATACTACTAAATGTTCATAAAATTGTGTTATGCAGGCAGGCTTAATTGAAACGTGTAAAAGGCTTGTATTGTACTTTGGGTTCCAACCCTCACGACAAAACTGAAAACGGGAAAATAAGTTGATAATAATTAAATAATAGTAAATTATGGAACTTCTTATAGGTATAACTCACCTGTCCACCCACAGCTAGGAAAGGCATTATTATGTTAATTACTTTAATTTATCAATTTTTGTCGCTTTAAATGTCTTTGAAGCTCCCATTGCAATTTTAACTGGCATAGCAATTAAATAAGATTTAATATTGAAAAAATATGTCTCCCTTAACTTAGTCTTAACGGTCCATTGACTATTTAACTGTTATTATTGCCGTGGCAGAGTTAGTAGCATGCTCATGCTTGTGCTAGCTATTGTACACCGTGCGGAGACCTGTCGTAACTCAACGCAGGTATTACCTAAAGTAGCGACTTGATGAGGTTTTTTGGATTGTACATGCGAATAATTTATTTTTACGTATTTTATTATTATTATTAATCTTACAACTGCAAGAAAGGATCCTTATGATAGTAAATGATTGACAATACATTTTGAAAATAGTTTGTTTTTTAAGAACGAAAACTTCTGATTCCTCCAGTGTTAACTTAGTAAAAATCATAAATAAATAGCAAATTAAACATTAACATAATCACCGTAGTTACTATAAATGGAATCACACTTAGGCTAACTGATAACGAAAAAATAGTAATAAACATAAAATCCAACAAATCAAAATCTAAATACGATATTAATATGTCAAAAAACATTTAAATTTCCCCTACACTAAAAATATTCTGCAAAACAAATATTTCATCGAAGTACTAAATAGGTAGTTAACGTCCCAGACTGGTACTGGTCAAGTCGCGCTTACACCTGTTACATTGTGTCGATGGTAAGCATGTCTCAGCTTGTCTATTGTCGCTTGTAGCCGGTGTGGGTTGACATCATTCGGAGACAACTTTAATAATGAAAATATAAATAAGGCAAGCTTCAATTGGCAACTAAAATCAGCCTACGTCCATAAAAAGCACTTTAAAATATAAATAAATAATCACGTTCTCTATGTAAAAATAATCTTATAGACCTACATAATAAACAACTAATGTTCAATGATGGTGAAATAGTTGCCCCAAATAACAGGTTTAAAATTAAAATCTCAAAAATAGAGTTTAAAAATAGGCTTGAAGCGCCGAAATTGTTAATACACTCAAGCTAATAATATTTACAAGTTAATAATAGGCAAATGGTATTAATATTTCCCATTTAATACATCTGAATCAGTATGCGATGAAAAAAACTAAACCCTTAAAAAAGAACAACACTTCAACGCTCTACTCAAACTGATTGAATTTGAATGCTCAACATCTGCACGTCATTTACATTTAACAGTAAGCATTGTTTAATATTTAAACTAAAATCGTGCTATGTCATGTTATGTATAAAATGTCTTGTGTAAAACTTCCCCATGCTCACTTTATAAAATCACAAATAGTGCACTAGAATCTGTGTTAAAACGGCGCTTGAAAAAATAGTTAATAATTTCTTAGAGATTTGTTGTTATATTACTCTATCATTTTGAAACTGCCTCCCTTATGCAGTTTTACCCGCTGGCTTATCATTGGATAAATATGGTTGCATATACGTAAAATCCATTATGTCTAGTGCAAATTATTTATTTTTTTACTGCTCAAATCCACTATTCACAATGGATTTTGCGCGTTTGTGCTTATTTCACGCTTATTCAAACCACTACTACAATACCAAGCATTCTATTGCTGATTTTTTCAATTAAGTGGTGAGAGGAAGAGGAATTTTGTTTTGCCGATGTTTCTATTATGTGCATTGAATTGTCATCAACTCTGTCGTGAATTTTGCTGAATTTGTGGCAACTTGATGGCAATGATTTTGCTAATTGATTCTTAATGTTGGAAAAAATAACGTTTTTCTTTGCTGTAATATCTGACTGGCCCAGCAAACTGTTCAAGATGTCTTTGAGCTAATACTTAAACTTTTCCATTCCATTATTTTTGCCCGTACAGTACTTGTCGCACTTTTAAACAATTCTGAATATTCTATTATCCCCAATTCTATCCATGGTGTTTCAATATTCCCCGTGGTATCCCAATATTGTAACTAACGGCTCATTTAGCGAAAATCGTTATAGTTTCCTATAGGTGACTTTACCTGTGTGTATTGGTTTCCTATGCAACTGTCTTTAGTTTCGTAATTGGTTGGAAATATCAAATATATGAAAAAAAGTCTAAAATATGGCATCCGACAGGCACATCATCATTTGCATCAGGACCTTTGCCCAGGTTTTAAGGTTCAGACAAAAGTTTTAGTTTAATACGTTAACTCGTGTTACGTGTTTTTTCAACATCGTTAGAAGCTCTCACTTTAAAATAGTCAGATTGTTCTAAATTAGAGCTTTAATTCCGTAATCTTCAAATCTATATCTATAATATCGGTTTAGCCCCGTTTTTATTTATTCTGAATTTTTATTATGATTAGAGTGTTAACGTATAAGTATTCAATTTAGTTGTGAACTTAATTGTAATTTTCAAGCAAGTAATCGTTCTACGAATTATTTAGTGCAAATTTATGTCTCCGAATTGCTTGAACCGTAATTTTTTTATGGTAACTCATTACTGTCAGCGTTATTGATCATAAAATTAATAAGGAAATTGAAGTAGGCATGCGTCAGAAGTGTCAGCATTTCAAATGAGTGATGTAAACCTGACCAAACCATTAGATGATGTCACATAAATTCTAAGATGACTATGCCGTCGATAATAATTACGAAGTGCGACAACACAGTAGTGGTGACTGTTAACTTTCGAAGTATATTGTATATTGTAAGTATATTGAGGACGAGGCTCTGCTTAATGTTATCCTGTGGTGTAGTCATCATAAAATTTATCTTTGGTCTCTATGGTTTAAGCCACTCCATGATAGTTTTCTTAGAAAAGTGGGAAGTTTATAAACTGTCGCTATTTTGGAATAATTTTGTCATTTGAATAGCACAGCTGCGGGCGTACTATGCCGTTTATTGTTAACTTATTCCTGAGGTTAACAATTTAAGCATACCAATTTTGAACAGCACTTTCTATTGTTGAATTATTTTGTTTCCTTTTTTTAATCCCAGGTTAGGATTAAAAATAATCGTCATAGTAGGCCCGCTTGACCTGTCAATTCTGTTAAAGAACGCGAAGTACCGTAAGAATAGAAGCCTTCTATTGAGTTGGCATACTATTGCCCTGGCATTATGATTGGTGACGGACTTGATGTGTTTTTTTACAGATTTTTTTAAGTTGTGGTAGTTTATAAACAGTCTTTTAGTCACGGCTAGCGTCGCCGTTATGTTCCACGAATTAGCAATGAACGGAGCCAGCCATAGGCGCCCCCCCCCTTTAAAAAATCCAGGCGGGGTGTTCTCGGGCGATTTCCGAGATGCATAACGAGTTACGACGGGGCAAGTGGATCCGTATTTACGTTAAGTTTCGGTTTACAACCTTGGCTTGTTACTTAGCAATTTTTGTGTTATGTCACTTTTAAGCTGTTTCATTTTGTTTTTTGGGAAGTTAAATATTGGACGTAATGAGCCAATGTTTTGCTTTATATGCTTGGTTTTTCTTTAATTAGTTTTCCAGTAACTTTTGCGTTTGATTATAAGGAACTCCTGGTGAAAAAATGACAAATTTTTAATAATCTTGGACCCATTTGTGTTAATCATGAAGTTGTTCTTTTTTCAATAAACAGTTCGTAATGCGCTTTAGTGAATTTTTTCTTGGCAATGAAATTGCATGGTAAAAGGACCACATTTTCGTAATAATCCATGGAGAAATGCCGTAAAATCCATGTTTAGATAGGGATAGATAGGGTAACCCTACCTCTACCTCGGACACGAAAAACTAAACTGACTGCAATTTATTTCAAATTTCCAATAAGTCATCTGTCTCATTTTCTTATTTCTAATCTTGGCCCGTGGACCACCTGACTTAGGTCTGTGTATGTCTCTGGACCACAGGTTGGGTACCCCTGCTCTAGATGAACACTCATAACAGTATCTGTATACACACCTTGCTTAGGCGGGGTATCCACCGACCTCTCATTGCAGAATGCAAAGACATTGACGTGGTAGCAGACATTCAAGACTTATAGGCGGGGTTTCCATCGACCTCTCATTGTAGAATGCAAATGACATTGACGGAAATTTGAATTTTTCTTTTTATAGAAATCTATTAAAATGTTTGGACTTAACATATAGATGACGCCATTTCTTAATTTTAGTTTGTTTGTTTGTGATTTTACTCTATGATCATTGATCCATTTTAACTATGGCATAGAGTAAAACAAAAATTTCCGTCAATGTAATTTGCATTCTGCAATGAGAGGTCGGTGGAAACCCCGCCTTAGCAATCCTATATGCAGCAGATATCCGGTTATTAAGACCACTGCTCACATCATCCAGGGGCAGCACAATGTTCAGGGGTTCAAGATTCTCAGCTTGTGTAAATACAGTAATACACGTATTCTCAAGACATGTAGAGTAGTGGTACGGACTCTGACTTTTATCCGAAAGGTTGTTGGTTCGAGTCCTACACTTCCTATACTATTTCCGGCGATGCTTCGGAGGGCATGTAAAGCAGGCGGTCCCGGGCCTTCCTAGTTGAGTGTAAGAGAGGGCTTTATAGCCCTAACTCCGCTAGGTTGGCTTAGTAATAGAAAAGTCCTTGTTTATAGTAATACCCCGGACTTACGCGGTAGGTGGGTCCGAGCGATTGCCGTGTAAGTCGTCGAATTCGCGTAAGTCGGGGTTCAACTTTCCATATAAATACAGTACCCTACATAATATAATGTATGTTTAATTGGGACCAGAGTTTAAAGAAAACAACAATTTAGAAGAAAAATGTTTAATAAGGTGTAAGATAATAAAATAATTTACATTGTTATGAATAAAAGTAGGCCTACCTAACCTAAACCGAAGTTATATTTTGATGTCGAAGGCTTCATATATTCTAACAATGTTGCCTGACGTGTTAAGTTTTTCTTCTCATCCAAAATTTCCTGATTAACTGAGATATGAGGTTAATGAGGTTTTAATGGGCCACCATCTTGGAACAAAATGGCGGATCAAGCTGGTTAACGAACTCGATCAAGACGTTTGTATGAATTTGTATGATCAATTTTTGTGCCAAATTTCATCAAAATCGCGGATATCTAAGCGAAAGAGTGTTTCCTAAAATCGTTATTCATACACACCTAGGTATACAGACCATATAGGCTACATACTATTATATTATATTATTATAATATAATAAAAAACATTTTGAACAGAGGGTGGTTTTAGGCTCAGGGGGCATGAAATGAAAAGTTGTGAAGAAATTTTGGTCACCGTCTCAATAAGTAGATGGATCTCCCTAAAACACTTTCGCGCTAAAAAAAAAATTAATAGCCATAGCCTATCAATGTAGGATAAAAATAAAAGAAAGAAAAGGATGCATTTAACAAGGTTGCCTAACCTTTAAATTGCAGGTTTGACGAGCTGCGGCACTGACTGACCGGACAATAATTTCTGATGCAAGATTGAAATAGGAAAAACTGTAATGGCACATGACTACTGAGTGTAAGAGCAGAAAAAAATCAATAATAAGAATGTACAAAAAAATGCAATTATCAAAAAACATTTAACTGAATAACTTGAAAAAAGAGGGGTTTGAATTTTGCGTGTTTTGTTCTCGCTGGGAATTTTTGCTATTCCACCTTCCTGGTGAATGATGTTCAATATTCTGACACTGGCACTAATTGTAATTACCAATAAAATGACCTTCAAAAGTTCAAAGGCTGGGGCTGAGCTGCAAGCTACTAGTGGCATCTCAGGTACCGCGGATATTGAAAATGCCACCAGATAAGGTGCTGGCTAACTGTGAAAATTACGAATACGGTAAGCAGTTACTACTGAGGGTATGGTGGCAAGTCTGCTGGTGAAGGAAAAGCCACGGTAGCCCGCGGATGACGATTCGTCTCGTGAATTTCTGCGCCGATACGAAGAGGAGGGGGAAGAAGTTTATCGATTTTATTGTGACTGGAGACGAGACATGAGTCCGCTATTTCACCACCGAGACAAAAGAACAGTCCAAACAGTGGTGGCATCCAAGCGACGAGGAAGTCACGGCAGTGGTGAACAAATTTATCCGTGAGGCGGCGGGAGAATGGTACGACGAAGGGATAAAGAAGCTCGTGGGGCAACTTCAAAAATGCATCGATGGAAAAGGTGACTATGCCGAAAAATAAAGATAGAATTAAGCTTTCGGAGTGTGTAACTTGTTTTGTAAATATAAATAGCCTATATTTCACTATATGAGAAAAAAAAATAGTGGCCCTTATTTTATGAACGCTCCTCGTAGATACAGTATATATACACAACACTAGACTTTAAAAGTTAAGGGTCAGAGAAACACTACTGGTTAAAATTAATAAAAACACTACTAGTATATATAAACTTAAGTACCTATTTGAAAGTATGGACAACGGGACCCGTGACTAAACAAATTTGGCTCTGGTTTTATTTCCTAACTATTCAATGGGTTAATAATAGTATAAGTAATTACAAATAAAGATTGCAGCATACTAATATGCAGATTAAATGTTATGTAATTACATCAGTTCAGTTTGTATATATAGAACAATGAGTAGACTGTAGAGTCAAGAAGAATAATCCAGAATTCTAATGATAACCAGATTCAAGTTCCAGAGTAACAAGTACCTACAAAGTAACAAAGTAGGCCTAGGATAGTGATGCTGGTACCGTACATTAAAAAGAGGAAAAGTTAAAAATGCGCAGCTTTCCTTTATTTTGCGATGGTACCTATACGGATTGTTGAATGGCCAGCCAAACCAAGGGGGAAACATAGGGGACATGCCCTCCCCCCTCCCCAAATCGTCAGTCACTGTTCAAATGATGATGATGAAATTTTGAATTTTGGTATGATCACCCATTAATTTACAGTCATTAATTATTGTTATCGTGTACTTTTTAAATCTTTTATTCACGGTAGAAAGCGTTAAAAAAAAAATGACCCCCCCCCCTCCCAAACCAAAATGCTAGATACGTGCTTGTGGCTAGCTTTTAAATGCTGCATTGCTATATATACTATTTACAGTAAATATATATATACCTTATACCTGAAGTCCAGACTCCAGTCACCAGTCCTGAACTAAGAATTAAGTAAGGACAATGTGTGAACTGTGAATGTGCAATCCTATGCCGCACCGCATGGGCGCATATAACTCTGGAAATAGGTACATACGTATTCAATGATTTCGAATTCGAGCCTCAGGTAAGGTAGCAAGAAATGAAAAAGGATAGGGAGGGAGCACATTGCAGTCTTATCCCCCATGATAAATCAATATTGCGGCTGTTGTGTGTCATAAAGATACACAATTATTGTAAAAATAAAGAGTGAGCCTTAGGCTAACCATAGAGGGTTTTACACTGTCCATGCGGCTTTGGGGGAAACACGATGCTTGAAAAATACGGATGATGTTTACGCCTGTAAAAAATTGTGTCCGCTGTTTAGCTTATGGTCTAAAGGGCCCTTTTCCCTTTTAACGTAGGCTTTGTTAAATTGTTATAATTACATTTTACGCGGAATACCTATTACCTACCTACCTGCTACCCTAGACGAATAAGTAACTGCTACCTGACCTACATGCTCCCTATGTCCAACCGTCCCAAACATTGTACCACTACTACCACTACCATACCGGCATCGGGCATACCAAGAGAGTAAGAGACAATTAAGTCCAAGAGACGAGTCACGAGTGACGAGGGTTGAAATGAGGCCTTGAGACTTGAGAGTATTGTACAAGACTAACAGTGAGTCAGTGTCTCAGAAGTCAGACTCTCAGTAAGCACCTATAGAAGATAGGATAGATATTGAGTTTGCTTCAGAATTACAGTGATTTATGATAGATTCCTATTAAATGCCTGAACTACAAAAGGTAAGTGAGCTTTTGAACACGGTAGGCTACATAACTTCAATATAAGCGAGTACCTATATATAGGTAGGCCTACAGGCAGGGACGGATCCAGCCCATTTTTGAAATTAATTTGCAATAGATTAACCAAATTTTTTTTGGTAGCTATCCCTGCCCCCCCTACCCCCCTGTGTCCGTCCTTGCTGCCTACAGGCCAATATCGTCATTGTAGGACCACTGGGCAATATTCTGTGGATTTAATATAGGCCTATCTTGGATATGTTCGGTTATTACAGGGTCTTTTACGGCACTTTATTGTAGGTGACCGAACTTAAGCAGGCTACACGTGTCAGTGTGTCACATCATATTCACGTTGACTGGTTGCCATCTTGAAATAGTTGAAATTATTTTATTAATTTTGGGAGCCGAAGTGCGCCCCCCCCCCCAGCAATGCTGCACCCTCTCCCGCACCGCGGGGGTGTTATTTACTTACGCCACTGACTGGCAGTACCGTAAATAAATTCTGCTGCCCTCCCCCCCCCCCCCCCGGAAGACGTTTGGTGCGCCCTGCCTTGTTTGTCTTATTATTTCATCTTTTTTATGAGTGATCCTATTTAGTGTAAATTATTTTCGTGAGAACTCAACTGTATCTAGTGTATTCTTAAGAGGTTATGGTGTTACTCGGTAGCATATCAGGCTTGGATTCTATATTAGGTAGAAATAATAGTGCATGTAATGCAAAGAGGGGAAAAATTTGAAAATCTAAATGTAATATAGTAGGGTTTTCACGCATTTTAACAGCAACAAAAAATATATTTTTACACAGGAATGCTAATTCACATTGCAGCAAGCAGGGGGACCCGCTGGCCTCCCCCGGAGGAATTAAAAAAAAGTTCCTAAATTTCATAATTATAGTCAACATGCGGACAACAAATTGAAATTTAATATTTTTATTCAAACAAACGTTGATTTCTAAACTATCTTATTCTTTTTGGGAGCCAAAGTGCGACCCTCGACAAAGCTACGCCCTCCGCGCCGCGGGGGTGTTATTTACGCCACCGCGCTGACTGGTCGCCATCTTGAAACCATTTGTCGTAAAAATTGTTAATCACCAGTATCGTAAATAAAACTATGGGATTTCAGTCACAGCACACATGTTAAATAATATAGGCATCATTCGTGCTTCTCAAACACAAGCGAGCCCCGAAGGGGCGAGCTGCGTAATTCTCAATGGAACCACGTTAATGCGAGGCCCCGCCTCCGCTTGTAAATATATGTAACTCGATTCAGCGTACACTAGACAGAATGGAGTTTTAAAGATATTGAGGTTATATACCTCATCTTCAGATGACCCCCCTCCCCCCCGAAAAATATTTCTGACTTCTGCTTCCACCAATATTTAATTGGGTACCGGTAGTTAAAGGGAAAAGAGTAGCCTGTATATATTTCCTCCAATTTAATAGCTTGAAATTACGGTACCTCAGAATATGCGTGAATCACTAAACATGGTACCATAAGACCTTATAACCTTGACGGGTAGAAGAAAACGTTGCTCGCAGTAATTTTCCATAAGAAAAGAAGAACCTCTAAAACCGTCCTCAGGCTCAAGCCCTTGACGGAAACGAACCCGAACGTAATCAAGGCCTACATTTATAATATTATTCCGACGCTTTTCACATACGGTCGTTCGTACATACGGTTCGATTGTTCATAATGCATACACCCAGAAGCAGACAGACAACAAAGATTGAGAGATTCATATTTTCTTTTTCTTTTTAGGTTGAACTCGACACATTTGACAAAATGGATCCCCAAACAATTCGGATATGTCATCAACATATCAAACTGGATCAATGCATATATTGGCTAAAGTTTATGGAAATGGTAAGTAAGACTACAACGTGGAACGTGAGGAATTTCGTATTGCTATAATAGGCTCCGGAAATTATTACTTGAGATGTACTTTTCATTGCTGGTTCTCGGAATGGCCAGTGTGAATGAATGAATAATTATATTGAAACACACAGTACAATGCAATACAATTATTATAACTAAACTAAAAACACTTATGATCTAACATTTAACCTAAATAACTAACAACAATAAAATATAAAAATAAAAATTTACAAAACGAAATAAAATTAGTCCATTGTAAGAAACAATCAGCCAAAATTATTTTACGCATTCCCCTGAAACTCATCAAGCGAATGGAACACACCCTCCACCTGGTAAGTGTGTAATATTCACCTGAACTCCCTAGCCTCCGAACGCAGTCTCAATGTGACCCTTCAATGCAGTAGTTTTCCATTGCTTTCTACATCCTATGCCGTTGACTGTGAATTCGACAGCTCATCCGCCTTTGTGGGTTATTTCCTATACCCAATGGGCAAGAGAGTGCCCATGCCATTCATGGTGTAGAGCTTATGCCGGCTCCATTTCCGCATGTGTCCTTCCGCCGTTCGAGTATTTTCTACGCATTCTTCTCCGCCTTCAGAGACACGGTATAGGCTTATTGCTTTCCAATTTATACGTAGGCCTAGTATAAGGAAAGCTTTGTGACGGACGAAATTTTCGATTCCGAGATTTCAACGGATTTACACGTTTTGAGGTCCCAGGAACCCAAAAAAGTGGTTTTTACGAAATGTCTCTCTGTCTGTCTGTCGATCAGTCTGTCTATCGTTCAGTCTGTCTGTCTGTCTGTGCGTCGATTTCCGGGCAAACTACTCGGTCGATCTTGATGAAACTCGGCATGTAGGTTCACAAAAATCATACCTCGGAACCATTTTTTTTTATTTGGGGCTAACTTAATTTGGGGGGGGGGGGGTTTATTCCCAAAAAAATAAAAAAAAACGTCTAAAAAAATTATTTCTCAAAAACGGCTCCAACGATTTCATTTAAATTCACATATATTGTAGTCGTTATTAATATTAACGAAATGCGTGGAGTCGCTTGCCCCATGATAGGTTGCTTCTGGGGGTAAAAAAATAAATATAACTAAATTTTAATGAAAAATGACTAAAAAATCATTTTTCTGTGAAACCTTTCTATCGATGATTTCTACCTTCAGGCATGTTTTAGGTGTTAAATTGAGTAACGAAACCAGGCAGGTTGCTTTCCCAAAAAAGTATTTGGTTTTGTAAAAAAAATGTTTTTTTTTGCAAAAATGATAGAAAATTCACGCTCAAATGCATTGCGTGCCCTGCCAGTATTGCTGTGTGGTAATGTGTTGGTCTGACCTATCTTCTAGAATTTATCTCACCTCCAGTGACGTCAGGTGGACAACCCTCAGGGTTCCTAATTACAAATTAACGCACAGCAGAAATTCTGTCAACTATAGAGGTTTGAGTTACTACAATGAAATGATCAGGGTGTATCAGGATACCTAGAAAATATTACATTATCTGTAATTAAGAACTATATTTTAAGTCTACTCACAGGTACAGATTAAAAATTAACATAATAAAGTGAATTGTGCGGTGATTCCAACGCGCCTTTATTGGCTTTGTGGCACCAGTTACTAGAAAAATGTGTAGTCTAATGTTTTTTTTTGGTTAAATACATATATTATTATTATTCTTGGAACTCAAGGCCCAAGACAGGGAGGAGTGGAGAAGGAGGTGGAAAGATTTGCTGTAAACCAATCGCTAGATTGCAACTACAGAAGAAGATAATAGGCTATATTACTTAGTAAGAGCCGGTCCGAGTAAACCCGCTCATGCTTTCCTATTTATGAATTAGAATATGTACCTACTGCAATACTTAAGCCGGCCGCCATACCAAGTTGAATCCAGCGGACCAGAGCAGGTTCAAAGCTGCAGATAACTTGGTCGTGTGCACAGTGCCGGTAGGGAAACATGGTAGGACTTGTCCTGGTCACCTCCGAACTAATCGTGTGACTTCATTGTGTTTCCCAAGTGGTTCGGAATCCACTATAATCAGGAGGTCCACTGTCCTATGGGCTGGCATAGGACAGTCAAGTCGGAGTCGCTCTATGGGCCCAAATATGAGGCCTAAGTCGTTATTAACCCGACGAACACTACTACTACTACTGCAATACTTGGTAAATAATTTGATGTATCCCGAGTTTCCCTATCCCAAAGCACTGAATTGGGTCTCCCCGGGTGGAAAAGTTTTGAAAAATAGGTCCGAAATAGTGGGGTTTTACGATTTTAACAACAGTAAAGTTTATAATTTACAAGAGGAAGACATATTCATGTTGTCGTATACTAGACGATTTACTTAATTCTCAACTTTTCATTTCGGGGGGGGGGGGGGGCTGCAGCCTAATAAGCCTCTCTATAAGCCTTTGGTAGAATGGGAAGAAAAAGTTTGTAGCATAAATAATAAAATAATAATGGAAAACGTACCTGAACAAGCTGCTGCCCGGTTTTGCTGGTACCGGTAATGCATTCTGCTGCCACTGCACTGGTGAAGCGCAGGGTTGGCGGGAAAGAAATTTTTTAGATTTTCGTAAATGAGAAATGAAGTTCCTAAATTTCATAATTATAGTCAACATGGATAGCAATTGAATCGAAATTTAATATTTTCATTAATTACATAGACACGCCAGATCATTGACTCATAGACTCAGTGGGTTTGCATCATCCATTTACTAAGCCCTATTCCTAAAATGTTATAAGACGATATAACTATATAACTATATAGATGATATAACTGCACAGAATCGTCCGTGTATACAGGGCCTATAAGTTTTGTATATATACTAATAGGTGTAAAATCGTGTTTTTTCGAGGGCGAAGGAGCTGGGAACATTTGAACGTTAGGTAGTTCCTGAACACTAATTCCGTACCGTAATTCTAATAAAACTATATTATCATAAGGCGGTTGTTAATTAGCCATATATATGTATATCTTTATTATTTCCTTCATCTTTTTAACAACAAAGCGACAACAAAAATAACTACCTAATTATAAATATATTGGCGGGAAAAAGTTTGTATTGTAATATACAGTACTTCTACTTCCAACGAATATTTCAACAAATTATGTTTCTTTCAGTGCATTGAGTGTTGCCTGTTACTCATTGGAGCAGATCTATACTTTCATTCTGGCGGAGATTGTCCAACACTGATTCTGATTGGCCTTCCATTTGTATGCGCCCCATTCAGCTTTTTCAACTGGAGGTTTCTGCATAAGTCTGGTAGAAGTGGAATCAGCAGTAAAAATTTTGAAATTTCGCTGCTCATTGTTATTGCCACACTCCACGGAATCACGGCTCTTTCCATCTTTTACTTGGCCGAAATTTTTCCTGTAAGCATTGTATATTGTAGGAATGTACATAGTACAATATATAGATATAGGTAGTGTATGTTAATATACCATTAATTTAAGACAAGACGAGGTGCAACGTCTATTCAGGGCAACTTAACATTTAGGCTGTAGGCTATTTTAAAATTATAATTGAAAAACAAAAGTATTTTTTTGTTTGTTAATTAAGTTATAAAATTCCCTTTCGTCACTGACTGATCAGGTGTAGGGAGATTTCATAAAAGCACCGACCCCGCTTCTCTTTCCCTTATAAAATTTAACATATTGCACTATTAAAGTAGCCTACCCTGACACATATTTCACATAATCGCCGATTCGGCTTTCGCCCTTTCAAAACGATATGAAGACGACTATGAACTTTAATAAGAAAATTCTATTCTCTTCCCTAAAAATATCCTTGTGAGTTACATGTTCTTACATCCCATGTGAACTGAGATATGAATTTTATAAGTTCTTGATCGGTCGCCATATTGAAACAAAATGGTGGATCACGCTGGTCAACAAACTCCATCAAGAGTTCAAGACATTGGTATGAGAAATTTGATGCGAAGTGTCATTAAAACCGGATAATATCTACGAAGGTACAGTGTATCCTAAAATCAATATACATATGTACATACTTTATGTACACTATGGTATACAATATATATAAACACACAAAATTATGCAGTAGGCCTATATAAAATTTTGGACGGGGGGGGGGGGGTGGTTTTAGGGGGTCATGAAATGAAAAGCAGTTAAGGAATTCTCGGGATGTTGCTAACCGTCTCAATAGGGAGATGAATCTTCCAAAAACGGTGATTTTGAACTTTATAGTAAATGCTTGCCGCTCACCAGACAGTGCTGCAATCGCTTGGCTGACTTTGAACTTCTTTCCCAGCATATATCTTCTGGACCTCCCCAACTACTTTTTGTAGACACAACGCTTAGTATTTTTTGTTTTGTTTTTGCAGCACATTGGCCCGTTGCTGATGGCAATATACTGGTGTATTGCAGAAGGGCTTCAAATACTTACAAGAGAAGGTGACAAAACCCTGAAATCAGCAGCTGGTCAAACCAGGAACAAAGAAAATGACAAAAAAATAGTGGACGCAATCATTTGTTCTCGTATAGATGGATGCAACAATGTTTTGAGTAACACGGAGATAATAGCACTTATAAATATTGGGCAAGAAGTTGATAAAATAAAGCAACAAGTAGTTTCATCCGATATTAAGATAGATGGGAGAGAAGAAAAGCCTTTATTAGAGTTACTACGTTATATTCGTGAACCTCAATATCAAATGAGTGAAAGTGCAAAGTCGATGGTTAAAAAAATGATTAATGACATAATAAACATAGCATTAAAAGAGAGAATAATAGTATACAAGTTCTTTGGTAAATACAGTGACCGCCGTTATCACGGACGGCCTACGCGTAAGGAATTATACGCGCTTTGCCATGTTTTACAGGCCGTTGAAAAAGAATCAACATCTCAACAATTTAGAGAAGACATTGCCGAAGAAGAAGACATAATTCCAAGTGAGGTCGCTCGTCAGTATATGTACAATCCTATATTATATAGACGAGGATTTCCTCAAATGCTGTTGAGTGAAAAACAATGGACCGAGTTTAAAACGTTTTTCATGGATGTAGTTGATAAAGCCAAAAATGATAGAGCCGACATCTACTATTTCTTTGGTCATTTGATGAATAAAGACTGCAACTGTATTGCTAGTGAGGAGATAACGATAACCCTCAAAGCCTTTTTACAGGAAATAGAAGCGAAACTTGACAGCGGCGAGCTAAAGGATGACTATGATGCCACTGCTGAAGCGACCACCCCTTTTGAAGTAGGGCGTCGTTACATATGGGCATTTAACTACGAGCCAGCAGTCAAAGAATTGCTCAGCCTCAGGGACATGTTACGTGATTTAGTAGAAGACGAAGGACCCATTCCCTTGATTGCTAATTGTGGAGACTTCGATGCTATGAGAGCAATTTGAGATTATGGACAATTTAGTTTCAGAATGTACTTGATTTTAATTTACTGTTTTCTAACTACAAAACAATTACCAAAGATAATAATTTGGAAAAGTAATACAAGTTAGTAAAGCCGACAGTCAGTTTTTTTATTTCAAGACCCAGATATTGGGTTAGGCTAAAAAGGTTCCGCGGAACAATGCTTTTTCAGGGGGTCCGCATCAAATGAAAATTTGAGAACCACCGTAATAGGCAATAATGAAGTTGCCATATTACAATATCCAATGCATAACATGTATGTTTTCAATTTTTATGAGTAGTCTACCATAGGTATGCACGTAATGATAATAGAATAGAATAGAATATTTATTATATGCCAACAACAGAAATAAATCGATCCAATAACGAAGGTATTTACAATAACAACGTAATTAGCAATTTACAACACAGAAATATTTCAAAATTAAAATTAAAAGTAATTACGTAAGCGTTAATAGGCAATCGTCAATTCATAAAACCCCGTAAACACATTTTAAACAGAGGTAGGCTGCAAAACAGGTCTAGATCACCGTGTTCGTTAATTGTTTTTAAAATTCTAGACAGTGGAGCCTTTGTATAGTGAATCAGCCACAAACAGAGTTCTTAATCTTGTGTTCCTCACATTGACTCTGAGCTGAACCCTTTCAAGTATAGTGGGGGCATCTAACATACTAACTTGTGGAAGAATATACAGTCCGCAGACACCCTCCTATTCCAGAGCGAGCTCATCTCAAACTCAGCAAGAAGCTGGGAGGTTCTGATCGGATGATTGGCGTAGTGGGGATAGATCCCGTGCCGCCTGAAATGGAGATAGCGCAGAAAGCGCTTTTGAACCTTCTCAATCGACATTAACAGGGATTCAGACTCCGGTCGCCACACAACGGATGCATACTCAAGTCTAGATCTAACGAGTGCGTTATAAAGGAGCTTGTGCGTTGATGAATTTGAGAAACGGTAAGACATCCGAATGGCAAAACTAAGAACTCTGTTTGCCGCCTTCACAATTTCCTCTACATGGGGTTTAAAGGTAAAATTAGATGTAAAAACATCTCCTAAATCTCTAATTGTCGAGCTCCTTTTAAGTGTGCTCCCGTTTAGAACATAAGAATTTACAGTTTGTGTACCTGTACAAAACCTCACCAACTCACATTTTCCACTGTGAATAGTCATTTTATTCAACATCGCCCATTCTGCAATTAGATCTATGATGTTTTGCATAAAATCTACATCACAACTATTATCTATTAAAAACCTTTAGGTCATCGGCATACAACAAAACATTGTCAAATGAGAGAAAACCAGGTAAGTCATTTAAGAAAAGAACAAGTGAAATGGTAGAATCCGGGTCGATGGGTTGTCGTCAATTTGAAGCATATTTCCAAACGTTCCAAAGCGCGAAGCGGGGTCGGTGCTTTTATGGGATCTCTCTACACCTGATCGGCCATAGCCGAAAGGGATTTTTTATTTAAATACCTATTGGGTTGGGCTAAAAAGGTTTGGGGTCCGCGGAACTATTCTTTCTTAGGGGATCCGCTGCAAATGAAAATTCGAGAACCCCCGCAATAGGCTATATTACGTTGCTATAATGTACAAAACCTATGCATTTGTTTTTAATTTTTGTGAGTAGGTACCTGCGAGCAAAAACTTTTGCACTTTTGGGCTTGATGTAATAACGGAGTGGTAGAATCAGCTGAATTAAAAATGCAAATAGGGTATACACTGTGCACTTCTTATGGGCAATTGCGCAAATAACTCAGAGCTTGTTGTCCCGCTACGCCTGCTTTCAGCATTTATGCTTTAAGCAACCCTGTCAGCCTGGCGGGGGAAGTGAGTCTGTTTTTTTTTTTTTAACATGAGGCACTCTAAGGGCAGACTCCTTCACCTCAGGGATAATGGGAGTTGACTGACAGGGTAGAACTCCTAATTATTGTGGATTCCGAACCACTTGGGAACATAAAAGTCACACGATTGATTCGGAGGTGGCCAGGACTCGACGCGCAAATTTTAGACTGACTGGTATAGTTGAGGACATGAATTGTAGAGTAGTGGTACGGACTCTGACTTTCACACGAAAGGTTGTTGGTTCGAGTCCCACACTGGCTACAATTTCTTGTAATGCTTCGGAGGGCATGTATGTAAGCAGGCGGTCCCGGGCCTTCCTAGTTGAGTGTAAGAGAGGGCTTTATATATTATGTATATATATATATATATATTTACATGGACAACAGTAAAGTTCAGATTTTACAACTTATTCATATTACTTTAAATATATATATATGTATATATGTCAAGTTGTAAGGTTAAACTTGGGAAGAGATAGAAAATACCAGCAGGCAACACACAAAACCGGATAAACTCCGTGATCTATCTCAATCCAACTCCGCCTTAACAAGGGTGGCCTCAGCCGGTGCGTTGGTAGCTCAGGGACGGCAGAAAATAAAGGGCGTGAGTAATAGGGCTTCAATCCAACAATAAGTAGAGCTCCCAACCTTAAGAGATAAGGAAGAACCCACAGAGAACAACAGGTTATCCGATATAGTAAACAAATATATATCCCTTCTTGGGCAGATTTTTTTTTTTGTGTAGGCTATAGGTGGAAGTGGTTAGACCTAGTATGACCTAGCGTGTTATATGGCTCAGAGCGCAGGGCCTTGTGAGTAAGGCCGAAGAACAAAGACTGCATGTCAAAAAAAAAATCAAATAAAAATGTATTATTAATTCAAATAACATTATTACAACAATATTAAAAATGGAAGGGGAGGGGGGGCCCAAAGGAAAAATTCCGTGCTGGGCCCCCCTTAAAAAGTAAAAGTGAAAATTAGTACAAGTAATACAAGTGTAAAATGTGGCCGAGATGCGGATGCTGCGACGGTCCCGTCATAGAGACAAAAGCTAGGAAAAAGTAAAGTAGGCCTAGGTTATAGGTGGAAAATAGGCGGCTTTACACATATTGACAGCAAAAAAAGCCTATTTGAATGTCCTCCACTTCACATCGTTATACACAGTTCATCGTTTAGGTACTCGCTGAAATGTGATCTACCAAATGCTCATGTGCGGAGTAATACAAGCTCCGTAATGATAAATGACTAGTGGAATGATATAAAAAAAAGAACAGAAGATTTATAACGAAAGTTTCGCCACAGTCGGAGCACATTAAATAATTAAGACATAAAATTAATGTGAGTCGCCTAGCGGAGAAAATAACGCAAAAGAAAATGATTGATATTATATTGGTTTATTAAGTCTAAAAATACGCCGCAAAAAATAAACTGTTATCTGCGAAATCTTCACGCTAGCACCTCCCCACTGCTGCTCTCATTCTTCAGCAACTTTACTTTGCCAATTGTTCTCATTGTGTTTTTTATTTTTTTAAATCAATTTTAACACTACAGTGACTTTACAGTAGGTTAAAGAAGCAACCCAGGACATTATATAAACAATAAATATTTTTTCCAACGCCTCCTTTCAGCATTTCTGCTTTAAGCAACCCTGTCAGCCTAGCGGGGCCCCTAAGGGCAGACTCCTTCACCTCGGGGGGAAGGAGAGTTGGCTGATAAGGTGGACCTCCTGCGATTATAGTGCATTCCGAACCACATGGGGAACATAGTAAAGTCCCATGTTTAATTCGGAGGAGACTAGGACTCGACACGCACGTAGACTGACTGGTATAGTCTCAGCACGTTATCATGTCCCACCATGTTCCTGCCAACGCTGAGCACACTACCAAGTTTGCCGCAACACGCTCTGCTCTCGTGGATTCAGCTTGGTAAGGCCGTTGGCATAAATAAATAAATAATGACTTCTATAACTAAGCCGAAACGAAATAGAGGATCAAGAAAAAACTGAATCCGTTGGGACTTGACCCCACGATCTATGTTTCAATGCATCTAGTTTCAGTATTTTCACAGTATTTACGTTCAATTAAGGCCTATTGAACATACTCGAAATGTCATCATCAAAATGCGGAAAGTGCTTCGGCGTCGGAATTTGACATGTTATGTGTTCCAAATCGTTCTATATGGTACGGAGGGATGGGCTTTGACAGAAGCCATGTATTGTAGAACAGAATCAGTTCATTTAAAAAAAATGGGTAGGTATACTATTGAATGCTGCGCATACCTGTATCCCTAATACTTGAAGACGTCAGCTGAAAAACAGGAAAGGGGCACTTTTGGTCGAAATTGAGATAATGGTGGCATTCTGTTCAGCTTTTAATGTAGTCTAGTTTTAGATGACCTAACAAAACCGTAGAAAACCAAGTAAGGTTCTGCACAAATGGCATGGGAGAAAACTGAATACATGGGAAGGAATGACTACTTTCAACTTTAAATTCGATTTCTGAAAAATCAACTTTTGATCACCTTACCAGTTTTTCCCCTGTCGTCTTCACTTAGGTCCTGAAGCGAATGAATACAGAAGCCGAGTTTCTACTGACATTTACGAAAAGAAAACTAACATACTTTGGCCATGTGATGAGGAACGAAAAGTATCGCCTTCTGTGTGTTATAATCCAATGAAAGATAGAAGGGCTCCCTGCAGAAGAAGAACATCCTCGTTGAAAAACCTGAGGCAGTGGTTTGGCAAGAGCATGACTTCCCTTTTCTAAGCAGCAGCCTCCGAGGTACAAATTGCCTTGATGATCACCAGTCTTCGATGGAAGAGGCATTAAAAGAAGAAGAAGAAAATAGGCCATTGCAGCTCTAGTTCTGGCGCAGTAGCTATTAGGTACAGAGATGGACTGTGGACAAATTTAAGGTTAGAAACTTAAAATAAGAGGGCCCACCCAGCCATATTGTTTTCCTTATGATTATTGAATAGGCATATTTTATATTATTAGCAATATATAGTTTAAGAAAACTGAACCATCGAGCCGGGTGCAGTCGTGACAATTAGGCTATGTACGCTTATTTTGCGCATGTGCTACAGACACTTAAAAAAGGGAAAATAAGCGGAAAAGTCCGAAAATGGCGGAGCGAGGAGAGTGAGCATGTAATCGTATTTCGAAAACAATCCACATTAAAACGAAAGCAGTCACAGCCGACATCGGTTCAACCGGGGTCCAACAGCAGTGGCGGTCGGCAGCCCTTACCTTCGGAAAAAGGAAAAAAGCGGAAAAGCCCGAAAATGGCGGAGCAAGGAGAGGGGGCCTGTAAGCGCAATCCGTCAAATACAAAAACAATCCAGATTCAACAGTCAACAGCCAACATCAGTTTCAATCGGGGGCCCAAACATTTGTAGCGGCACTACCAAATTAATTTGACCATGAAAAATATTTTGGCGCCACCCGCCTCTATTCTACCATTCCTCCTGTTGTTTTTTTTGACACGCTTGGTATCTGATATACCTGCTGCAGTACCCAAGACGCAGCGAACGCCCCTGCTGTTGGCTGGCTATAAATGGAGCCCGGGCCGAACGGGCGTAACTTGAGAAAGAACGCTGCGAGCGCCCCACGCTGCAAACGCCCGAACTTTTCCGAATCGAAGCCTTCGGTTATAAATAAAGACTATGCACCAGTCACTAGGAAAATAGTCCATCGAGACATGGTATTTTTTTTTTCGTGGACATGGCTATTTTGTTTCCTAACAGACAATCAGATATACCTTCTTCTGCTTCTTCAGCCAACGCTCGTCTTTGGCTGGTAGGCTTTTAGGAGCCGTGCCGCATAGTAGAGCTGGGCCAATCCCTCCTGTGTCGTAGTTTGGTTTTCTACCTCAATGTCACTATAGCTGAATAGGTGATCGGCATTCCCCTCTCCTTGGAAGCAGAGGAGGCATTCGGATGACTCAGCGATACCTATACTGAGTAAGTGGCCATTCGGAACGCTGCCACAGCGATGTCTCGGCGCAAGTTGCTGGGGATGGTTTTTGCTAGGAGCGGTTTCCATCGTTTGCCAGCTGCTCTCACTTTCGAAATCAGACATCCCGAAATTATAGAATCAAGAAAAATCTGGCATTGGCGGGATTCAAACCCACGATCTACGCCTTACCGGCATATCGTGTTACGGTACCAGTTAAAATAAGTCAATTTAATTAATTAAATAAATTGATGCTTAAATCAGACAACCCTACGAACTTACATTTTCATTCGAGTCGATCCCATAGAATCAAGTAATTATTTTCGATTATCGAGTATTTGCAATTGATTCCCAGGCCATCGATTCGATTTTATCGGTATCGATGAGTTTTTAAATGAAATGTCCCATCTCTCCCACATAGAACTCTTCTTGCTTTGGCCTGCTCGACAGCACTCCTTCAGTCATCTCCGTTTTGTACAACGCTCCACTATCTACGGACTCCCAACTCGCGAAGGTCAGTTTCAAACTCACCCTTCCAGCGTTTTCGAGGACGTCTTCCTGTCATGCTTGCTTTGTACATCTTTTTCGTCATGCGGTCGTCTGACATTCTTACGACATGTCTCAGCCATCTTATGCGTTGCGCTTCTATGAACTGGACTATGTCTTCTCCGTATTGGGTCTATTTTGGGGTTGTTTCTTATACGCCATCCTCGGTCTTCGCATAGGGGTCCATAGATCCCCCTTATTGTCTTTCTTTCCAATCCTCACAGTATATATATATATATATATAATTATCTATAATTATAGAACTCTAGTTTACTATATTTAATGAAAAACCCGTCGAGGCGTGACAACCCAATGAGGATCTAGGCCTGAGGACTGACTGGTGGATCCTCTTATAACTATGATTGTAAATGCCTCTTCTATCGAAGATTTGCGATCATCTTGGCAATGACCCAGTCAGGACATGTAGATTAGTGGTAAGGACTCCGACTTTCACGCGCAAGGTTGTTGGTTCGAGTCCCACACATGCTACATTTTCTTCAGTTCTCTCTTCAGTTCCATGTACTCATGTACAGTATTGCATGTCATCCTCCATCACTTGCTGCAGATATTATTTTCTTGAGCGACCTTCTCCCGAAAGTTCGAACCCACACTTGCTACTTTTTCTGGCCATGCTTCGGAGGGCATGTAAAGCAGGCGGTCCCGCGCCTTCCTAGTTGAGTGTAAGAGAGGGTTTTATAGCTCTAACTCCGCTAGGTTGGCTTAGTAATAAATCATAAAGTCATTATTTATTTATTTATTAAATCACTCATTGCAATGGGAACCGTTCCTCCAATAGAAATCTCAGTGAAAGCATGAAATTCGCAGGATGAATAGTGAGTAGCATGACCAATGTTTTTTGAACAGACTGTTGGCCCAAGGCAACGCGAAATCTGAAAAGAGGCCAAAGGCTATTTCGAGAGCCGCGACGCTCAACGGGCGTGTGTCACCTCGTCGACCCACACGAATTTGCTACAAATTTGATACCGCAATGCATTGGTTCAGGTATCCAGATACGCGGTTACTACTTTTGGTGAAGGAATTGTGCGAATCAAAATGGCGCCCGAGAAAAGAATATCTGCAGCAAGTGATGTAGGGAGTAGGGGCCAATATATACGTGGAGGCGTCAGGCGTGGAGTGGAGCTGAAGAGGTCGTGCTGGGATCGAAGGGAGTGGAGGAATCGATGCTACATGTTTCTGCCAACTAGCCGGCCAAACGGCTGTAACTTGAAGGGGAAGAGAAAATGGTCCAAGAAAGGCCGTAGCGAGGATTTTATGTTTATTTTTCCTCCAAAAATCAGATTCTATGTAGTGTCAAGTCAGTTCATTTCGGGGGGGGGGGGGGGGGGTGAACCCCCTCGCTCCGGCCTTGACAGACGATGCATTGAAAACAGGGGAGGGAGTAACGAAATTCGCAGCCGCATTCAACAAGCTCGAAATCTCATCAAAATGCAGAAAGTACTTCGGTGTGTCGGAATCTGTGGCTGGGGCTTTGATTGGGGATGGTGAAATGATATGTGTTGCCAACAAGGCCGTAGCCAAGGGGGGTTCATGGGGGTACAATTTATGTGGGTGTGTGCTATGTAACATATGGTTCGACCCCCTCCGCAAAAAAAAAAAAAAAAAAAAAAAAAAAAAAAAACTGGCTACGGCGTTGCCGTAAGGTAAGTAAGGTTAAGTTGGTTTTCTACAAATTCCCTATGCTACGGCAAGACTTCAGCAGCCTGATCAAGGCGATTATAATACCGGTATTTATTTAATCCCCTGGTAATAAAAATGTAAACAAGATAAATTTATAAAGGAAAGTGCTATTCAAAATTTGTTTGTTTACAGTTATAATCCTAGGGTATTTATTTAACCCCGGTATTATAATCGCCTCGATCAGGCTGCAGTACAAGTATCTACAAATATATTGGTAAAGGTTAATGGCAATAGTGTAATATTATTAAACAAAGGGTTAGTTGGATTAAAATTGCCTGTTGTGTTATAGTTATTAGAGGCAGGGGTCTCATAGTCATAGAACAATTAGGGCGGATAGATAGGTATGGTACCCATTATTTTTGGGCAACAGATTTTGTATTTTAAAATGAGTGGGTTGGTTATTTGCTTTGGCATTTGATGTCATGTACGAGATGGTAAGGTAGTCATGAAATTAAACGTTTGCGTCATGCACCCACGACCTTTTCCTTTGCAGTTGACTTTACCCTAACATGTTGACGTCTTTAACTTCATTAATTTTACTCCACATCCTCAAAATTAATGTCAAATATTATCATATCTGTTCCCAATCGTTGTATATGGTGTGGAGGTATCATTTATTTGACCATGCAGAAGGCTGTACCAAATAAAAGAACTTAAATGATTAATATGCATGAGCTACAGTATGATATAATATCAATAAACTTATACGCTAATTGCACCCTGCAACCCCCCTCTCTCTCTATAGTCAGGCGACCTTTCTTTCGGAGACACTACTATTGGCTCAATAGGTGCGCTCTCCGTAACAGATTCAGGTCCTACGGGCATATTTTCCCATAAATTTTCCAGCACTTCCACATTATACTTCCTCATATGATCAATATGAAAAAGTCGCACTTTACCATCAATATATATATATATATACATACTAAAAGACATGTAACTAGCGCTCTGATGGGCTAATAATGACGCACAATTGATGAGAGCATGCAATAGGTACACTGGTACACACGTGCATTACCCATAAATCTAGCTGTCCAGAGTAAATCATTATAATGCAATTGAGGACCATTATCAGCAAAACAGAGATGACTTCTACGACTTTTGGATGTGCACCGACTTCGGCGACAGGTAGGCAGAATATTGGATCCAGAAGCTAGGAATCTCTATCTCGAAAGAAAGAAGAACAGAGAGATGGGCGTTGACTCAAGTGATGGAAAACAGAATAATAAGTGTGCTTCAAATGTCAGTATACCTAGTTGGACATTAAGTACAGTCACTCAACTTTCCATAGAATTTCTGGATTTAAATTTAAACTTGTTTGTAAACAAATACCATATTGTTGTCCCTCATGAAATTACCTTCAATTTTATATATTACAAGTGGCACTTTGTGAAAGAAATTACCATGGAATGGGGCCAAAGAGAAGATCGTGTTGCCGTCATAGCCCTTCACAAATGTGGGCACTCGCCGAGTACCATTTTCAAGTTGCTTCAAAAGCTTGGAATATCGCTAAGATTTGTATACTGCACCATCAAACGGTGGAGAGATGTCTGTATTGTTGACGACCACAAAAGATCGGGCCGAACACGTTCAGTTTGCACGACAGCCGTAGTTCAAGCGAATCAATCGAAATCCCGTCCGGAAGCAAAAAATCATGGCTTTGCTGATGTCCCTAAAGAGAAGCTCATTAAAAAATCATTAATCGAGACCTTAAGCTTCATGCTTTTAAGAGAAAGAAAGGTCATCTCTTGAACAATCGACTGAAAAATATAAGGCACTTAAGAAGTCGTGTTCTACTCAAGCGGTAGGCTAAAAAAGGGCACAGAAACATCCTATTTTCCGATGAAAATTTTTTTACCACAGAAGAATCTTTTAACAGACAAAACGAGAGGGTTTATGCTAGAAGCTCTGATCATGCAAGTAAAATCGCTCCTAGGATTATTCGAGGCTATCATCCCTCCTCAGTGATGGTCTGGTTGGGAGCATCATACCGGGGAATGACTGAAGACTGGTGCTCTGCTGTATCAAAACACGGTACTTGATAAGGTGGTGAAGCCTTTGAATCAAACCATATTAAAAAACGAACGCTGGGTTTTTCAGCAGGATTCTGCTCCAGCTCATAAAACCAAGAGTACTCAGAAGTGGTTTCGTGAGAATAACATTGACTTTATTGCTAGTGAAGAATGGCCCTCCTCCAGCCCAGATCTCAATCCACTGGACTATTCTATCTGGCGCATTATTGAGGAGAAAGCCTGTGCGAAACCCCACAAAAATTTGGACTTTGGAATTTGTCCATTTCGAAGGTAGTCGAAGAGGTAGACATGGATGCGGTGCGTACTGCTATCGATGATTAGCCCCGTCGTCTTCGAGCCTGCATTCAGGTAAGAGGTGGGCATTTTGAATAATTTTTTCCCCTGTATTCCTTGACAACTGTTCTACATATCCATTAAATATTTTGTTAAAAAAATTATTATTCTACTGACTTTTTAAGTTTTAAGTGTGACAGAATTTATCAACCAACTAGGTACAGACAATTGCTGCGTAAATCCTGGAGAGATCGTGTCCCTATCGCTGAGGTCCTGAGGCGAATGGTAACAGAAGCTGAGTTGCTGACGACTGATAAGAAACTGAAACTAACATACTTCGGTCATGTGATTAGGAACGAAAAGTATCGCCTTTTGCATGTTAATATCCAAGGGAAGATAGGAGGACTGAGGGCTTCAGGCAGAAGAAGAACATCCTGGTTTAAAAACCTGAGGCGACTAGAACTTATTACCCGATAATAAGTTAAGATTCGAAAATTTGTTCTGTGCTTTAAAATTCCCGCACAATAAAAAAGGACATTCACCAATGAAATACTAGTGTTGTTATGAAAATATATACAGCTTCACACCACATAAAAAAATTAAATGATCATTTTGAAACAACGTCAGCAATCGCCAAAGCTTTGGCTTCCTCATTAAATTCGTCATAGTCAGCAGTCCAATCGGCGGCCTAAACATGCGTCAACACAGAATCATTTCCAAAAAAACAAAGCAGCCACCCACCAGTCAAGCACTTGTCGTAGGCGTCAACTATTTACCAAATTGCTTAAATCAGCACTCTGACGGGTAGTCTTGACATCAGTTTCACTAAAAATACGACAGCAATCCTTTGAACGTGCAGAATTCGGGAACATGCCAAACATGTTTGAAATTTATAGCAGCAGAAAATTTCAACTGTTATATTATTATTAGTTATAAATATCACATCGGCGATAATTTGGACAACTGTATACGAAAACGTTTCGTAAATTTTTGAACAAATCTAAAGTTATTTTTGAGGGTCAAGTTAACGCAGTGGATGGCTATTTAGTTTCAGCAGTTCTGGATGCTGTTGGGAGGTTTCTAGTTTTTTGAAATGTTGAGATAAAAGTTAAAATTGTTTATCTGCGGGAGATCTTAATATAACTGCTGACTGTCGCTTTTGCTGAGTCATTTCGCCTACACACCACTGCAGGTGCTTCCCTATTTCCCATTTTTTATTTCTACTTCAGCTACATTCCAACGCTTTACTGTCGTATCTATGAAATTGCTGCCAATTTATCCATGACTTCCGGGAGATGCTTTTAGATAAATTACGAGAGATAGCACATGTAGAGTAGTGGTACAGACTCCAACTTTCACCCAAAAGGTTGTTGGTTCGAGTCCCACACTAGCTACATTTTCTTCGGAGGGGATGTAAAGCAGGTGTTCTTCTTAGTTCAGTGTAAGAGAGAGCTTCTTAGCCCTGACTCCACTAGATTGGCTTAGTAATAGAACAACTAGTCTATATTTATTTATAATCAGCTCCAGTTACGGAGTCTGATACGTGAGCCTCCGCCACTCCCCATGTCTCTCCACTTCTGATTATTCAAAACTTACTCTAGTCCCGCATAGTTGGGTCAAAACCAACAACACAGAAGAAGCAAATAGGAAATGATAATAAACCACAGGCAGTGGCGTAGCAAGAATTTTCTTTTTTTGGGGGGGGGGGGTGGTCCAGTTTCCATGCAACATCAATACATAAAGTTTGCCCGTTTACGATAGGTTTTCGAATGGGGTGGTGTTTCATTTGGCGCTCCCCCCCCCCCGTATTTTCGTAAAATAGTGGAATAATAGGAAAGCCGTCCTCATGGACGTACCGGTACGCATCTTCTAATTAGGAATATGATCTTAAGTTCCCCACCCGAGGGGTCGGGGGGCTTAAGGGGGGCCCGGGGGCCTCCCCTGGGGAAGGTTTTTGAAAAAAAATAGGCCTGAAATTGTGGAGTTTTACACATTTTGATGTATACACGTCTTGTAACCTATTCTAATAATGTTTAGGTTTTACAGTCGAAGAATAATAGACCTACTGCAAGAAAGGGGATTATTTTGAAAAAAGAATAGGCCCAAAATAGTGGAATTTACGCACTTTGATTGCAGTTATGCTCATATTTTACACATGAAGAATATTACAGCTAACGAGGGGGGCCCGGGGGCTATCGTGGGGAATGTTTTTATTTTTTTCAACATATTTCCCTCTCTTGGCGGAGTAACCAGTGAGGACAAAAAAAAAAAAAAAAGGCCTGAAATAGTTTGTCAGCAAAAAAAAAATTGATTTTGCAGACGATAACATTATTAACAAAACTGGACACAGGGGGATCGGGGTCTCCCCGGGGAATTTTTTTGAAAATTTTTCTATATTGCTAAATTTTGGGGGGGGGGGGTCCGGAATCCACTGACCCCCCCCCCCCCCCCTTTGCTACGCCACTGACCACAAAAGCTCTACCTAGATGGGCAAAACTAAAACAGCACAGCGGTGGGAAGTGTTGCCATTGGAACATTTTAAATCAGTTTTTTTTGTACCAACATAGGCCTACCGAATTTGCCAGAAAATCCCTGTACATGCCGACAGACACACATGTGGAGACCTCCACTGAAATCTCGAAATCGAACATTTCTACCACCACATAGCTTTTTCCTTATACTATACTCGACCACGTTACGAAGGCATTTCGTAAGTAGTTTTTTTTAATTCTCTCCCAATTTAAAATTAATTAGAGCATAATACACAATTCATTGTCACTAAGCGAGCAGATGCAAAATATCAAGGGGCAAGCGACCCATTGCGCTTTTCTTTTACACTAACAACAACTACAATATTGTATATGAATTTAAAAGAAATCGTTGGAGCCGTTTTTGAGAAACAATTTATAATGTTTTTTTGAAGTTTTTTGAGAGTAAAACCACCCAAAATTGAGTTAGCCCCAAAAAAAGGTCCTGAAGTGTGATTTTTTTTTTTTTTGAACCTACATGCCAAATTTCTTCAAAATCGACAGAGTAGTATGCCCGGAAATCAATGAACAGATAGAGCGTCAAACAGACATTTCGTAAAAACCACTTTTTTGGGTTCCTGGGACCTCAAAAAGTGTAAATCCGTTGAAATCTCGGAATCGAAAATTTTAACTATAACAAAACTTTCCTTATACTAGGCATAAATTGGGAAGCAATAATTCTAATAAAGAATAGTTCATCCGAGGACACACAGAACAGGACTGTGTGGAAATGCTGCTGTCATATGCCGCCTACCTTCCATGAGAATACGGCACAGTTAGTTAGTCTTATATTCATACAAACAATTAAATGAACGCATCCAATTGGCCTCTTCAGTCGCCTCAATGAGTAAATTAATACTTGTGCTGAGTTACGACACATTCCCGATCGTATGACGCGCAGAGACTCGCCCAAATACAAGCACGCTATCCGCCTTGCCACCGAAATATAAGTAGCTCTAATTATATTCAGTAGGAACCGACCGCTGCGTCATAACATACTCTGTTTTTCCAGAGCCGCATTGAGTCACAAAGAAGAAAAACACCACGGTCAGAAGAAAGGAAGCGGTGCGAGGGTCGCGTGGGTGGGCCATTGTTAAAAATTACACGTGCACAAGAAAGCAGCAAAGAAAGTGGTTGACGCACGCATGCGCGAACCCATCTACCCGCGCGACGACAGCTTTGCCCCGCCTGAGTGTTTTGCGACAGCAGGTCTTGTAGCGGCCGCTTGCAAGACCAACGACCATCCTCTCGTCTCTCCCTCGAACCGCCGCGTTTTTCCGTACTAATTTCATAAGTAGTTCGTCTAGTGAGTGTGCCGTCCCAAACATGGGGTCCGTATCTAAAACCACAAAAACTTACACGTACCGCTCGTCGGGCGGCGGAAATGCTGATGTCCAAATCGAATACAGCGCCGATCTAAGCGCTCTCACCAGGCTAGAGGTTCGCTAAGTATTATTATATATATAGAATATATTCATTTTAACCTCTATATCACATCACGCTTACTAACTATATATATATAAACATTGAAAACGCTTTTAATAATACATAATTTACGCACCATTCATTATGTACAGTTAACAGTAGCACTACTCCATACAATAACATACCAAGTGTGTCGCCTACTAGTTGGATCTATAAATTAGCTTCTGCTTCTACGTCTTTCTACAAGTGCTTCAGATGTGGTGTTTTTTTTACATAATATATGCTGTTAATATTACATGCTTAGATGAGTGATGTATAATTGTGAAGTGCCATAAAAGGATTACGCATTTTTGGATACCTTGTACAGGATTTGTAAGTGGTTTGGCGGCCGTGAGTATATGTAGTGTAAATATAGCTTGTATTTTATAAATATTGTATTGGAACTTTTCCGTTATCATCCCACACGGCTGGAATCGTATTAGAGGCAACCGCTGCATGTTGGATCATGTTTTAATACTGTCATTCGTTATTATTCCGAGTGACTTTTCAGCTTGTTACGTGTTAAACATGAATTTCCTAGAGTTGGCTGGTGCTGTCGGCATACAAAGAAAGGTGGAAGGATACAAGAATTTTTCAGCATTTCAGCATTCAAACAAATTTGGAATGATATATCTGAGATTTGGTCTGTTAAATAATATAAATAAAGGTAAATAATAACATTTTACAAGCTTTCAATGCTGTGTTTCTTTATATAGTAATTGTACGGTATATTAAGTGAAAACACGAAAAAACTATGTGGGATTATAACGGAATAGGTCCATTGTATTTTATATTATCGGCGTATGAAGGGTGACTTTGACCATATCTCAAAAATATATAATATAAGTATATATATATTATAAATATATAAAGTCTTATCCATAAGATAATAATTAGATAATAATAATAAGACTCGTTCCCATACTTGGCTAAGTCTGACTAAAACCTGTTGCATACAAAGCCAAAGCTAAGCTTGTCTGAGCTTGCCCATTGACACTTGTTTCAATGGAATACACTATAAATAGTCCATAAAACGCCTATAAATAAATTGACAAATATTCCATTAAGTTTAGCACATGAGAAATATCAAAATTATAGCGTATAGCTAATAATAAATAAATAAAAAACGCCGTGGCATGACATGACATGAAGGGTCTAGTCTGGTAAAGGATCTTTAAATCAATCTTAACCACTGCCCTACATGGGCTGTTGTGGTCAGCAACATGCCCAGAAGTCGCGTTTCCCCGCCATCTAAGAAGGCATCCTAATGGGTTGGGTGGACATAGGTTAGGCGGAAGTTTTTTCCTTTTACGTAGAGTCTCGAACTGCGTCCTCCCGTTTCATAGCCTAGGTCTCTCTCAACTGGGCCATTCCTGACCATCAGTATAATGAGGTTCTGTAGGGACAGTTTTGGTCACTAGGTTCGCTGACGACAAACCGATATCCATATTATTCAAAATGGCCGCCGTTTGCATGCGAAAACTAAGCTCTTAGCATCTAATTAATTATTTTAATATTTTTTATAATATTTTTACTATGCCTGGACCTTATTTCGCTGCATATAATTTAATATATATATTCTCCATGATTTATAGAAAAATATCACTTTAAAATAATACGTAATTACAAATCATTTTAAAATAGTATTGAGGCTTATGGAAAAATCAACGCTTTGATATCATTGCAACTGGTGCTGCCATCTACAAAATGACGCCACAAATGAACCCCATTCATGTACCACATAGTAAAGCGGGAAATTGGGACATGAGGCGTAAATAGACGAAAATCTAGTGCAAAGTATGTTTATTTTTTTAAATTATTGTTCAAATTTGAAGGAGTTCCCGCACGTTACCACACACCGCTATTTTCTGATATATAGTATGAGTGCATCTAGACTTTAGTAAATACTGCCGAAGCATACCCACCTATTATGCGGGAGTGAAACATAGCAGATAATAGTTTGCAAATGCAATACCCATGCCTTGGGATTAGGTCAAGTGTGGGAGCAAACAATTTTTTCCGTCGGATTTAATTGTCTGGAAGTTGTCGGTTCACAAAAATCATATCTTGCTTAATTTTGGGCGGTTTTACCCTTCTAGAACTAACAAATATCTTATCATAACCTGTTCCTACGATTTTTTATTTAATTCTTAAGTTTTGTAGTCGTTATTATTGTAAATAAAATTTCAATAGTTGCCTTGCCCCTTGATAGTTTGGTTCTGGGGCAAAAAATAAAAATGATATTTTCATAAAAAATGAATGTATTTAATTTTTCTGTGGGACCTTGCTATCGACGCTTTCTTACGTCATGCATGTTTTAGGTGTTCAATAGAGTAACAAAACCGAACAGGTTGCTTTCCAGAGCGGACAAAGCATAGGCTATTCGCTTTCAAAATTAATCAAAAATATTTTCAAAATTCAACATTATTATATTGACAAACGGTAGGCTATTAACTGTATAGCACAAGTAGTAACTGCATAGTATAAGTAATAATTATTGCATTAAAGTATGTTTAGTTTCAAACATGGGTTTTAATAGATGCGTTTAAATATCGAGTAGATGTTTCATTGTTTGAATATTCATCATTTCATCAATAGGTAAATAAATAATTATTAAATTAATTAATAAATTAGGCGCTTATTCCACAAACGTCAATAGTGATAGTAAATGTAGTATTGACGTGGTAGCAGACATTTTTAGACTGTCTTTAATGTCTGCTACCACGTTAAATGCTACATTTACTATCACTATTGACGTTGGTGGAAAGGGCGCCCGAGGGGAATTAAGGCGTCACCCTTGATTGTGTATCAAGAACCCCACTATTATTTTCGCGTTTATATTCTAATGTTTTCACCACCCCTGTAAGCAGTTTTATGAATAAATCTAAACTTTACTGCTGTCAAAATGCCTAAACCTAACTATTTCGCTATTTCGCACCTAATGCTCAAATATTTCTCTTCGCCTACAACTAAGCCTCGCACCAACTTCTCGCTTCAGGCTTCGCATACCTTTGGGTCAATCGGCTAGTTGACAAATTGTAAACAATAAATTATGAAATACCGTATGCTAGAGCTAGATAAGATGGCTTAGGTAGGTTACGAATAATAATACAATATGTTTCTGCACGAAAATAATATTGTAAATATTAAAAAATAAATAAATAAATGTGGGTGTTTTTAACTGTGGATTACATGAGCCAAAACGCCGGAACACATGCGTGACCTTGAAATGACGTCACATTTAGTATTGGTGATAGGGAATTAGTAGGCCTACTGGCGGCTACTCAGCCGCGTCAGAAACGACGTCACATATTGCACGTGACCCGCCTTTTAACCATCAATCTTAAATTGATATATACATAACGTCTTTTTAGGAAAAAAAAAAAGTAATTTTAAGGGATATAAAATAAATCTACTAATAAAATAAAAAAATAGATTTTTAAAAATTGATAGGTAGCCTGTCGGCCACTTTACCTTATACTGCACTATACTAAACCTTATAGTGACTGTTATTTGTTATGGAACAAATTCAGTAACACTGTCAATCGGGGGTGGTGATTGATGGCCCCACAATGATCCCCAAGATGTAGAGGAACATTGCTTCTTAGCGGTTTCATGTAAAATTAGAATATTTGCACTTGTAAGGTTTCCCCACTTCTACTGCTGTCTCTTAGAAGGAAATCGGACACCTCTACTATGCTTTTTTGTACAAAGACGAATTTTTCTATCGAAATATCTATCATTTGAATATATCAATATATCTATCAATTGCCAAAATACCTGTGGGGCGGCGGGGGGAACCCTATGTGTTCCCTGTCCCTAGTTGTCAAAATTCGGGGGAGAAAAAAGAACAGTCCGAAACTCCTAAATTGTCAACACAATACATTGAAATAGTTAAATTCTCGAGAGGGGATTTATTTTTTGAGTTCTTGTTAATTATTCGTTTTTTTTTAGTTTTAACTGCAAAGGTTTTCACGGCCGGAGTCGAATGAGGAACCAGTAGAATCCGGGCTGATGGGCCGGGGTCGAAGTGAAAGTGAACTTCCAAACGTTTCGTCAACATCTGCGGTCGACATCTTAAGTGGAACTGCGTAGACTTCTAAGATTGTATCTCGGAGGCTCAGCAGCGACTGTGACACAGACACAGTCGCTAAGATACAATCTTAGAAGTCTGCGCAGTTCCACTGAAGATGTCGACCGCAGATGTTGACGAAACGTTTGGAAGTTCACTTTCACTTCGACCACGGCCCATCAGCCCGGATTCTACTGGTTCCTCATTTTTTAGTTTTGTTTAGTTTTTTTCAATCAATTTGTTTTACTCCCTCGAATATCCTGGCCGCGCAGGCTCCATAATGGCCAAATGGTTTGCTAGCGCCGGCTACATATATTGTCCTAATTGTATATAAAATAGTAGAGGAGCAAGTCTTCAGCGCAATTTCATGTAACCTTATTTACGGATTAATGCTCCTATTTATACGTATAATATCAGGAAAGCTTTGTGATGGTCAAAACTTCCGATTCCGAGATTTCAACGGATTTACACGTTCTGGGGACCCAGCAGGAACCCAAACAAGTGGTTTTTACGAAATGTCTGTCTGTGCATCGATTTACGGGCAAACTATTCGGTGGATTTTGATTAAATTTGGCATGTACTCGTAGGTTCACAAAAATTATACCTCAAGATCATTTTTTATTTAATTTTGACTAACTCATGTTCAAGAGGTTTTACCCTAAAAATCCACCCAAAAATGGTTAAAAAAATTATTTCTCTAAAATGGCTACTATTTCTTTTAAATTCGCATACTGTACATATATATTGTAGGCTAGTCGTTTTTAATGTTAACAAAATGCAATGGGTCGCTTGCCCCTTGATAGTTTGCTTGCTAATTTGCGTAACTGCGTAACCTTCCTATCAATCAGAGGCGGACGCACTGACCGGCACTGCCGGCAATTGCCCCCCCCCCCCCTTTGGACAGGAGTTATATTAATTGCCTCTAAAATCTAAGTGCTACTGCACTTAAAATGCGCAAAACCTCTCTATTTCAGCCCTATTTTTCCAAAAAAATCTCCCGGGGGAGACCCCCCGGCCCCCCTTGTTCATAATTATATAGATTCTTTGTAATATGTAATCCTTACTGCTCACAAAATGCATAAAACCACAATATTTCAGCCCTCTGGCTCCTGAGCAACTTTTATGAAAATGAGTGGAGGCGCCAAATTATACACCTCCGAAAATCTAAAGTTACGCCACTGACAAGTGCCTCCCCCTTTTGTGAGGTCTGGGACCGCCTCTGCTACCAATGCTTTATACCTCCAGGTATGTTTCAGTTGTTAAATAAAGTAACAAAACCGAACAGGTTGCTTTCCCAAACAATGGTTTGGTTTTGTGCAAAAAATTATTTTTTGAAGAAATTATGAAAAATTCACGCTCCAATCCATTGCGTACCCTGCCATTATTACTGTGCTGTAATGTATTGGTCTGCCCAATCAATTTAGTGCTTTGGGATAAACTGATAATTGCTGATATATAGGAAAGTAAGTTCGAGTAAACTCGGACCGGTTCTGTATTAGAAATTCGACTTTGTACAAGAAACGCGTAATGAGGGTTGTATATTTTCTCTTAATGTCTACATACTGTATATTTAAAATCGCCCATTAATATACTATGACAAGAAGAAAAGTTGCTTGGGTCTGTTAGCAATATTTTTGGAGAGCGCCGCGGAGACTGGGCGATATTTTTGGAGCAGTCAGGTGTTTGCTTACAACATTCCGAAGTGGCTGCCAAAGCAGTCCAATTTACCATCTGATTTAATAACTATCGTAAAACATATTTTTGCCGTTGCCCTCCTAACGTCGCGTCTCTCTTTTCAGGAATCTTTCATTGTATTTCATATCCTTTCGGATTATTTTTTTCTTATAAAAGAAAATGACCTTGAACTTGACCCTATAAGGGCAGGAATTTCACTGCTTCATTAACAGGCTACGATGCAGCAAAAGGCAATGAGGCCCAAGCCAAAATTAGTATTTAACTTATACCAACGGGATACCAATACTATGACGCAGAAACATTGGCCCGGTCCCACCCAACGATAATAAAATATAATAGAATGACAGCATTCAAAAAACAACTAAAAACATGGGTAAAACATAACATAGATACATAAGATAGGCAACAAATAAATACCGTAACACACAGAATATCTCTATATAACACTATAACAGAATAGCCATATGCTAAGTATTGCCCACAGCGCGCAAACTTATTAGGGGAGAATGGCAAAGGAAATTTTTTACAAAATAAATTAATGAAAATAGCGGCAAAAACAAATGGACAATTCAACAAGTAGGGCTGACAACAGAATACAGGTGCCGAGCGCCGTAAGTTCTGTTGTATTACTAAGCCAACCTAGCGGAGTTAACACGTCTCTGACACTCAATTGGGAAGGCCTGCTTTACATTCCCTCCGAAGTATGACCAGGAAAAGTACCACGTGTGGGATTCGATCCAACAACCTTTTTACCTAGGATCCCTGGCCATCTTAACAGCTTGATTTTTATTGAATTGGGCTTATGGCGTGAACCATCCGTTATATCCGGACCTGGTACCTACTTAGTGTCTAATAATATTGACAATATATTGTAGTATTATATGGTATATATAACACCCTAGGGCTTGTGGTCCAGCGGTTAAGACGACGCCCCGGTTAGGCGTAGATCGTGGGTTCGAATTTCGCCAAGCCCAGTTTTTTCCATATCCTCAAATTTCGGTAATATTGACAACGGCGTAGCCTGTAGAAATTTTTTCGAGGGGGGGGGGGATTCCAAGTGACTGAGGTGAGGTAACCTCAATATATTTAAAACTCCATTCTATCAAGTGCAAATATTTCGATCAGCGGGCCTACCCGGAGCCTTTGCGAGATTTGAAGCGAACGGTTAGTGCGAGCCCTAGTTGCCTGTCGAAATTTTTTGTGGAAAAAATAAGCAGACGTAAATCAGTACAGCAGTTTAGATTTTGTATGATTGTACGCGTATGTTTGTATGATTATGTATGATTGTAATAACAAGGATCATAGTCTGCTTTGAAAGTGAATGAATGAATGAATATTTATTTGAAAAAAACTACAATTGAAAAACACCATTAGTTATCCCGGCCCTAAGTTCCTCAAGAGGACTTGTGTTGCCGGGATAAGTGTAAATTTAAAAAAATTTAAAATATTGTACCTATAGGTTTGTATAAACTGATATGCCGCCCTCACACGCTCCGGCTTGAGGGGGCACAGTTTTTGACATAATGCTCTTGCAAAACGATGTGAAAATACACGAATTAATTATTATTAATTATTATATATATCTATTTAACGAACCAAAGACATTTAAATTGCTCCAAATAGGGGGGTCCGTGGGGATATTTTTTTACATATAAAGTGCGGGGTTCACACATTTTGACAACGAACAACTAGATTTCGATTATGCCTTATTCACCAAACTCCAAGCAGGGGTTGGAGGGGGGGGGGGGTCTCCCTTAGTGGAAAAATTAATTAATCGAAGCAAAATTGTGGGTTTCCTCATTTCCTGATACACAACGTCAGACAGATAGACCATACCTCATGGCTCATGGACGATTTAGACTCATTAGAGCAATGCCTTTTAGACGTTTTATTTTCTAATGGGCAGCCTCCCCTCCCCCTTGTGGTGTGGAGACCCAAGCATTTAGCAATTCAGGCAAATTGTAAATGGTCACATTAGATACTGTAACCTATATTGTATATTTTGTAAATTATCGTCAGACGGTCAGTTCTTGTACGTACAGCATGTACATAAATTAGTATTGGAACACAATATTTAGGAAGATAGCCTAGTATTGGCTGAATTGCACATTCATCTATTAAATGGGTTAGGCGGGGTTTCCACCGACCTCTCATTGCAGAATGCACATACGTTGACGTGGTAGCAGATATGATTAATAAAGGCGGGGTTTCCACCGACCTCTCACTGCAGAATGCAAATGACATTGACGGAAATTTTTGTTTTACTCTATGCCATAGTTAAAATTGATCAATGATCATAGAGTAAAATCACAAACAAACAAACTAATATTAAAAAATGGCGTCATGGGATATGTTAAGTAGAAACATTTTAATAGATTTCTATAAAAAGAAAAATTCAAATTTCCGTTAATGTCATTTGCATTCTGCAATGAGAGGTCGGTGGAAACCTCGCCTAAGTCTTGAATGTCTGCTACCACGTCAACGTATGTGCATTCTGCAATGAGATATCGGTGGAAAACCCGGCTAAGGCAATCACTAAGGCACGAAAGTCTGGTAAGCACCATCATTCAGGGCATAGTGGAAGGAACCAATAGAAGAGAACGGCCGAAGAAGGAATTCTTGGAGCAACTGAAGGTGGTCGCATGGGCTCGAACATACCAAGAGCTGAAGAAGGCGCAGGAGCGAGAGAGCTGGAGGATAATATGCATGGAGTTGCTGTTAACCAATCGTTCAAATTGGCATACATAGACCTCGTACCGTAAGCGTTTGGAAAATAAGGAAAAAACGTTCCAACAGTCTCTTTTTGCAGTCAGTTCTTGCGTTAGTGAAGTCAATTCCATCGATAAGCTATAGAGACATTTTAATATAATATCTTCCCTTTAACTATCCATTGAGTCCACCCCCTCCGTTAAATGGCCATGACCTTTGACCTCTCTTTCGTGTCGACCTCGATTTTTTTGTTGACCTACTAGCGGTATATACAATGTTACGTAGTTGATGAAAAAGATGGCTCAAATTTGTGCCAGAATGTGTACCAGTTAAATCTGAGTACCACAGTGTATATAATCGGGATCATTTAGATAATTTGAAGGGTGTTCAGAAAAATATCTAGTATTATGGTAAATGTATCAATAGTTACGTAAGTGGGAAAAGTGCTGAATTTTAGGAATGAGCCCGCGGCTTAGTAGGCTGCAACATTCGTTGGATGGTTGCCAAGATCACATTTTTGCTGAAATCTTGTTCATTGGCCTTCACCTCTTGGATGTACTGATGCTAGCAATATATACCATTGAGTCTAATTTAGGCGAGGGTCCAAAATATCACGATTGGGAATCGGAACGGTTCTTCTTGATCTGAAACGTTATTCTATGCATCTTTAGAATAGTAGCGGACTTAACTTTGGTGCCGATATAGGGAGGTAACATTTTGCGGACATTTGGACCAAATCATTCTTCCTCTTTTAATGCCTCTTCTATCGAATAGGTATTAGCGATAATCATAGCAACTTGGACCCCCAGTTCCAATGTAGACAACACTCAACCATTTTGTCAAATTGCGCCCAAAGAGTAAAGAATAGAATGTGGCGCCCACATCTAGCTTGTGCAATTAATCCCTCATGACAAACAGTTTTTAATTTTATTCCACTTTATTTCCCTTAAGTCCAATTTAACATTCATACTTAGGAAAATCACATCTATATTATATATTATACAATATATATTAAGTTATGCAGTGGCGGACAGAGTTTTATTTTGTGTGTGTGGGGGGGGGGTCATCCCTCAAGATGCCACCGCAGTTATAGACTGAGAATAAAAACAACATGGTATTTGATTTAAGTAACTGATTTAGTTATTCTGAACAATTCTGGTTGGTACCAAGGCCGTAGCCAGGATTTTTTTTCGGCGGTGGCTGTGGCGACTGTGATCCTTTCAAGTGTAAATTGTTTTCTTGAGAACTTAATTGTATCTTGAAATGAAATGAAATACGTCTTTATATTAGGCGAGCTTTAGCCCCGAAGGGCTACTCCGCCAGCTAACCTATTCACAATTTACTATTTATTTTATTTTTCACATTATTATCATGCGTAACATATTCATGAAAAAAAGAAAAAAAAGCAGAGAAGCAATAATAGCAGAAGAAGATAGAAAATAATAACTCATTCATTCACACATTCACTGGGTATCTTATATCTTTTGGAGGTTGCGTTGCTACTCGTTTATATAGCATAGGCACATCAAACGTCAATTTATTGGCGGATTTAACTTTGGTGTGAACACTGGTAGATAATATTTTGCGGATATGTGGTCTAAATCGTAGTGTTATCATTAGATATATACCTATACGCATAAGTGGTGGTTTACTCATTTTAACAGCAGTAAAGTATAGATTTTTAAAAGGTTACAAAGGAATGTTAAAATGCTTGTTCATATTGCTGCAAACATGGGAGCCCGGGGGACTCCCCTGGGAGAAAAATTTGAAAATATAAGTTCAAAATAGTAGGATTTTAAGCAGGGGGCCCGGGGGTCTCTGAAATAGTGGGGTTTTACGATTTTAGTAGTAGTAAAGTTTAAAATTTAAAGAAGGAACACATATTCATGTTACAGTACTATAGATTTATTTAATTGTCAAATTTTTATTTTGAGCTGCAGCCCGCTTTGGTTGGTACATAGCCTATGCAAAACGAAACGATACCATTTATAGACGTACTGCAATAACAGTTTTCATATTTCATGTTTTTTTTTAATTAAATGGTAATTTTGCCGTTTTTTTAAAATTTGGGGAGGGGGTCATCACCCCGTGACCCCCTTCCCCCTGCTCTAAGGTCGTTGGTCAGTTTTATACCGAAATAAGGTCCTACGTGCACCGAACTGCACATATGGTGGTATCGAACACCCTAATCCGTTAGGAACCCAGGAATACGCCAAAAACTCATGACTATTTCCCCCCCCGTCAGACAAAACATTCTGCGAATGTTCGCTATCGCACGGCCACGGGGCCAATAGTTGACACATATTCCGGAATAAGTTATTTTTTCCGTCAGTGATCGGCCTGCACCCCTGCAGGCAACAAGCCCCTGCTCTTACAGAATAAAATACCTGGTCAATGTATGTGATTTTGAAGCACCTCTAATAATAATAATGCCCTGAAAGACTTTTTATGAACCTACCCATTGTCCAATGACAACGACCCCATGAATTTTGGACGTTATTTATATTGTTTCCGTATGCAATTTTGGACATTGGCAAACTGGTATACGTCTTCGATGTCAACCTACGCCGACTACAAGCGGTAATCGACAAGCTGAGACAAGCTTACCATTCAGGCAATGTAATAGGTGAAGGCATGACTTATCCAAGTGGGTACAGATTCGAGTCTGTAACGTCACTATCTTTTGTGCAATATCTAACAATTTTTATTTTTGTTACAGGACAAAATTCGCCTTCTCCAGGAGGACCTGGAATCCGAACGAGAGTTCAGACAAAGAGTAAGTACCTATCTCACCGAAAGTTCTATCTATATAAGACAAGGGCGGGTTTTGCCTCCAATTTAGGGGGGGGGGGGTCAGCGGGCAGATTCCGTGGAATATAACATTAAAAAACATTATTATTTTTAATTCCCACAGTAAACCCATTTTTATCTAGTATAAGTTCATTTTTTCTGACCCCCCCCCCTAAAATCCGCCCTTGATATAAGTAAAGTAAAGTAAAAATGTATTACTCCAAAACATTACAGAATATTTTCATTGATACCAATTTTCAATGCAACGCCAATACAATACAATATATGCATGACTGCTTGATAGGCCATGGAAAGGGACATTCGCCCTCGCCTAGGATATTGAATTTTTGTTGCCATCTGCCACGTCTTCAGGTTCAGTCACTCCTTTTTACCAATCAGAGCACGCATTGCAGCCACAACGGGATTTGTGGCTGTTTAAAGCGTTCAAATCGTGGTCTGATTAGTCGAAGGAGACGTTGCAGGTGGCTACAAAAATAAAAAAATATCCTTGAAGGGAACGACTGTCCCATTTCTTCTGTATAGAACTCTATTTTAACCTATCTTTATTCGGTGTTTATGTATTTAGCGCCATTTCTGCGCCATTAATGCCGACCAGCCTTTATTATTTGGTAGGCCTAGATTTTATGCGTGGGTTCACCGTCCCAATATCGTAGCTATTCATAATATATACACTATGACACACTCCTGCCATTTCCCATCATTTGTGACAGAATCTTGGCAATCCGATCTAGATAATGGACACTCACTGAGACTGTAATAACCGAAATGAGAGGATCTAGGAAAATCTGAACTTGGAGGGATTCGAACCCACGATCTATGCCTTGCCGGTTTGTGGTCTAGCGCGGTTAAGACGATGCCCCGGCATCGTGGGTGCGAATCCCAACAAGTCTAGATTTTCCTAAGGCCTCTAATTTCAGCCATGACGAGGAGGTTGCCTCTTCAGCCTAAGTTAGTTTAATGGCAGTATAATATACCATATTATAACGCTACTATATAGACACAGACCACCATTCATAGCTAATTGACAATCGTTAAGGTACAAAAAAGTATCTACCTGTCGCATCATTCGTATCAAATTAGGACAAAGAGTATTATCCTTCCACCCATTTAAATACCAAGATTTAATGGGGGTTTAAGAGAAAGGCGGATTTAGGCATGTCCCAAAGCACGGATAATCCATCTGTAGTTACAATCAGTACAATTTCCGACACATGGTCAGAGCCGCGTTTTAACCTGTTCCAAGGTATAGCAGCACATGCATGTAAAACTTCTGATGTTTAGTTGGAGCCGTCATACAAAAATATGTCAAAATGTTGCTAGCGTAACTCATCAAAAAATAGCTCATAAGCAGGAGTTCCCTGAATGCCCTCAATGTCTGCAAGTAAATATTTAAATGCAGTTCTTTTGCCAAGAGAGGCGGCATCTGGTAATCGTCTATCTCGCCTTGTTTCTCTTTGTACAACTTTACGGCAACGAAAGAGTTATGGGTACATTGGACTTTCTCAACCAGTTTTAGATTCCTGTAGGCCATTTCTTCTCGCGTAACAACTTTCCTGCACAGTTTTTCCCATTTCGTTGCCATTTTTTTTCGGCCTGGAGCAGTTCTTTAATGATCTCCTCTCTAACTTTAGATCTTCTTATGGAGTCTATTGATAACCCAATCGGCTATAGAAAATATCCGATCTATTGGTACCTACCTAGATCTCGAGTTTAATCCGACAACAGCCTTGGATGCCTTAAATATCATAACATTGTACTATTATTATTACTTATTAAGAGGTATGTTTCTAGCATGTACTTAAGCCTTGTGCACCCTGTTGAGTATTAGATACTAATACGTACTTGTTCCTCAAAACATGATAGCTTTTTGTGGGAATTCGACCCATTTCGGGTTACACATGTCACCACATACACCCCTTTTTGGGGGGGGGGGGGGTAGTTGTGGGCCAAAATAGGAAAAACAGATGTAGGATCGATTAAATTAGAGGGTAATAAATTAATTTACAATAGATTTACCAAATTTGGGGGGGGGGGCCTTGACACAATATGTCCTTTTTGGGTTCGCTATGATACGGGTATCCGTTTTACACAATGGCAAACTTCCACAAACCAGCAAGTGTTTGCTTTCTGACAGGTTTAGGCAATCTTTAACACTTACACAGTCATTGACACCGTTAGTCAACAGAATTCGGGTGCAAAGAGCGTTCAATTTAGTTCAATGCCACGAATATTCAGCTACTATTCGGAATTCAGTATTTTTTTTAATATTCCGTTTTCGACTTAATATTGCACCCTATTCCACCTAATACTGAATCATGAATAAATAACGCACATATTATAGGTACTATATGAATTTTAATCATTAATTTCAATCTTAGGCTAAATAATATATTTCAACTAAATTACAAAAAAAAAAAATAATAATAATAATAATACGGATTCAGTGGTAAATTGTGATGCTTAAAAATAATTTTCTCAGTATTTATTGGTAGGTAGTAAACGACTGTGAGTTCATTAAAAAATAATTAGATTTTTTTAAAATCATAACGCTACGCGCTTTGAGGCTTAAACGCGTAGTGCGCAAAATATGTACCGAATATTCAGCACTTCGGCGAAGAGCGTATAGAGAGGGTAGGCAAACTTTCGGCATTCGGCAAAATCACTGTTAGTGACGTCTCCAGTTCAAATTACTCACGTGCAAGTCGCTGCATGTTAATATTTCCAAAAAGAAGAAGTGTTGAAATTCCACATTTATTTTTCAGATTGAACGCGAGAAGGCCGATCTCAGTGTCCAAGTCATTACGTTGTCTGAGCGCTTGGAGGAAGCGGAAGGTGGTGCGGAAAGCCAGGTGAGAACTTCAACAGAATATGCCTAAATATAAATAACAATAATTACGGCAAGTATTAACAACAAGAACAATAGTAAAATGTACAACAGTGACAATGGCAAAGTAATGTTAGAGCCGGAAGCCAGTGAGAAAGAGAGGGCGAGAGAGACAGACAGACAGACAGAGAGAGACAGACCTTAACAAGGGAATGACAAAATTGTTTATAAAGCAAAGACACCATCTGGTCATGATGTCCAGAACCGAAACAGCTGTCACAATATATAATATATACATAATTAGTGGAATTAGTGCAAAGTTGCTTCATTATTTTTATTTATAATCCATCACTTCCACAAAGTCACTGGATGGAGAAACTCTTACATGGATAAGTAAAACGGCCACTGCAAATATAATGTCCGCAAATATACTGTATAGCAAGCTAAGATAAGTACAGTAGAATTTATAGGCAACTTATGGCCAAACTGAGAGTAAATCCAATTCATGATTTGACTGATTCATTCAATTACTTATCACCAAGAAATTTGATTAAAACAACCGATTCGATTCCCCCACTACAACAGAAAATTCCATTACAAGTAAAGTACCATCCGTAAAATCAAAATCACAACCGCTGATGAACTAAAATAGATGATCAATTTAAAAAAAAAAGAGATGAATTCGGGACAGATCTCGTATCGCCAGCAGAGCTAACCGATAGCAAATAAAATATATTTCTATCCATCTCAGTAGTGTAGTGTAATTGTTGTTAAGGGCTACAGGGATTCAGACCGCTATTTGGGCCCACAAGTCTGCCCTGCTCTTCTACTGCAATTTGATCATATTGCTGAACTTCAGAAGCTGAGGTTCATTTGACTCTCAAGAGGGCGTCATATGTAGTTGCAACAAAAGGAACCGGTCCGAGTTTACTTGAACATGCTTTCAAAATTTTTCAAAATTAGTAGATAGAGAAAATGAGTAATTTCATGGTAATAAATTTTCCTATGGTTAAATTTCCGATAACTCCGGGGGGGGGGGGGGGGGGGTTGTCCACCTGACGTCACTCGTCACTGGTGGTGAGGTAAATTCTAGATAGGTCAGACCAACACATTACCACACAGCAATACTGACAGGGCACGCAATGCATTTGAGCGTGAATTTTCGTTTCGTTACTCAATTTAACACCTAAAACATACCTGAAGGTAGAAATTATCGATTGAAAGGTGTCGCAGAAAAATTATTTTTTAGTCATTTTTCATTAAAATTTAGTCATTTTTATTTTTTTTACCCCCAGAAGCAAACTATCAAGGGGCAAGCGCCCCCCCCCCCCCCCCCGCATTTTATCAACATTAACAACAACTACAATATATGTGAATTTAAAAGAAATCGTTGGAGCCATTTTTGGGAAATAATTTTTTAGACGTTTTTTGAAAATAAAAACCCCCCAAATTTGAGTTAGCCCAAAAATAAAAAAAATGGTCCCGAGGTATGATTTTTGTGAACCTACATGCCGAATTTCATCAAAATCCACCGACTAGTTTGCCCGGAAATCGACGAACAGACAGACAGACAGACATTTTGTAAAAACCACTTTTTTTGGTTCCTGGGACCTGAAAACGTGTAAATCCGTTGAAATCTCGGAATCGAAAATTTCGACCATCACAAAGCTTTCCTTATACTACGTATAAATTGGAAAGCAAAAACTCTAAAGCAGCCACGCCGTTGCATTGTTCTTAACGTATAAACAATAATTAATTACAGTTTGTGATTGCAGTTCGAGATAAACAAGAAGAGGGACACCGAGCTCGCCAAATTGAGGAAGTTGTTAGAAGATGTGCACCTCGAAAGTGAAGAGACTGCCCATCTGCTTAGGAAAAAGCACCAAGAAATTGTTAACGACTACCAGGAACAAATTGACCAGCTCAGCAAGACCAAACAGAGGTAATCTAAAATTACGTTTAATGAACTCGCGGAGGTACTTCGGTAAAAGCCGATATTGGTTAAGACACATGTGATGTGACTTAGAAGCGCATAGAAGTCAAAGTGTATAGGTAACTGCGGTCAAACTTAATTTGAGATAAACACACTTGAAGTTCAGAAACTTGAAAATTTTTCATTGTAGTACTGATTGTCAAATGCGTGTTATTAAAGACCTGAGCATGCTACCGTTATACTGATTATACTGATCTAAAGTTATGTCAAAATCTTAAAAATTTTATTTATTGTATATATTTCGGCATCTAGCCTATACGTTTCAACTTTTTCACTAATATTTTCGTAACTCTGAGATAAACTCATTTAAAGATTGTGCTACCATTCCCTCCACAGCGGCCACAGTATCGTCATCTATTCTCAGTTTCCCCAAGGTTTTTTCAACCTGATCATAATTTAGTAGCTAATCCGATAACCACGACAAATAGCGTCTTAACACATTTACATATGCAAGAAACAGAAAAATGGAAATTGGTCACTGAAGGACTAAAAATGCATTCGTGTTTAAGTTGTTTGGTTAGGCGTTATCTAACTAACTACAGTTTAAATAATTGAAGAAACCCTTTTGTGATGCATATTGACGGGTCCATTTTGTTCCATGTCTGCCGGTTAAAAATCCCCTCTCAGTAATACCCCACAAATCGAACCGGACTCCAACAGACACACCTAAAATACCTTTAGTTGCATAGAAGACATTTCCATTCGTATACATTGATTGCAAAGTTGATAGAATAAGTAAGAATACGTACAATGAAGAGGAGCTGCCATCTAATTAAAGAGATACGTCCTAAGCAAGTGAAATTTAATGAATTGCTTTCTTTCAGGGTAGACAAGGAGAAACAAAAGTTCCAGCAAGAAGTTTACGAGCTTTTGGCTCAGGTTGAGTCATCCAATAAAGAAAGGGTAGGTATTTCTTCAACTCATATCAATATCGTTGAAATAATTGTAACAAATAATTATGTGTATGTATATGTATGGTTGGCATAACGAGAAAGACTTAATACTGATAGAACAGTTTCGTAGTATTATTTAATTTATTAATTAATTTTTTCTTGCAGATAATCAGCATCAAGCAGGTTGAAAAGCTCGAAGTCATTGTCCATGAGTTGAACATTCGCATTGAGGAGCTCAACAGAACTGTCGTAGACATCACTTCCCACAAGACTAGACTGTCTCAGGTGAGTTTGACTGTCATTGCAGCATTAGAAAGACATCTAATCCTTCGCACTGCACTTGAAGCGCCACGAAAACAATTAAATTGAGGCCTGTTTACTCTAAAAGTGAGAGCTGGGTAGAAATCTTAATGATTTTTTTTTAAAATATAATTTTACATTATACAATTAGCAACAGAGTATGAAGTAAAATCGTCAGAAGAGTCTTGTACAGGTACTTGTGTAATTGTCATTGTGCTAGTGCCTCAGTGACAGTGTAGACAGCTTTCTCTAGGATATGGTTTTTAAGCAATTTAGGGAAGTTATTAGCACTTCTCGCTACTCTCAGTTCATTTGAAAATTTCCTGAAACAGGCGAAGCCTTGCAGTATTGCATCTAGTCACGCACTTTTGGCTGTGCGCAACAACAAGGTTTCCCCGTTGCCTCGTGTTGTAGGAGTGGGTAACCCAATTAGATGACATATTTCTTCCACACCTCAAGACTTGGGGCTGTAATGATTTTTAAGGTCAAAGTAAGAGCGACAACTTTCACGAGGTCCCAGTTTTAGAAAAGTAGCGAATCCCACCTCTTTTGCCAGTGGTGGCCCCAAGAGAAAAACCAGTGACGACTAGATATAATTAATGCACTTGCCACGTGAAGCAAATTGGTAGATACCCCCCCCCCCCCCCCCCGAATCATTCTGGGTCGGCCTTTTGAAGCCTGAATACAGCGCCCATATTTCCAACGGAGGTCCCTCTCTATACCAATATGCCGTAGCCTATAATGTTCGCGGCTATGTATGTTCCCCAGTTGAAATCAAACATATGAAATAGAGTTCCAGTCCTAATCATAACTCTAAATTATAGTCATACCAAATTTTTGTATACCATAGCCTAGACATTGATTTCAAATTAGGATTAATTAACTTAAAATTGTTATCTTTCCAATTGCAGGAAAATATTGAGTTGGTAAAGGATGTTCAGGACCTCAAAGTCAACATCGAAAATGCAACATACCTTAAGAGCCAAATCGCTGGTCAGTTGGAGGATGCCAGGAGGCGATTGGAGGATGATGAACGTGTAAGTAAACTAAAATGACAAACCTATTTCACCAAGGAGTTTAAATGCCAAAATTGACACTAAATGTATATCTACGCGTGAAATACAGTAATACTAAGTGCTTATACTACATTAGATGGCAGTTCGTAAACATCGCTGTAGCTCAAGATAATAACTTAAGTCCGGGTATTCACGATTTGTATTCTTCTATGAAAAACCAGGACAGCGTTGCATTTCGAGCTGAATAACATTTTGAGTAAGAATAAAACAAATAACGAAAAAAAAAACAATTAATTACCGGTACTAAAAAATTGAATACAAAAGAATTATGGTACATGCCAACGTAAGGTAACATTTCTTCATATATATTTTTTTTTTTTTTTAGAGGCGATCCCTACTTGAGGCATCCCTCCACCAGGTCGAAGTCGAGCTTGAATCCGTCCGAGTGCAGCTCGAAGAGGAATCTGAAGCCCGTCTGGACTTGGAGAGACAGCTTGTGAAAGCCAATGGCGAAGCAATCACGTGGAAATCGAAATACGAGACAGAAGCTGCTTCCCGCGCCGAAGAAGTTGAAGAACTCCGGTGAGCACCTTTTACTTCCGTTGTTTCGTATTACCTATTAGGGTATTAGGGTTTGCACAAAAAAGAACCACACAAGATAGACAAGAGTGGAGAAGGATATTGAAACATTCGCTGCAAACCAACAATATATAGATTGAAACTCCAGAAGTAGATTAAGGTACGAAGTAGGGGGTATCTATTTGGGTGACCCCTATTATTTCTTTAGTTGATTTTAATCATCGATCCATAAATCTTTAATATCAGTATCCAAACTGGTGTTTTTATTGTTTTTCATTATTATACAACTAATCAAGTACATTTCAAATTGTGCAGCCGAAAATACACCATCCGCATCCAGGAACAGGAAGAACACATTGAATCCCTCGTTGTCAAGCTCAACAACCTCGAGAAGCAGAAATCTCGTCTGCAGAGCGAAGTTGAAATCCTCATCATCGATCTTGAGAAGGTACGAGTACATAATATACAGTATTTTCATCGTGGGAAAAGACTAAAGTCGGATTTTGCCAACAGATTTAAACAATGACTGCACTAGACACAATACGTCAGTGATAACTTTATATAATTACCTGCTTTCGTAATCATTTCTATTAGGCTATGTTAGAGTGAATCCTTGATGTGTCTGGTTTTGGATACAGAATCTTCTACTTCCCACCGATAAAACTGAATCCCAAATCAGCCACACTTATAGCTCATTGCATGATAGCTGAATTAAAAGTATTATCATTTTCCATTATTGATTAGTCATACTTAGCGGCCAAACAAATATCGTTCGGAAGAATAATTTCGTAATGTTACCATGAACAGGCATATTATTCATTGTCACTAACAATGAACATACATCTGTCGACAGGCCAACAACACTGCTAGGGAGTTGCAAAAACGTACCGAGCATTTGGAGAAGATCAACATCGAAATCAAATCTCGTTTGGACGAAACTGTCAACCTTTACGAATCCTCTCAACGTGACCTTCGCATTAAGCAGACTGAAATCCAGCGGCTGACCCACGAACTGGACAAGACCCGTGAGCAGAAGGATTCCCTCTCCCGGGAGAACAAGAAATTGAGTGGTGAGTTGCAAAATTCCTTTAAGCGTTATGGTGCAGACTGAATTTAAAACTAAGCTGAATTGAAGGGCAGATGCAACTGCTAGTGGAAACAGGTAATTCTGAGATTTTAGTCCAATACTTAGAGATGATGAGAGGTTACATCTGATAAAAAGTGTCTTCGACTGTGACATTAACAATGAAAAATATGATAGGCGAATGTATGGACATGATTCTGCCTGTCTTTTCCTGCTGTAACCATATCATTGGTCATGGCTTCATGGACATGGCAAAATCAAACCACATGAGAATTTTTCTCTGAATAATCCAAATTATGGCTACATTCAGAAGCCCGTATTCTCTAACATGATGCTTTACAGGGGCTATGTAATCCTGTCCCACTGCAGCAATGGAGATAGTACTGGACTTCCCACCCCTCCATGTTGCAGTGGAAACTTCTGCAGAAATGGCATTACTAGGAGTGGAAGGGCAATTAAGAGAGACTCAGCCTCTCTGACTACGTCTGACCACTGCCTGGATATGCCAAGCGATAGAATCCATCCAAAATACTGTTTTAGGAGGGAATTCGAAACTATATTAGGGACAATGAAAGAATGCTGCGAATCAGCAGGAATTCTCAATAGTCACACAATCAAGTGGTATACTGATGGCTCTAGGCTAGGAAGTACCAAACCAAGAACAGGCCTTGGCGTCTTTGGTCCTGGGGTTAAATATCTGGAGTCTCTTAGGGAGACAACTATAGTCTTGCAGATTCTGCAATGAAGGTGCGGAGGACCTGCGATGCGATGCGATGCAATCGCACGAAGAAGAGCAGCATGCTCGGAAAGCTTGCAGTTACATGTAAAAGACCTACCACTTCTGAATCCCCTCAAGATCCTGGCTCTCGTGAGGGAGATAGGCCTCGAGAAAGTGATGTAGAAGTGATGTAGATACTTTGTTGTAGGGGGCACAATAGGCCAATAGGCTTAAGTGCACACAGGTAACACCTGTACCCCAACTTATATTAAAAAAAAAAAAAAAAAAATGGACATGATTTTCGTTTCAATTTTTAGGTTGGTAGGTACATGGTAGTAATTAAACGTTTCTGCCATTTGCTCGTATATTGGATAACAGTTCTTAAAATTTCTGTGTGCAGCCTGCGGCGTACAGTAAACGAATGTATAACCCTATACTCCTTTTTGTCAGATGATCTCCACGACGCCAAGAACCAACTTGCTGACCTAACACGCCGCCTCCACGAGTTGGAAATTGAATGCCGTCGTCTTGAGAACGAGCGTGAGGAACTCTCTGCTGCTTACAAAGAAGCTGAAGCCGTAAGTAGCCTACTGTACCTTACATTCATCAGTCTGAATAACCTATGGCTTGTGTAGTCAGACATATTTCTTTACTCCAGCCATTGTGATCTCCAGAGTAGTTAGATTCCATTTTATCTTAAATTGTAGCTGCAGTGAGGCTGCAGTCTATGGTCTATTATACTATACAGTAGGTCCCATCAAAATACACGGGAAATTCTGATAGTTTTATTATTAATAGAGGCATTAAAAAAAAAAAAAAAAATATATATATTTAGACGAAATTAACTTATTCCTCAGCCGCGAATATACGAAAATAGTCAAATGAAACAATCATAACAAATCAAGCATATCACTCAATTCACGTTTCATCATCTGAAATATTGTTGCTATAGAAGAGCACAATAAATGTGTAGGCCTATTTATACCCCGATTGAATAGATTGAATAGAAGTAGGCTAAACCAGATGGGGAAATCATCGGAATTTTGAGAAAGGTTGTATTTTCTATGAATTTTCATTCTGAACATTCTTCTCGGCTGTTGAAGGAGGAATTTATTAATTTCTTCCAATCGACGGACTCGTTCATTGTTTACAAAATATTCGCATTTTGCGAATTTGGTAGTTTTCATTGTATATTTCATCTTGAAATGCAAGGTGTACATTTTTATTTATTTTTTAGGGCAGGAAGGCTGAGGAGCAGCGTGCTCAGAGGTTAGCCGCTGAGCTTGGCCAGTACCGCCATGAAGCTGAGCGCCGACTCCACGAGAAGGACGAAGAAATTGAATCAATCAGGTAATGAGACGATTATCATAGTGTTAGGAAAAGAGCGAGGAAAATATGGAGAGAGAAAATAGGAGTTCATTGTGCATGCAAGGGGAGGGGGGCGAAGTTGAAGTAAAGGGGAAGAGAGTGGGGTAAATAGGGAGAGGGTTACAAGGACTAGTTGGTGGAGGATAATGTTAGAGGCGGTTCGCGTGAAGGGGAAGGCCAGAAATGGCTTCGAGGATTGAAGTTTTGAACTAGAAGTCTAATATACAGTAAAAAGGCAAGTGGTATAACTTGTCTGGAAACCTATAAGAATGGTGAACTTGAGGTAAGGGGGAAGAGAGTGGGGGAAAAAGAATGAGTTATTGTTGGTGGAGCAGGATATTTAGAGGTTGTTCGCGGGAAAGAGAAAAGCTACTAGGAAAGGCATAGCTTGATGAGAAGTTTATAAGCATGGCGCGGTTGCGGTAAAGGGGAAGAGAGGGGGAATAGGCAGAGAGGGTAGTGTTAGAGGTTGTTTGCGGGAGCAGGGAAAGCCACGAAATGCCAGAAAAAGCAAAGAAGATATTACTAAATTGAAATTCATTATGCATAAAAAGATAAGTGACATTGGGGCTTAGCCGGAAAGCAATAAGCATAGCGAAGTCAAGGGTCAAGGGGTAGAACAAGGCATAAATACAGAATGTGAACAGTCCAAGAAACGGAGATGTTCATTATCATCACGTTGCCTTTGCATCTTTAATTATTCATGTAAAAACAATGACTCAGAGCTTCATATGGTATACTAAATCGTTCAAAATAAATACCTTAAATAATTTTTGGAAGATGGCATAGTGGGGATTAGTCTAGGGTGTTATTACACGAGTGATTGTACAATAGATTCTACTTAAGATTAATAGCCGATGATAAGAATAAATTTGAAAGAATAACTGTTATGTTACTTTCTTTAAATTAGCGATACTTACGTAGGTGTGGTACCTGAGTGTATAAGTTAGACTATTATGATTGGAAAATCTATTAAAATGATCTTATTTACTATGACCTCCACACTCCCATTCCTGAACTCATTACCAAGGGTACTGACTAATATTAATAAATTTACTTTGTGAATCACAGTGGGATTGGATGACCGAAACCTTTGGCAAGCCCATCCGATTCTCAGATCAAAAATGCATCTATAAATACCGTATCATACACATTGCCCACGTTATTGATATCACCAATCGTTGACTGATAGGTTCTAAAATCAATTTAGTAGATCGGGAAGTGGCAGTGAGTGTTGGACAGGTGTCCTTTATCAACTAGCGTCAGGGGGAAGTGTTTAAAAGTTTACCAACGCAACGTGCGACTATTTATAATTGCTCAGCGTGAGTGAGTTATTTGTGTTTCTGGGTCGGAATTCTTTCAATCTCCCGAATGGCAGTTAGTTGCAAAGCCAAGTTGAAAGAACATTGGCACAAGCCAGCAACCGCGGTCTACAAAGACAACTACGGTTTCGCGATTAATTACTACCAGCCTATGATAGATTATCTTGACGCGAAGGAAAGTGCATACTCGAAATCTGTCCATCCTCCTCATCTACCGTGGTCCAACGAACGTGCTCTTGACAAATACCGGCCTGATAATAAAATAAGGTGTTACTCCAACAGCGACTTGACAAAACTTGCACTTGATGCTGAGTTTAAAGCTAAAGAGAATCTACAGAGTGTCAAGATTGCAAAGCGTTCTGATTTAAGTCTATCGACAACGGTTAAAGCTTCCAAGATTACAAAAGAGGTATTTAGAGAGTCGAGAGTGGGCAGTATTGAAAGGGAACACAAAAGAAGAATGTCGGGATCTTTTAGTGATTTGTCAAACTTTGATGACATTGCTGACAGCAGTCATGTTCTTCGAGCGATTCGCGCCTCGTCAGCTGTGGAAGGTGTCAAAGAAATCTTGTACAAGACCAATGCGAGGCATATTGCGGCGGGGCTTTTAAATGAAAGTTATAGGAATTTGTCGAGGAATACGGATATGGATGTGAAAGGGTTCCAGAGAAGGGCGTTGTCTGTTGCTCATGACCACGTGGAACATTCGGTCAATATGAATTTAAGGAGAAAAGATCAGCTTGAGCAGGAAAGTAGTCTGCACTCACCCCTTGGTGGAATTAAGTCTGAACTGGATAAATTTACCAAAAAGGCTGATGATTATTTGGCTGGCTCACGGTAATTGGATGATGTGACTGATAAATTTTTTTAATTTGTTTCCGTTCCTAAATATCAACGTTTGTGACAGACTGACAGATCCTGGTGTTTGTAAAATGGTAACAACTCCCTCTAAACGGTCTATAATAACTTAGTAACTAATATTATTGTGTGTCGTTCACCACCACCCTACCCTTGGCAGTTTCACCGTAATCCAACGATTTCATAATTATTAATTAGGGCCAAATGTGACTCATCAATTGTTGTAATATATGTTTGTTCAATATCAGCGTTTGGTGACAGACTGGCAGTTGCTGATGTTTGTAACTAATAATGTTTTGCCGTTCACCACCTTCCCACCCCCTGACAATGTCTTTTTTAATGCTACATTACTCAAGCCTAATGAAAATATCCTATATTAGTTGAATTGGCGCAAGTGATGGCTGACCTTGAATCTTGAGGGGGTTACTAAACATAAACATCTTAAAGATTAAAGATTTTAAGTAACTTACTTCTCAATTGGTTAGGCTATACCATATAGGTGTTTACTTTCTTATCTTATTACAGTACTATACAGTATCAGTCAACCATAGCGATGGCATCCCTAGACTATTTGAATGTCATTGCCTTTGGCTCACATCCCAGTTGAAAATAACTCTGCCATTGACATTTCAGTTGATGAATTGGGGAAAATTGCAGAACAATTCATTTAAATCAATTTAGAAAACAGGAAAAGAGCCTACTGTAGCATTAGGTTTACGAATCACGACTTTAATGAAGTCCTAAAGTTGTGAGTATAGGCCAGATAGTACACTGACTTCATGTATACGTACTTATTTATATATTGGTGTACGTAGTTGCGTGCATACTTTATAACGTTGGATTTGTAAATTTGTCTATTGGATGTCCATACCGAGCCACGTCGGAATAGCTGGAAACGAAAAGGCTGCCCTGCCAGCCAAGACAGCTAATTTGGCAGTTCCTCCAACCCCCCTCCCCCTGGATCAAATCCTAGATGCGATTGGTTGTTATTGTTCCCCTTCTCATTGTCTGCGAGGATATTATTTTTTACTGACATATCGCGGAGTGGAAGATAGCTCTCGTTTGGAATACAAGTACAGTACCTATTTCACTTATTATAGGTTCCTGTACTGTATATTAATGTGGAATAATTAAATGTATGTTAAAGATCTACACTTACAACCTCGTGCAACTGACATTCCAATGTGCATACAAAACATGTTTAATTCTCGCGAAATTTAAATTAGGATATGGTATAAGTATAAGTAAACTGTATACTTATATAAGAGTAATTTATTTGTAGTGCTAAAGGGCTATAAGTTACTGTATTGGGTGAGTGTTTATCAAAGTCATTACAATAAAGTTTTCGGTAGGCAAACTGTTAATAATTAACAAACCTACAGTATACAATACAATACAGGAATCATAAAATACACCTACCAGATGTTGCACTATAGTTGGTGTTTCTATTCTATTCTTGTTGTTCAGGAAGCAGACGTCCATTGAAATTGAGCAGCTGAACGCCCGAGTCGTCGAGGCTGAGACCAAGCTGAAGACTGAAGTGACACGCATCAAGAAGAAGCTGCAGATCCAGATCACCGAGCTCGAGCTGTCCCTCGATGTCGCCAATAAGAACAACATCGAGCTCCAGAAGACGGTCAAGAAGCAGTCCCTTCAGCTCACGGTAAGCCATGACCCTGTAAAAAACCATATCATAAACTTTGGTTAGATTAGGCAATAAAGGCTGAAGTGACGCATATGAAGAAGAAGCTGCAGATCCAGACCACCGAGCTTGAGCTGTCTCTCGATGTTAAGAAGCAGTCGCTGCAGGCCCGGCAAAAGACTAGGCTTTATCAAAAACTTTGGGTTAGACCAACCTATAATGACTGAAATGGCGCGATTTAAATCAATGTGAACCTTTCCAGTGCCAGAATAGAGACAAAAACCCAAATAACACGAAAACCCCAATAACCAGAAAAAGACGAAGAAGTCTGCAAGTTTAGACTGGGTTAAATGTGATTCTGTCGATCCATACGAGTCAATACCACCAATAAAGGTTGAGAACGTCCAGCTGCCGCATGACCGTTAGTAGGCCAAGCTCTTATAACGACTGAAATGGCGCGCATTACATCAATATGAACCTTTCTAGAGTCAGAATAAAGACAAAAGAGCCGGTCCCGAAAACTCCAACAACCAGAAAAGACGGAAAAGTCCACAAGTTCAGAAGAGGTTAAAGGTGATTCTGGAGATCCATACGACGGAGTCAATACCACCAATAAAAATTAAGAACGTCCAGCTGCCGCTGCCGGCTCTGGAAAACTGCAAATGGGAGCTGGGCTAAAAGATTTTGTGTCAACTGACTATTAAGTGGCCTAATTTTCAATTTTTATGTAAATTGCAGGAGATCCAGGCGCACTACGACGAGATGCAGCGACAACTCGCTGTAACACTCGACCAATACGGCATTGCGCAACGTCGCGTCCAGAGTCTGACCGCCGAGCTGGAAGAGAGCCGAGGCAACCTGGAAGCCGTAAGTGCCAATTTGTAAACAAATATAAGGTAGCCACCAGGACATCGCATGAGCTGATAAACTTGACCAAGGCGCAGTTGGCAATATACAAAACAGCTTAGTTGCGGGCTACTTGCTGGTTTAGTGCGGTTGATTGAAAGAACCTAGGCTGCCTAAGCATGATACTACACGCGGCGAGTTAGGATCACTGCTATTGTAAATGATCCGCCAGGGACCGAACAGGGCACTCGCTAGATGGGAAAACCCCAATAAGATACGATAGAGATGAGATTAGTCCATCAGCAAATTTTGGACAGTCAAAATCCTAGAATGGCCCTCGCTAGATCACGTTGCTTTGTGAGTTTTTCCAACTTCTTATGAACATGTGGTGTCTTCTTTAAGAAGGTTTAAGCCTATATGGTGGGTTGTGATTTGTGATTAAGGTAACCAGTACCTATGTTTTTCTACAAAGTACCTAAAACCTTACACATGTTTAGAAAATCAATTAATTATAAATTCTAGGCCATCCGAGGCAAGAGGAACGCCGAGCAGAGCTACGAGGAGTCGGTGACGCGCATCAACGAGCTGACCACCATCAACGTCAACCTGGCCTCCACCAAATCCAGGATCGAACAAGAGCTTAGCCAACTGGCCAACGACTACGACGAAGTTGCCAAGGAACTTAGGGTGAGTCACAATCAGCAATTCACACCTACTATGTTAATAATTAGGCATTGTAGTGTTAGCTTGTGCATCAATCAATTCACAGTCATCAACGACTAAGATGAGGTTGCCATGGAAGTTAGGGTGGATCACAACCAGCAATTCACACATACTAGGTTCATTACTATGTATTACTATATATATATATTGTTCGGTAATACATGAATGAGCTGGCCCCCAACAACTAAGTGACAACATTGCCGGGGAACTTAGGGTGAGTATTGACCACCACCACCACCAGTCATCTGCCATTTGATATGAGAATGCCAAAATATTTAGGGTGAACCATAACAGACAATTTTTTTCTTACTTCATAGGTTTAGCAAACTCCTGCAATTTTAGGACTACAGTGTATTTTTATGGCGGCATTTTGAAGATACCATTAACTAGTGTAGGTACTAAAATATTTCTTATTTCATTAAGGTATCTGACGAGAGGTACCAACGCGTCCAGGTCGAACTTAAGCACACGGTCGAAATCCTTCATGAAGAACAGGAGCGTATTGTCAAGATTGAAACCATCAAGAAGTCCCTGGAAATCGAAGTCAAGAACCTGTCTGTACGTCTCGAGGAAGTCGAAGCCAACGCCATCGTCGGAGGAAAGCGCGTCATCAGCAAGCTCGAGGCTAGGGTAAGCTTAATATTTTTTTATTTTCTTTTGGGGGGGATATTATAAATAGAGCTCTTTACTCTTTCGTGTACATCGGCAGATATTTTCAAATGGTAGCATATATAGTGCTTTTATTGCATGCCCAAATGAAAATATGACAGATTTGGTAATACAACTAGGCCCCTGAATTTTTAAGGTTATGCAATAGGGTCTTTTATTGGGAACCGCTATTAGTTTTTGTCTATGGTGCACCTCTTTACTCCCCCCCCCCCCCTGATGAAAATCCTGAATTCACACTTTTCCACTTATGCTACCTGATGCCTGATCAGCATGATTTTTAGGGTTTTATAATTCGTCTTTCCGGACACCCTGTAACTGGAAATAAGTTTTGATTTTCGTGTAGCACCTGTTTGTCACCCCTCTAAAAAATTCCTGATCCACCCCTTTTTACCTAGGCTCCGTAATGATTCATCTCTTTTAAGATTCTAGGTACCGTACAGCCCCAAAACTACATTTGTTTTAAACCCTTCACGTCTCCCCTAGTGCAAATGGGTCTAGCTCTACAATGCCAAAGTTCTCAACTATTAATTTAGTACTAGTGGCTCAGAGCCAACTTCGTAAAATTTCACAGAGCCTGTTCGTACAAAGATTAAGTTTGATGAATTAAATCAGTACCATTTAAATATGACATAAGTTTGAGAGTGGTGTTTGACGTATTTCTGAGGTTCTGAGGACAGTGTATGTAAGTGTAATTTGGCGCACGCAAGACAAAATCGTCCAGCGGCCTCAGTGGAATAATATTATGGGGATTTAGAATTTTTATAAGCGGGTTAGTGCTAGAGTCGACTCGTACCTGCACTTGGTTAAGTCATGCTTCCACCTGTTACACAGCGCCAATGGTAAGCTTGTCACAGCTTGTCCACTATCGCTTGAAGTCGGTGTATGTTGACATCGAGGACGCATACCAGTTTGCCAATGGCCCAAAACTCTTACGGAAATAATATAAATAATGTCCGAAATCCATGGGGTCGTTGGAATTGGACAATGGAACAATGGGCCTAGGATCATAAAAAACAAAAATAATAGTCCTGATGTCAGCTAATAATAAAATCGTAATCGGTTACAGATACGCGATGTTGAGCTTGAACTTGACGAGGAGAAGCGCCGCCACGCCGAAACCATCAAAATCCTGCGCAAGAAGGAGAGGCAAGTTAAGGAGATCATCATCCAGAATGAGGAGGACCAGAGGAATGTCATCCTCCTCCAGGAGAGCCTTGAGAAAGTCAACCAGAAGGTCAACATCTACAAGCGACAGCTCCAGGAGCAGGTAAGCCATGAGTTCTAGTCAGTCCCTCGCTGGCCAAAATATTTTTTGCACACCACAGTTTCATAATGATCTAAATGAGCAACAGAACCAAACCTGTTGAAATAGCTGTATCTACGAAAAAATAATAATAACACAATAACACAACCTTTTTTAATGCCCCCATTAGACAAAAAAATATATCTGGCGAAACAGCGGCGCTTCGAAGCAGCGGCGCTTCCTGCGACATGCAAGTAACAGGAATTGTAATGTAATGAATGCAGGACTTGACATGTAATGGCTTTGTTTTTGGTGGTTTGCAGGAAGGCATGTCGATGCAGAGCGTGACGCGCTCCCGTAGATTCCAACGCGAGCTCGAAGCGGCCGAAGATCGCGCAGATACCGCTGAGAGCAACCTCTCACTCATCCGGGCCAAGCACCGAACCTTCGTCACCACTAGCAGCGTTCCTGGCTCTCAGGTACAGTAATTCGTTCCGCCACTCCATGGTGAGGATGTCCAGATGGTAGATAATCAGACTATAACACGGAAGGTCGAAGTTCGCGACTCGATTTAAAGGAATAGGTCCCCCGGCCCTACCTTTAAGCCCGGTACACACGGACTTGGCGTATGGTTGGTGCTGACTCACAGAGTCTACTTCAGAAGATTTCTATGATCTGGCGTATCTAGGGGAAAACCTTATACAGATTCGTGTGGTCGGCTTTACGCCTGCTTCCGAAATCGTCAAGAAATCGACAAGATATCTTCTGCTAGCTTTATGTCTACAGTTGAAAAGACGTCGGCAAATCATGACTTTGAGAATCGTTCTTGTGTACCGTAATTGGTACCTTACCTTCATCGGTAGCTAAAAACGGAAATGTTGCTAATAGCAAATTTAAAGTTATTAATAAATAAGAATAAGTTACATTTAAAATATGAATTGATATATACAAACAAGTGCCGACTGAAGCGCTACCTAAATAACACGGCCTAACCAACTCAGAAGTGCGTTTCAACAACACGCCGGTTAGCCTGGTTATCGGGTTCCACGAGTGTTAACTTGATTTAACACACGTAACTAGGGATAACTTGATAACACCGACATTGTAAAGACCCTTGTTCTGCGTTTGGTCATGGAACGATGAGGCTGTGAGCCTCCTTCAGTCTGCCATGGCGCACAAGGTTTTGAAGTTATATTAAGCATTGCTAGTAGAAATACACTAAAAAATAAATAAATAAAAAGAAGAAATACTCCTCTACATTTTGCTTGGTTCGGCCGTCACTAACACCGATTGGTCGCAGTATTCTAACTCCATCCTCCGGACGCCCTCACTAACGGTTCTTTTCTTAAAGCATTTCGATAATTGTGGCGATTCAGTATTGGAAAGAAGCACAAATCATACATCAAATCGCTCAGGGAAATTTCTTCTGAGACATATGATATTTGACATTTCTGACAGCTCGACGATTGATATTTCATGAGATATTTGACTTTTTCACGGGTAAGGCGCATCCCTGTCTCCTGCAGCCCTATTACGGTGATTTGTTTTAAACATTTGAGTGCAAAATGCGCGGGAAATTCAAATTGATTTTTGGAGAGTTCCCAATTTTTTCCCCTTACACATTAATTAAAATTCTTACTATACTGTATTTCAAAATTCTACCTGTACCTTTTAATGTTTATTAGTATTTCCTTCAATTATAAAACAATGCAACCATTCTCTTGCATTCCAATAATTTATTAATTTGAATTTCCCGCGCGTATTTTAACACCGTCACGTGACACCTTCGTACCGCGGTATTATAATAATGCCAAACAAATCACCATGATCGGGCTGCTGAAATGTTACCATATGCAACCATATGAAAATCCTCGTTCCTGTTTCAGGTATATTTAGTACAAGAGTCTAGACACCAGACCTCGACATCAGAGACATTCTAAATAACAGCAATCAGCGACTTGACCAACTTGCTGCATAATCATACGACATCGAATCGAACTACTCTCCTATGGCAGAACCGGCCGGGCCAGGCAACACCTAATTGCATTTAGGCGAAAATTATTTGCAACTCTCGCGCCTGCTAACATCTTTTATCCATTATGTTTGTAGTTTATTTTTAAAATTAATTTTTAATAATGTGAAGAAGCTTTAACACTTCGGCTAAATTGTGGATGCGGTGAAACAGCTTAAAATGAAGTTAATGGATAAATATATTATAATAAATTATTATTCGAGTTTTTTTATAATAATTAATTGTCCATTCCTCGCCATCCTTACTGTTTAATTATTGAAAATTAGTGAAGGATTCGGTCCGGTCCAGTCCGGATTTGTGGTCCATGAAATTACCGAACCGAAGACCGAATCGAAAATCCACAAAATCTGTGGGACCGAAGCGGACCACACTGAAAATATCAGCGGACAGGAACTGTTCAGTCCTTGGTCCCTCACTACTACAAATACAATATACATATAGCAGGCTTGTAAGTAGGCAGTCAGTTAGAGGGCAGAGATAAATCTGAATATTGTTCTGGATGGTGCGCCTGTAGTACAATGTAAACAATACCGGCACCTCAGATGCATTGTAAACAGTGAGTGAGAGGTGAGTCAGAAAATTCACAGCCGCATTGAACAAGCTCGAAATGTCTTCATCCAAATGCAAAAAGTACTTCGGCCTTTATGGCCTTCAATGGCACAGTGGTAGCTTGTACGTCTCTACACATCATGCGATCGGTGACCTGTCCTAAGGCGCCCATTCCACCGACCGGTTAGGGCTATTTACAAAAACGGTGACGTGGTAGCAGACATTCAAGACTTAGGTGGCGTTCCACCGACCTCGCATTGCAGAATGCAAATGACATTGACTGAAATTAGAATTTTTCTTTTTATAGAAATCTATTAAAATGTTTGTACTTAACATATCCCATGACGCCATTTTTTTATTTTAGTTTGTTTGTTTGTGATTTTACTGTATGATCATTGATCAATTTTAACTATGGCCTAGAGGAAATTAAACAGTTCCGTCAATTCTGCAATGCGAGGACGGTGGAAACCCCACCTAAGTCTTGAATGTCTGCTACCACGTCACTGTTTTTGTAAATAGCCCTAGCCGGTCGATGGAATGGGCGCCTAACTCAAACAATCAATATAATAAATACAATAATATACATTTGTGATACAAAAATACCGTGGACCCGGTAGGCCGTGGCCCGTGATGGGTCCAAAACAACTGTAGTTATTGTTAAAAATAATAATAATAGTAGTTAATAGTCAATCCAAACAATAATATAGGATGTATAAATAAGGTAGTATAGGGAGCATAATTTCTAATTAGGTATATTTAATTATTGAAGATAGGAACTATGTGAGATAGATATTCTGCATAGTTATTTAGGGAATGGCTAATTAGAAACTGGAAATATTTAATATTTGATAGTAGTTTTATTTCATCTGGTAGTCTGTTGCAAGGTAAGATAGATAAATATGTATGGGCATGTTGGAAATTCGATGTTTGATACTTGGGTATTTTTAGATTGTTATTCACAACTAAGCGAGTCGCCCTGCCATGTTGAATGGAATCGACTTGTCCTTCTGGTGTTGGGTTTGTGATGAAACGATACAGGAGCAATTGTTTAGTATAAATTGATTGTAAAGTCGGGACGATGAACTCGGTAAATAGACCCACTGGCAAAAAGTGGGAGAATCTTGTTATAGTGGGACCCATTTGTAGGAACCTTGAGAGAGCTGAAGCTGTTGCCAGATTCCGCCTCAATACCGGCCATGACTACCTTATGGCCCACCTACTGTATTTTTGCTTTCCAATTTATACGTAGTATAAGGAAAGCTTTGTGATGGTCCAAATTTTCGATTCCGAGATTTCAACCGATTTACACGTTTTGAGGTCCCAGGAACCCAAAAAAGTGGTTTTTACGAAATGTCTGTCTGTCGCTCTGTCTATATGTCTGTCTGTCTGTGCGTCGATTTCCGGGCAAACTACTCGGTCGATTTTGATGAAATTCGGCATGTAGGTTCACAAAAATCATACCTCGGGACCGTTTTTTTAATTTTGGGCTAACTTAATTTGGGGGGGTTTTATTCTCAAAAAACTCCAAAAAACGTCTAAAAAAATTATTTCTCAAAAACGGCTCCAACGATTTCTTTTAAATTCACATACATTGTAGTCGTTATTAATGTTAACGAAATGTGGGGAGTCACTTGCCCCTTGATAGGTTGCTTCTGGGGGTAAAAAAATAAAAATAACTAAATTTTAATGAAAAATGACTAAAAGATATTTTTTCTGTGGAACCGTTCTATCGATGATTTCTACCTTCAGGTATGTTTTAGGTGTTCAATAGGGTAACAGAAACGGACAGGTTGCATTCCCAAAAAAATATTTGCTTCTGTGCAAAAAATTATTTTTTGAGAAATTGTCGAAAATTCCCGCTCCAATGCATTACGTGCCATGTGTCATTGTTACTACTACTACAATGTATTGGTCTGTTCGTTCCAGAATATGCAATTGAGTTTTAAGGGGTTTTTAATATATTGAGGGATCAGAAATTTAACCATAGGGAAATTATTTACTATGAAATTACACATTATGTCTATCTACTAATTTATAAATTGGAAAGCATGTTCGAGTAAACTCGGACCGGTTCTTCTACTTGATTTAGTTTTCTACATTGACAGTTGCTGTTTGCCGTAGTTTGGTCACATAGATCAGAATGCAGTTGTAGTGTTGTATCTTTATCTTTAGGCTGCCCAAATGCCGTCAAGCTGAATGTTATGTATTCCGTCTTGTTTGTGTTTAATGTAAGTTGATTTTCATCTAGCCAAGATTTAACTGTTTTTAATTCCCTTCCTGCTTTGGTGAATGATTCTTCCCAATTCTGTGCGGTAAAGTACAGGACAGTGTCATCAGCAAAGCCCAGCTTTTCGCATTCCAGTTTTAATAAACCATTTATATAAATCAAGAAGAGCAGCGGGCCTAGAACTGTGCCCTGCGGGACTCCGAAATTGACGCTTTCAAACTCGCTGTGTACAGTTACAGGATCGCCATTTTGTGTTCCACTTTATATCACCTGTTGCAGTCTGTCTGTCAAATACGATTTTAGCAAGTTGTAGGAATGCCCTCGTACTCCGCTTAGTTCACGTTTATCAAGTAGTCGTTTATGAGAAACTGTGTCAAAGGCCTTCTGTAAATCTAAGAATATGCAGAGAGGATTGTTTCCGTTGTCTAACCTATTCTAGTAAATAAATAATAAATAAGGACTTTTTTGTACTATTACTAAGCCAACCTAGCGGAGTTAGGGCTATAAAGCCCTCTCTTACACTCAACTAAGAAAGCCCGGGACCGCCTGCTTTACATGCCCTCCGAAGCATGGCCAGAAAATGTAGGGAGTGTAGGACTCGAACCAACAACCTCTAGAGGTTGTAAAGCGTGATCTGATTGGCTGAATGAAGATGTCTCAATTGGCCGATGCTGAGATTGGACGAAGAAGACATGGCAAGTGGCACCAGAAATTTAAAAAATATCGTTGGCGGGAACAAATCCCTCTGATAGACGTTTAGGACACCTACATAGCTACAGGATTTTAGGCACCGATTTCATATGTTGGTAGAGCTATCCTAGGGTAGTCCAATAAAGAGAAGGCTACAATCGGAATGAATGAAAGTTTAATTTGGAACATACATATATTTTTAATTTGCGTGGTTCCTATGCACTAATAGTAGAGTATAATTACAAATGAACAGTTAATAGAACGGACTAATATCATTATTATTTAAATGACAGTACAAAAATATTAACTGAACTGGTGTACGCTAAATAAATTCAATTTGATACATTTACAAAAAACTTACCATAATCAGCGCAAATAATCACAAAACGCTGAGTTGCTAGGACGTTGAGGCACTATGGAGAGCATGGTAAATATTGACAGCAGCTGATTGTGGTACTCCCAATTCTCGCTTGATGGCGGCAGCAGAGTCGCAGACAGAGAGAAAGGACGATAGTGTCGAGAATTTGCGACAAACTCGCAATGCATTGGCGACATTGACGCCAGGCAGTGAGCAGTAAAACTTTAACTTCTGTAACAAGAAACATTTCGAATAGGGCACGGTACACACGGAAGATTCTAACGCCAGTGATCACGAGAAGCAAATGTGGTGGAGCACGAATATGTATTAAAACAAGTAAGTACAAAAGAATAAGTACTAAACGGCATAGTAACTGTTGCCCCACTGGGCTCACCATAGAAATTAAGTTACATAGAATGGCAGGAGCCATAATATCCCTTATGGGTGTAAACTTCTCTTTTTGGTATTTCCAAAACTAGTGTACACGACAGAGACAGATCTCTAAGGTAATAATGGTGAGAAAGTATTATAATTCAATTATGGAAACTTTTTCTAAATACATTTAAGCTTAATATAATTGCCGCCAATTTTAAAGTTCGTGTATCCATAATTGCTACTACACGGGGCAACCTTTAACCATAAGCCAACTATTAGAGATAAGTATCAACGCAAAAAATATCCAAGCCTTAAAACATTGCAGCATAGTAAAATGGATACCGGGAACCAGCCAAAAGCTTGTGGTACTTAGATTGCGTAGACCCCCTAACCAGCGAAATGGCGCACTCATCCTTTGCAAGTCCACAAGCTGCCACATTGATATCGGTTTACAGCCCAGTGATGGGACTACAGAATAAAAGTTGTCTTTAAACGTAACACTGATCTTGTTACTTACTGTTTCGAGAGCAGGAGAAATGTTTTTCCAGTCGGTCACAATCCCGTGGCCTTTTTGGCACTCTTCCTGGGCAAACTGTGCGATGACCTTAGCCGTTTCCTCTGAAATCAAGAACATCACAAATCACTTAAGAGGATATGCGTAGAATATTGGCACCCCAAAATCCGATACCAGTCGTAACCTATGGGTGTGAGACATGGGTTATGACTCAGAAGAGCGAGGAGCTGCTTGAAAGATGGGTGCGAAAGATACTTCGAAAGGTGTATGGACCAGGACAGAGTCAGGGACAGAGGGAGGGACAGAGAGAGGGGCGTATCCGTAGAAACGACAAGCTCTACGAGATATACTGAGAACCTACGATAGTGGAAAGAAAGCCAAAAAATAGGGCTACAAGAGCAGCCTCACACATGGTGTCCCAAGGAGTAACTAAGTAAGTAGTAACAATTACAAATTTACAACATTATATCAGAGCATGTAGCATCCGATACTTAGTATTTATAATTTAATTTACCAGCAAGTTAATAAAAAGAACGAACAGACAGACAGAGAGACAGACCGACCGACAGAGAGATAAGCATTTCGTAAAAAACATTTTTTTTGGTTGCTGGGACCTCAAAATGTGTAAATCCACTGAAATCCCGAAACCGAAAATTTCGACCATCACAAAGCTTTCCTTATATAGTACTACGTATAAATAGGAAAGCAATACATAAAAAAGTACCTTTATCCTTGGTGAAAGCAGTGGCGACATCAGCATGTCGCAGTCTTGCCAATCGCTTCGCCGAGTGCTTCGCCCAGAGGTCTCTATGGCAGCCGACTGTCCGTGGAGCTGCCTTATTCTTGTCATCTTCAATGATCAGAACTGGTCTAGTGAACAGCTCTAGCAACTTAATCGTGGCTTCCTTCAAGCTTGCTTTTATAATGGGTGACCCATTGCAAAAATCTGCAATATAAAGTACTATAGAAAAGAACCGGTCCGAGTTCACTCGAACATGCTTTCCAATTTATCAAAATTATTAGATAGAGAAAATTAGTAATTTTATGGTAAATATTTTTCCTATGGTTAAATTTCCGATATCTCGTCGGGGGGGGGGGGGGGGGGCGGTTGTCCACCTGACGTCACTGGAAGTGAGGTAAATTCTCGATAGGTCAAACAAACACGTTAATTACCACACAGCAATAATGGCAGGGCATGCAATGCATTTGAGCGCGAATTTTCTATCATTTTTTTCAAAAAATAATTTTTTGGGCAAACCAAATATTTTTTTGGGAAAGCAACCTATCCGGTTTCGTTACTCAATTTAACACCTAAAACATGCTTGAAGGTAGAAATCATCGATAGAAAGGTTTCGCATTTTTTAGTCATTTTTTCATTAAAATTTAGTTATTTTTATTTTTTTACCCCCAGAAGCAAACTATCAAGGGGCAAGCGACCCCCCGCATTTTGTCAACATTAATAACGACTACAATCTACGAGAATTTAAAAGAAATCGTTGGAGCCGTTTTTGAGAAATAATTTTTTTAGACGTTTTTTTGGAGTTTTTCGAAAATAAAACCCCCCCAAATTGAGTTAGCCCAAAAAAAAAAAAAATTGTCCCGAGGTATGATTTTTGTGAACCTACATGCCAAATTTCACTCAAATCCACTGAGTAGTTTGCCCGGAAATCGACGAACAGACAGACCGACCGACAGACAGACATTTTGTAAAAACCACTTTTTGGGGTTCCTGGGACCTCAAAACGTGTAAATCCGTTGAAATCTCGGAATCGAAAATTTCGACCATCACAAAGCTTTCCTTATACTACGTATAAATTGGAAAGCAAAAACTATGCTGAGGTGAGTCATACGTCACAGTAGAAGATCTGTAGTTTTTATGGATATCACAACTTTACTTATTCAAAAAGGCGGTTTGACGATTTTTTTTTCTTTTTTTTTTTTCTTTTTAAAGAAGATTAATCGCATACAAACAATTTAATGAATGTATCCAATTGACCTCTGTTGAGTTACAACACGTCTCCGATCGCATGGCTTGTAGAGACTCACGCAAGTAGAAGCACGCTACCACCTTACCAGCGAAATCGATTTAAAATCGTAGCTGCAGGAAACAGACGCAATCATAATACGCAAATGACCTCAATCTACAGAAGAACGGCACAGTTATAAGACTATGTCATGAGCCACCAACAAGCACTGCAGCTACTTCAACTTACGAACCGAGTACGGGGGATTTTAGGACCATAAGTTGTGGTTACTTGCCCAGTTGCGCCCCGGAGAATTTAAAAAAAATGACTTTTAATTGTTTCTATTACTAAGCCAACCTAGCGGAGTTAGGTTAAGCCCGCTCTTACACTCAACCTGGGACCGCCTGCTTTAAATGCCCTCCAAAGCATGGCCAGAAAATGTAGCCAGTGTGGGACTCGAACCAACAACGTTTCGGGTGAAAGTCAGAGTCCGTACCACTACGCTACATGTCTTGCTTGACCTAACCTAACCTAAAACTTACAACTAACAAACCTAACCAATGTGACAAAACACCCACCTGACAGAGTAATCCTATTAATTCCAACCCGCCAACTGACTATATAATCCGCTCCAGGCGAGCTTCGAACTTCCACCTGAAACTTCCATTTGGCGCGCAGCGCTGTCGTGATATCCGGTGTACTAGCGATTTGCCGCGAGCCAATGAACACCAGAGGCGGTGCTGACAACTTAACTGGCGCTGAACTTTTGATAGAAGAACTACTGCTAGGTATTGTCGACACCAATGGAATTTCGCTAGGCTTTGAGCTAAAAACAAACAAAAAATTGTTTTAGATTGAAATAGGAGATGTTGCATATTTTTGGATTATGAGACGATAACAATATATAACGATAACAGTAACAAATATGAAACAATAATCCAACAGGGAGAAGAAGTGACGTTAGTGAAGACCACCGGAAGCTTCAAGCAGAGATTTCCAAATATTTTGTAAACAAAGGGAAATCCGGTATATGTAACGAAATTAATTAATTCTTCGTCAATGGTCCAATGAAGCCGGCCGCCATACCAAGTTGAATCCAGCGGACCAGAGCAGGTTCAAAGCTGCAGATAACTCGGTCGTGTGCACAGTGCGGGTAGGGAAACATGGTAGGACTTGTCCTGGTCACCTCCGAACTAATCGTGTGACTTCACTGTGTTTCCCAAGTGGTTCGGAATCCACTATAATCAGGAGGTCCACTGTCCTATGGGCTGGCATAGGTCAGTCAAGTCGGAGTCGCTCTATGGGCCCAAATATGAGGCCTAAGTCGTTATTAACCCGACGAACACTACTACTGCTACTATGGTCCAATGAAAAATTTCGCATAAAATTTAAGCTTCCTAAGAGAGTCGACTATTTACCCGACTGACTGTTCAATCTACTCTGATTAATGCACTTAATTGTGTTTCTTCTCAAGTAATAATATTTGAGGTGCAAAATGCAAATTTTCTGCAAAAGCTGGTACTTTTTCAAAATTGTTCATAACACCACTGAAATTGACGAAGCAGTAGAATCCGGGAAGGTTGGCCGCGGTTTTTCTTAAAGCGTACTTCCAAACGTTTCGTCAACATCCGCGGCCGGCATCTTCAGTGGACCTACAGATAAGATGCAATCTTAGAAGTCGACGCAAATGACGAAATGAACGCTTTCAGAACGACCATTACCATCCCGGATTCTACTGCTTCGTCACGTAACTCCGGCCGTGAAAGCTTTTGTAATTATACCGCTTTAATTAACTAATTTAGTCACAAAAACACCTAATTCTCATTTTTTTGTAAAACATATGAAACTTTTTACCACAAGATTAAAGTCTTATACACACAGACGATTCTTGCATTCTATGAAACTTTTTACCACAAGATTAAAGTTTTATACACACAGTCGATTCTTGCAGTCGCAATTTGCCAACATCGTTTTCATTGTAGAGCTAGAGCTTGGTGAATGGTTGGCACAAACCCAATTCCACTTCAGAAGATTTCTATGATCTGGTTTACTATGGGAAAACCATGCACTCTCGTGCGGTCGGCTTCACGCCAGCTTCCGAAATCGTCAGGAAATCGACCAGAAATCTTCTGCTAGCCCTATGGCTACAATCGAAAAGACGTCGGCACATAGGGACTGCGAGAATCGTCCTTGTGCACCGGGCCTTGCCATGGACATTGAGTGACTCCCAAACTACTCTTTTATAGAAAATAAATACATAAATAAAGAAAACTTACACAGCTTTAGACACTGCAGTTTCCGGTACCACCTCGTCTTCACTACTGGAATCAACAACAACAATCCGTCGCCTCTTCTTTTTGCCACTTTTTTGCTTACTACTCGGCGGCGTCTCCATTCGTCTTCGCTTTCTTCTCCTATCCAAAATCAATTCAGCCAGTTCCAAGGCAGACAAATCGTTATTTTCTTCTATTGCATCGTCCACGCAAAACGAGTCCTGAAACACAATAAAATTAATTTTGTTCTAATCCTGAGCAAATTTAGCAGAATTAGAGGCATTCCATTAGAAGGCCCGGGACCACCTGCTTTATAAGCCCTCTCCGGAGCAAGCCCAAGAAATGCAGGATTCACAAAAGAGCTTTTTGGTCGGACTTCGCAGCACAACACTACATGAACTCCATCATCATCATCATCATCAAACATGAACTCCAGTTGCCCGGAACCTCTACTTCTTCCTGTCCCGCCGCTGGTAATCATTCAGCACTCTTTCAGGCTTCAGTCCCACCTCTCGGAGATCGCCCTCAATCTGGTTTCTGCGTCTCTCCCTCAGTCTTCATTCCTTTGTGTACCATTTATTTCTTCTTTCAGTCACTTCATTACGCAGCTGTCATCCTCTTTAAGTGCCGGAAGTACCCTGCCCGCTGTACCCTCCTCCAAAATAACGATACTTCCCCATCATCAATAATCAGCTAGTGATATGTCAGGAAATGTAGTAGTAGTAGTACAGACTCCAACTTTCACCCCGAAATGTTGTTGGTTCGAGTCCCACGCTACATTTTCAGGCCATACTACAAATGTAAAGCAGGCGGTCCCGGGTCTTTCTAGTTGAGTGTAAGAGAGGGCTTTATAGCCCTAATTCCACTAGGTTGGCTTAGTAATAGAACAAAAAGTCAATAGCATATGTGAGCTACCCCCACTCCGGTCTCTCCAATTTTGAATATTCAACAATTTCTTCCTAGGTCTTCCTCTTCTTCTATTTCTTCCTCCAGCCATTTTCAATTTGAAATGCGTGTCCAAGCGAATGAAGCCTACCTCTCAGTTAATGGATTTCCACCCCGAATTCTCTTTTCATCACTTCACTTCTAATCCTAGTCCTTTATGTCTTCTGACGGTACCTACCCTTTCGTAATCATCGTCATTAGGATCATACTGGCTGCAGACTGGAAAGTTGGGCGTGACAGCTTGTGGTATTTTAAAGCCGCCAGCTACAACAGGAGGGCTCCTCACTGTAGAAAGATACCTGAAAATTAAGAAATTCCATTTTTAGCGGTTGCATAGGTGATGCCAGTACCTTAAGCATCGTTGAATGGTACAAGCGCCTAAGATGAAGTTCATCTGAACAGCCCGCCAGAAGAAGGGATACGATTAGGAATGAAGTGATGAGAAGAGAGTTCAGTGTTAAGAGTGTACAGCCCGTAGGAAAGTGGCAGCCCGAAATTAAATACTTTTTATTTTTTATTTAATTAACTAAGCGTGTTATTAAAGATTCGGCTCATCAAAGTTGTAGAAGATAACTTCATGCATCAAATTATAAGATATTTTTAGTTTTCGAAATTGTAGGTTTTTTATAAAACCGATAATACGTGAAAAGTTATTGTTTATAATATATGTTTATGAAAAAACTACAATTTCGAAAATTAAACATATCTTATAATATGATGCATGAAGAAGTCTTCTACAACTTTGATGAGCCAAATCTTCAATAACATGCTTAGTTAATTAAATAAAATATAAAAAGTATTAAATGTCGGGCTGCCAATTTCCTGCGGGCTGTACACTCTTAAAAAACTATTGGGAGAGGATAGCAAAGAGACTGGAAAGGTTTGAGCAACCAATAGTAAACAGCAGGAGAGGCTGGAGAAGTGGCTGGAAGAGGAGATAGGGGGTACACGAAAGAGAATCAAGGAAGATATTCGGAAATCAAACTGTAGACGATCTCAAGAGAGTGAGACTGAAACCAGAGGAAGTGATAGGGGAAGATGGGAGAAAGTGAGAGGACAGGAAGGAGTAGAGGCTTAAAATCACAGGAAATATCGATCATAGATATCATAAAATAGAAGAAAATTTCCTCTAAATTTTGATGCAAATTATTCGGCCGTCACTATCAGAGATCGGCCACAGTTTCCAAACTTAATTTATAAACAATAACTGACACTGAGACTAAGAATTGCCAGTAGGAGTTCCTCTGGCTATTTGGTGTTTGTAACGGTCACATACTGTAAATCCAAAGACTACTGAAGCTGAAAACCGAAGTAACTGGCCTTCCTGCTTTTTTTACGCACCTTGCGGTCATATCCACGTCAGGAGCCTGTGTGGGAGCTATTCTCTCGTCCAAAAAGCTGCTATCCATCTCGTCAAGGTCACTGTCGTCTTCGTCGTCTGAAGATGCTGCTCCATCGTCATCTGACAATTCTGCCTCCCTCACTATAAACTGGTTGCTCCTCTTACGCCCCTGAAACAGGCAATGAGAGAACCATGAGTGTTGAAAGTAAGATTCTAATGGCGGTTCCCACCAAGTGAATTCAAGGTTCTAGGAATGTAGGGTCTAGAACCCTCAACACAAGGTCAGTAAATTGAATTCTTTAAAGTGCTTAGTATTGTACCCACGACGTTGTCCTATTATTTACTTCCTCTCTCCTGGACCATACGCAAAACAGGATGTTATCGGAGTCTCTTTTATCAATTGGAGCCACTAATCAATGGAGTTGGCTAGTAAGGGAAAGAAATATACATATATTAACTTACCAAGCGCTTTTTCGTTTTCTTCCGTGGCGATGCTGTTTCCTTCCGAGCAGGCTGTCCAGTCACAACCTTCTTCTCAAAAAAGTCATCACTGTCGTCACTACCCCACACATCAAAGTCCACTCCACTTTTAGCTGATTTTGTCGAAGTTTCCGCAACCCTTTGATTTCGCTCAAATTCTTCAACAGCCCTTAACGCAGCCAAAGCATCGTCGCTCAAATTTCCATCAGAATCTATTGTTGCTGTTGACGTTCCCACTTTACGTGCCCTTTTCTTTTCTTTGAAACTAGACCTGTTATCTTCTTTAACAGTCCTTTCCTCTTCCTTAGTGCTTGTAGAAGGACGACTTTTAGATATCGGCGTACTTTGCTTGTTTGCATCAAAGGTTGAACACGTCAAAAAATCAGCCAAATCATCGGGAATACAGTCGAAAGTGGCAAAAACATCGTTGTCACTCGATGCAGATTTAGTAACCGCATTCACAGGCGATTTAATAATTTTTTTCTCCTCAGTGAAAGAACGTCGCAATGAAGCCGAGCTATTTTTGGGGGTAAATAGGGATTGGCTTTGACTACTGAGAACTTTTTTTCGTTTTCGGGTTGGCTTCAAAATAGACAACAATGACGGGCTTTTTGGTTTGTTTGCTGTTGACAATATCCAGCCGGCGCCATTTGGTGGTTTATCAGATGTTTGAGACGTTATCGGCCTCACGATGGCAACTCTGGGTGGAGTTTTCACTGCATTCTCATTTCTTGCAAATAATTTATCTCTGTATGTGGCTAAATTTTCACCGAACGGCATTGAATCATCGCATGTTGCAAGAGAAGCTTTTCGAAGCTCGGTGTCATTTTCAGGCTTTCTCACTTTCGAACAATCTAGGTAAGTAAAATCATGATCAGTCCCAGTTACTACAATATTGTTTTCTTTATACTTGTTTGGTGCCCTTAGAATGTTCCCTTCTATATTTAATTTTGAAGCTACGGTAAAACCTCCAAGCTCCCGTTTTAAATAATTCTCTTTATTTATTATCTCATCCCTTGATTTTTGCTCCTCTGCAAACAATTTTGAAGGTACAAAAAAATCTTCATCGTCTTCAAGCATTTTACTACACTCGGATATTGCCCTATCATTGTCTTCCCTTTCCTGTGCAATCAATTTAGAAGGTATAACGAATTCATCATCGCCTTCAAATAATTCTTCATCCGTTTTAGCCGCATCCAGCTTCTCATTGACCTCTTTACCTTTTTCTAATAACTTACAAGGCACAAGAAGATCATCGTCGTCGTCAAAAACATTATCACATTTTTTGTTTACTATTAGAGCTCGAAGAGGCGTTGAATTGTTCTCCAAACCTACAGACGACGGTAATTGAAATTCATCGACAAAATGCAAAACTGACGGGCTGATACGTTCAGGAGTGTAAATTTGAGTTTTATCAGAGCTATCAACTTCACTATTTTCCTTCAATTGCTGAGTTTGCATAATTTTCAGTTCTTTCTCAGCTTCCAAAAATAAATCATCATCACTATCAGATAGAAGCCCAAATATTCCTTTAGTTGTTTTAGAATCGGTTGTATTAGACATTGCTGTTTCAGCGAAATTTAGACTCTTTCGAGCAGAAAAAGGCTTCTCCACTTCACATGATACTTCTTCACACAATATAAGGGGAACTATTTCGTTGTCTTTCGAAAGAAGTTCATGGGTAGTTTTCAAAGGATGGCGGCGATTTCTTTGCAATACATTAAATACAGGAGATCTTTGCAAGTCGATTCTGTTGTGATATTTTTGAGACACTTGAAAAATAGAAGATGTGCAATCAGATTGGGTAGTTGGCTTAACTTTTGCTGAAGACGAATTGGAAAGCCTATTTTTCTTTGTTTTTCGGGATGGACGACGATTTACTTTAAAAATAGGTGAGGACGAACCATCATCGTTGCTTGGTTGCTTTATCAGACCACTACTCTCTATTTCAGCCCCAATAGAAGCATTATTAACCACTTTATCAATATGTATAGATGTATCTTCAAAAGCTAAAGTAAGAGAGGTATTTGGCAATGACTTTTCAACTAAAAGCGGAGGAACTACATCACCCTTACATTCAGCAACCATTTCAGTGTCAGACGAAACACTTTCTTGTGCTATTCCGATAGGATTAACATGTTTTGCTTTAAATGATGCAACAATTCCCAAAGCTTGCGTTACGGTTACCATACTAACTTCGCAGTTGTTTGTATTTACAGTACTTTTGTTACACGATTCATTATGGGGCTTTTCAGTAACGCTATCACGGATTAAACTTCTAGGAGTATTTTCATCTCTTTTGGCCTCTTGGACAATGTGAGTCAATCTAATATCGTCCAAAAAGGCATCTTCACTATCGTCCATTTTATTTCTGTCAAGGCAATTAGACCCTACTTTTTCCGCTAACGCTTGCAAATTCAATTCATTCCTTTCCGACATAAATGATGTTTGGGGTCGTATGAAAACATCAACGTCATCATCAGTGAAATGATTTACAACAATATCAGTCTTTTCTGCATCTTTAGGTAATACTAATTCAGATTTTCCGTTGCTTTCAGACACCAAGTTCCCTTTCAGATCTGCGTCCAAGCGAGTCGACTCAACACAGTTGCCTAAAGCAAACTCGTCTTCATTTGCTGTAGCAGCAAGTTCTATTTCGGAATCTTCGCGGCACAATTCAGAAATTCTAGAGTTTTCAGAGTGATCAGATGTGGTGTCGCAATTGTTAATCACAGGAATAACAGGTTCTTTACAGGGTACCTCATTTTGCTTTGTCAATACACTAACGTCGTCATCTTTTAAGCTGGTATCCCATAAATCATCAAAACCTGTAATTTGCTTTGAAGTCTGCACAGTTACGGAACGATTAACGCTAATAGACGAAAAATATTCTTCACGGGATATGGGAACAGCCCAAAAACTCCGCCTAATTGGTGAATTCACATCTAATGGCCCATTTTCTGTATCAAAACCATGAAGCCAATCACATTCGGAGGATTCTCTCCAAGGATTACCAATTATTGGCGTAATTTTATTTCTTTTGTAACCATCTGCAATGCGAACAGTCTTAAAATTTTTCGCAGCCAATTCCATCAACTCATCTATTGATAACGTGTCCAATATATCACAAGCGTTACTATTTAGTGGTAGACTAACTGCAGCGAATTTAGCTGCTAATTCGTTTGCTTCGTTTAGCAGAAAACCATCACAAGAGTTTGGCTGCGATGATTCGCTGTCATCAAGACTAATAACAGGAACTTCTACTCTACTTTCTTCTGTAACATGCGTTTCACGAGCAATATTCTTGATGTTTGAAGCTTTCGTAGGGTCCTGTCGCACATTACCATCTTTGAATAGTTGAACTGCCCCTGCAGCTTCAAACAACGATCCAGAACTGTCATCTTGACTTTCAACTAGTTTACCCTTGTTTTTCTGCCCCTGACTTAACGCATATCTTATGTCATATTTTTTGCTACTTTGTGAAGGGTTTTGTGGGTCGTTTTTCCGTCTCTTGCTTGGTGGCTTTTGGGGAGTTTGTGAGGGCAGAAACTGTTGTGCAGGATCCTTTTTCCGCCTCTTACTTGGCGGCTTTTTCGGAGTCTCTTCAGATTTTGTCTTCTTTTTGCCCGGCGTTTCTGTAGGCGCTTTAAGGAACATTTCCTGACATACAGGGTCTACACCTCTCGGAAGTAAGCGGGGACTGTTTGGGTATAGAGGCAGATTGTTCATTCCATTCGAAAGTTTCTTGCTCATTGTTTTGGCCTTGGCAAAACCAACATTGTAGTCCTAAAACAAAACAACTTGAATAATGTCGATGTTTAAATAAGTCACCATAAAACTGCTACGAATACACTGAACTTTATCCAGTAAATAAATATATAGTATAAATATATAGTAGCACCTTTTTTTTGCACTGTATGGGTTGTCCTTTAATTTTCCCCACAAATACCTGTATCATAATAATCCAAGTAGAACTTACCTGATATTCTTTGCCTTCCGTGACTAAATTCACAACTCGACCTTCTCTTTTCCGACCTGTACGACCAGCCCGTTGCACCTGCGTGTTAGAATTTTTGCTGGCATCGAAATTGATGATTAAATCTACTTCACCCACGTCCAGCCCTTCCTCCCCTACGCAGGTCGCTACTAAAGTGTTGTACACCCCTGAAAAGTATAATATCCTAGTCACCCCTCGATCACACCAAAATCTTTTAGTTTTTAGTTATACTATTTCATACATAACACAAGGTATTTTTTATTAACTTTTGTTATTGTAATCTCCTTCTTCAAGTTATAGCCGGCTGGCTGGTTAGTAGCAGCATGTGGCATCGATGACACCACTCCCCTCGATCCTGGTAGCCCCCCTCTTCAGCTCCACGTATGTAATGTCTCCATGAATCTGATAATTCAGTACATTTATGGCCCATATCGTTTAAATGCAAAAAATAACTGCATCATAACCATAAAATAAAAAAAATAGATCATGGTGCTGGGCATGAAATAGCCTTCTATAGCTTTGGCAGACTAAATCTTTGAAAACTCGAGTAGAAAATTTAATTTAAAAAAAACTTAAAGCATTTTTGTAAAGGCTTTTTTATGGCCTACTCTTTGCAGTCATGCCAGCGACCCCATTTATTATGTGGACATTGTTGGTAATGTTTCCGCATTAAATTTAGCAATGGCAACTTGGTACATGCACCTGATGTCAACCTATACCGGTTACAGACGAAAATGGTCAAGCTGAGACAAGCTTAACATTGACACATTGAAACAGGCGTGAGGCAGACTTAACCATAACATATATCAATTAAACTGCATAGTACTCTTTCCCTGTGAACTGTTCCTACAGTATGTCCAGCTGGGATTTATATTAATTGATTGATTGGATTTTTACCAGTTCTGAATTTCCGCATTACTTCCAATTGCGCACTTTGCTTCAAACCACGACTAGTCGATCCCCCAGTTGAACTGCTTTGACCAATAAGAATCATTGGTTTTACCAACGGTCGAAAACGGTTTAGAAAATTGCAAATTTCCCCTGTACACGGCCGTGACTGAAACAATAAAAGCAAAATCTTAGTTTTTCACTGAAAGCTATAGTCTAAACGTATTGAAACGCCAACGCCCATACCAAGTTGAATCCACCAAAACAGAGCCTGTTAAAAACTGAAGCAAACATGGTAGTGTACATTGTCAGACATGAAAACGCGCTTAGGCAGTCTAAGTACGTGTCAAGTCCTGACAGGGTTGCTTAAAAGCAGAAATCTTCTATCGAAGATTGGCAATTGGGGCTCTGGAGACTGCCACTCTGAAGAGGGGAGTCGTGCTCTTGCCAAGCCACTGCCTCAGGTTTTCTAACCAGGATGTTAATTCTTCTGCAAGGAGACTCTTCATGCAGAAAGCGATGCTTTTCGTTCCTCATCACATGGTCGAAGTATGTGAGTTTTCGTTTCCGCAGCAACTGCATACCCACATGAATGCGCATATTAAGAGGTAATCGAAGGGGGAAACCCTTAGAAGTGTAGAAACCTAAGTTAAATCTCATGAAAGATCATAGAACTGTGAAAAATCACATCGCTGAACAGAAAATGCTCCTCTATATGTTGCTACACTCGTATGCCGTCTATAACACAGATGGGCCACAATTCTTTAGGTTCATTTGTACAACGGGAGGAAGGAATCAAAAAAGTGCGGCAAATCGGTGTTAATGATATATCAAAAAGTATAAGGAGTATGTCTTCCAAAGGGTGCGACATTTTTATAGCTCTACGACCTATTAAAAACCTATTAGGGGCCTCTATTTGGCTCTAGAAAAATATATCGTACCTTACAAAAGACAATAACTTTGGTGGCCTGATTTTTGTCGGACCACGTGCCAAAATGCTCCGTGACGATCTGCTCGAGAGTAACAAACTTCGGGTGGCTGTAAACCAGGGGAGGCAGAGAGCCGTTCGTTTGGGCGTCCAACTCGTCCTGCAGTCTAGCCATCGACACGTTCGGGTCAAACGCTACATCTCGGTCCTTACCGATGTAGTCTTCAACTGCAGCGGCCAGGGCTGCAAACTCTGCATCTTTCGCAAGACGGCTATGCACGTTATTGGTAGCACCTTCCCCGGACTTTATTCCTAAAAATAAAGTGATTACTTTTTAAACAGTCCAACCCTGTTATGGTTTGGGCTGGCAATTACAGGCAGCACCACCTCCTGCCTGGGCTCGCCCATTTTTTCTAAAAGGTATACATACTAGAAAAAGCTATCGCTGCATTATGTTAAGTGAAAAGCCTTTTTCTCGCCCGATGAGAAGACGTCCGGAATGGTCCAGTGGAAAATAATCTTACCTAAAAGTTTGCCTAGGAAGCTGCGAAGCCCGTGGACAACGAGCTCTTCAGATGCTTTCAGCAGCGAAATAGCTACCGAGAAATTGGACAGGACCAAGCCCCGCTGATCAGAGCTTACACTAGGATTCGATAAAAACTGTTTTTGTTTCAAAACCAACTGAAAAATAAATAAATAGCAGTCAGGACAGGCAAAGTCAGCTTTCAATACCCTTTTTTTAGGCGCGGTTTCCACCGACCTCTAAGTGCAAAATGCACACACGGTGACGTGGTAGCAGATATCACTAATAAAGGCGAGGTTTCTACCGACCTCTCATTGCAGACTGCAAATGACATTGACGGAAATTTTTGTTTTACTCTATGCCATAGTTAAAATTGATCAATGATAATGAGTAAACAAACAAACAAACTAAAATTAAAAAATGGCATCATGGGATATGTTAAGTACAAACATTTTAATAGATTTCTATAAAAAGAAAAATTCAAATTTCCGTCAATGTCATGTGCATTCTGCAATGAGCGGTCGTCGGAAACCCAGCCTAAGTCTTGAATGTCTGCTACCACGTCACCGTATGTGTATTTTGCACCGCGCCTAAAGAATAATTTGACTTAAGTCAATGAGGCAACCTCCTCAGAAACCTCAGAACCTCCTAGAATAATCTGGACATGATGGACTAGATCTACACTTGTCTGGGGCATCATGTTTCTATCACTAATTGCCCATGTACTTCCTTCCGTCCTATTGTCAAACTGTCGCTCTGTTAGGAAATAAACTAGAATTACACTTCTTCGATTATCTTCGATATAGTTGATAATGAATTAGGTCGGCAGTTGGCCATTTCAGTTGTATCTCCAGTTTTCAAAATAGGTATGATAATGGCTTGTTAGCACAGACCGGGGAATTTAGCTCCAGAGATAGTTTTGTTGATGTGAGTCAGCTGCTTCAGTATATGAAGTTGAAGTGTTTTTATAATGCGCGCTGTAAGGCAATCAATTACAGCGGAGGCGTTGGTTTAAAGTTCCCGTAAGATTTTTGCTTTCCTATTCATACGTAGTATAAAGAAAGCTTTGTGATGGTCGAAATGTTCGATTTGAAGATTTCATTGGATTTACCGGTTTTGAGGCACCAGGAATAAAAAAAGTCGTTTTTACGAGATGTCGCTCGGTCTGTTAGTTCGTCGATTTTTAGGTATACTACTCGGTGGATTTAAATGAAATATGGCATGTTGGTTCACAAAAATCATACTACTGGACCATTTATTTATTTTTTGTAGGTGCTAAATAAAGTAACAAGCCTGAATAGGTTGCTTTCCCAAGCAAAGTTTTGGTTTTGAATAAACAACTACTTCGTAAACAAATTATGGATAATTCCTGCCCCAATACATTGCATACCCTGTGATTATTACTGTGTTGTTATGTATTGGTCTGTCCCTCTGTACTTACAGAAAACGAATTAAGCGCCCCAAAACTGCCAGTGATGGCTTTAGCTTGGACAAGATGGCGCAAGTATTTATCGGCCACAGCCAGTAACTGGTCCCGATACTGAATGATCTTCGAGTCCAGACTGACGACCACAGTGTCCACCTTACGTCCGTGCAGATACTTCTTAATATCCGCATCGTCTTCGGTGCGCAGCTCCAAATGAGAGATTAGCAAGTTTTCTATCACCTAAAACAATTCAATTATAATTATCATAATCTATGATCAGTTATTATTTATTATTTATTAGCCTTCCGCACTCCTACCTGACTGTCCGTCAGAAGTCTTACTTTACTAACTACTTTACTTTACTTTATCCAATGCCAGCTCTTGGCTTCTCTGCCATACGCCGACGAGCCTCCCAGTAAAGGGGTTTCTGTCTTGGTTGTTGGAGAGGGCTGCGCAATCCTGATGGTGTAGACCGTCCATCCTCCCAGAGTTGCAAAGGGGACAGGTGTCCGAGTCTACAACCCCGATCCGGTGAAGGTCCGCTTGCAAGTAGTCGTGCCCAGTACAGAGTCTAAATTTTGCGACTGCATCAGCCCTCGGTAGATCACGCGGTATGGGCTGCTGCTATCGGCCTGCTGGGAAACGAACGTGCAGACGCTCTAGCGAAGGAGGGCACTCTCTTACCTCAACCCAATAATGACGTATCACTGACATCAGCCAAGAACACTATAGAAACCGCAATTAAAAAACAACATAGGAAAACAATTGAAGATGCAGGCGGCGGGGAAACAGTGGGAACCACTCGTAAACCGTCAGAAGTCAGTCGAGGAGACTATTGGCCAGGGAATAGGTCATCAAAAAGATCATATGCGCACCCCGAATAATTGGCTTGCATGCTACGGCTAAAGATTGATCGAAGTTAGGCTTTATTAGAGTTAATAAGAGTCCCACTTGGCTGAGTGCGCTACCTTAAGTCAGTTAATTTATTGCAAAACCTAACTGATCGTCTACGCAGTGACAGACTAAATGACGGAAGCGGTGTTAGTGGGCTGCCCGACAGTGTGGTAGTAGGTTATGATGACTACGCAAACTTGGTTAATTCATGCTTATGCTTGTTTTATTGGGTCAATTCAGCCAACGCCAGTCCTTGGCTGGTAGGCAATTTGACGCCGTGCCACACAGTAGAGCTGAGCCATTCCCTGTTGTGTCGGTTTTCCACCTCAATGACAATGCAGCTGAATAGGTTATAGTCCAATGATGCAACCAATAACTATTGGCTTTCCCACGAATCTATGAAGCTCCTAATGCCATTTCTTCAATTTTTATTAGCAAAAGCAGACTTACCGCTTTGACGGCAGCTATGTCATCTCCAGGTGTAGCGGATAGGGCAAGAACTCGAAAATTCCGGTTAAACGGCTTTAACGACTTGACAGCCTGGCAGTAAGCCTGATTTCCCAGTGCTTTGTGAGCCTCATCTATAACCACGCAACGAATACTCTCAGGGGACACTAATCCCCGTCCTAAATCGTTATTGAACACTTGTGGTGTTAGAAAGAAAATCCGCCGGTTTTCCCAGTGCTGCTTCCGCTTCGCCAATGATATTGTACCTAGAATATATTAATATAACTAAACCGACAGAGGCAAATAAAATAATAATGATATTTTGTTTCATTGCTGAGCCAACCTAGAGAAGTTAGGGCAATGCATCCATTTCTTATACTCGACTTGCGTGCACAGAAAATGTAGCAAGTGTGGGACTCGAACCAACAACCTTTCGAGTACTTACATCGCGTGTCCAGGGAAACACACCTCAATGGGTTGTCCAAAAATGAGCAGCTTGGACGGCTTTGTCATTCGCTTCATGCAGGTCGGTAATCGTGCAGGGACCAGATGACAGTAGTTGCCAGCGACGTGGGTCTCCTGAACAGCGCTAAAGTCACACCGGACTTCGGCAGACCTCTTCGGCAAATGGCTATTATCAGCTATAGCTATCAACTACAGTTCCTTATTATATTAAGTATGAATTGCTCAGTAGTTTCCAATTTTAGCAAGGGAAAACCCGGATTCTGCTACCCTCACGGGGCAATAACCCTTGAGATCTAATTATCTCGCGGGCTTATGGGCTATTGAAATGTAACTGCAGCAGAAATCGTCAGTGGTAGATAAATGATGTATTAAGTCAAGTCCACTGTGAATACGGCTCATCAGCCCACATCCACTCCTAAAGAAAGTATGTGGTGCTAATTGACAACTTTCCCATATAATTACCTGCTGTGAATTGGTTGTGAATTCCTAATTATCTAATAGAGCATCCTCGCTCTGAGTGTTGATTAGTTGGCTTGGGTAGAGCATTCTATCTCGCCATAAATAATTTTTGAATTTAGAGCAACTTTAGTTGATCATCTACAACCAATAGATAACTGCTAACTGCCAACTGACCAACAGCTATTAATTTTTGCATTCCAATTTATACATAGTACAAGAAAAGCTTTGTGATTGTCAAAATTTTCGATTCCGAGATTTCAACGGATTTACACGTTTTGAGGTCCCAGGAACCCAAAAAAGTAGTTTTTAAGAAATGTCTGTCTGTCTGTCGCTCAGTCTGTTCATCGGTTTCCGGGCAAACTACTCGGTCGATTTTGATGAAATTTGGTATGTATGTTTACAAAAATCATACCTCGGGACCATTTTTTATTTATTTTGGGCTAACTCAATTCTGGGAGGTTTTATTCTCAAAAAACTCAAAAAAAGACGGCTAAAAAATTATTTCTCAAAAACGGCTCCAACGATTTCTTTCAAATTCACATATTTTGTAGTCGATCTTAATAAAAAACACCTCAATTTTCATGAAAAATGACTAAAAAATATTTTTTCTGCGGAACCATTCTATCGATGATTTCTACATTCAGGTATCTTGTAGGTGTTAAATAGAGTAACAAAACCGAACAGGTTGCATTCCCACAAAAAGATTTGATTTTGTGTAAAAAAAATTTTGTGAAAAAATTATGGATAATTCACGCTCCAATACATTGCCATTATTAACATAGGAAAATTATTCACAATGAAATTACTCATATTATCTATCTACTAATTGAAAATTGGAAAGCATGTTCGAGTAAACTCGGACGTGTACTTAATTCTACTTCATTATAATTATCAACATTGCTATTTCGTCGTGACAGAATTAAAAAAATAAAAATGATACTACTACATGTGAACAATTAAATAACAGATATCTCTCCCTGCTATATTTAATTGCCCTTGGACTTGCCAGAAATATTAACTTAACATGCTTCTCTTCATAGGTTAATCACAAGCGTTATTTTTGGGAATTGACAACCCAATAAGAGGAGGGCATTTAGCCATATTGTTTTTACTTTATTTGTGTGAAAGTTTTAGAGGGCATATTATTAATAACATAATATAAAGTAGGAGAAAAATTAAACTTACCATTAAGTTCCGCCGTGACTTTTTGCGGTATTCCCATAACATCGCAGCAGGCTTGTACTTGTTGCGCTACGAGAGGCTTCGAGTGAGCCATAAAAACAACTTTATGGCTCGGATACCATCTATGAAAATTGTACATTAAGACCGCTGCTATGAAAGTCTTGCCCAGGCCTGAAATTAACATTTACCATTTATTGCAGGGCACCACAAATTTCTCCTAGGGTGATGCAGTAGAAAAAGTAAAGTAAAAATTTGATATTCATATATTTAAATCGTTATTAGAGGACCTAGAAAAACTGCTGGACTTGGCGGGATTCGAACCCACGATCTAACCCGGGCGTCGTCTTAACCACTGGACTTTTATTTATATTTATTTGTCATTTCATTGCATATTACATATGTTATAAGAGAGGGCCATAGAGGGCCTGATGGCCGCTAAGGTGGTCTTTGCCAAAATTAAAGCCATTAGACATTTATTTATTTAAGTAATACGCCGATGACAGCGGTAAACCTCTGGATGGCTTGAGCTACTTCGGGCCTGGTGAGTTCAACCTGCTGACGATCGCTGCCAATGGGACCAAGTTCGTTGCTATTGGTCAGCGGAAGCAAGAAGCGGGCGGAAGGACGACACCAGGCTTGGAGGGGCTGAAGAAATCAATCAAATACACAGAGCCAAACTGGGCGAAAATATTCAACATGCATATTATGCAACAACAAAATAAAAATTAAATGAATTAAACATTTATAAATATAAATAAAAAAATGTGCTGCCATTATTTGGATTTAATTTTTGAACTACTTACAACAAAGGTTAATTATGAACACGTATGAATGATGAAGATTATTAAAAAAAATTACGAGTGTGTCAAGAAAGACTGAGCTTCCATGACGCCGACCGCTCCCGCCCCCCCCCCCCCCCCTCCAACATAAACAAATTACTTACCAGTGGGTAAACTGACTAGAGTATTTTTGAACAAAGCGTTGGTAACAATGTTCTTTTGGTAATCCCTGACGGGGTAATTTATAGGGTAAATCCATTCTGTCGACGTGGTCAAGTCGAGACCGTCTGCTTCCTCTTCCGCGTCAGTTGACCCAGCCTGATTCCCAACAATTGTTTCAGGTACACTAAAAAATATGAAAATATTGATTTTATTTTCACAGGAAGATGAAAGACAACCGGACGCCCCAATTTACGACTTTTGTACGAAGTCGATTGTATGTAATAAAGTAGGAGAAATTTCCTTCTGCAATTTGATAAGGAGGTGTGTGTGTGGCAGCCACTAAAACTATTTAAAACCAGTCTTGGACGGGGCCGTAGGACTAACGCTGACCTAACCTTTCGCTCTTTCAGACCTTCAGAAAACTGAAGCCAAACGATGTAAATGCAGACTGTATACTAAGTAGAGGAGCATTTCTCATATTTTATGGCCTCTCATTTAAATATGCCTCAATCATCAGTATTTAAAGAAAAAAGGGTAACATGGGGTGGGCCTACGTTCCTATGTCAATTTTAAATACCGCAATCATGCTGGGAAATTCACCCTTTTTAAACGTTGGGTAAGAACAAATGTATCTTTTTATTACTATTGTAGTATAGTAAAATACTCGGGAACTATTTAATCATTTAAATTATAAATAATGGAGTTTTTTAGTCTGTCAACGAAAGGTGTAGGAACACCGACAAATACAATCCGCTATTATAAAAACATTAAATTCTTCTTACCTTTGGTCATCGCCCCATTCTTCAATTAACAATGCGTCATCATCACCATTCATTTCTATGTGCTATTAATTATTGATTGTCCTAAAATAATATGAATATAACGCATGTTGGCCTTTGTTTATAAACATTAAAAGGCAAATGGCAATGGCGATTGGCGGTTAAATTTAATGTAGTGGAACTAGAAGAGTAATCCTACGACTAACCGCCCAAATTTAAAACATAAATTAAATTAATCAATTATTATTGCTTCCCTATTTATAAGTTAGTCGTTAGTATAAGGTCAAAATTTCGATATTTCAGTAGATTAACACGTTTTCAGCTCGCAGGAATCAAAAAAGTTTTTTTTTTTTTTACGAAATGTCTGTCTGGTCGTCAATTTGTGGCTTAACTACTCAATGGATTTAAATGATATTGGGCATGTATTTAACTTAATTTTGTGGGTTTAACCGTAACCCTAACAAAAACCTCCAAAAAAGTAAATACTAAAAAAAAAAATATTTTCCGAAATGGCTGCAGTTTTCTTTTAAATGCATGTGCATTGTAGGTAGTCGTCATTAAACCTTATAATAGGCCTATAAAAAAATCAAATAGGCTTGCCCTTTGATAGTTTGGATCACAGAATATGGTACTATAATAGCCTATATTTGGTTTGGATCTGGGGACAAAAAAATAAAAATGTCTCAATTTTCATGAAAAAGGACAGTCAACATCAGCGGTCGACATCTTCAGTGGAACTGCGTAGACTTCTAATATTGTATCTCGGAGGCTCAGCAGCAACGGTTGCTTGATTGGTTGACCACATGTTCATTGGTTAACGGCAAGCGTTTAAGAAAGTAGAAGTAGAACAATAATTAAGAACTACAATCGAAATGTTCCAGTATTTATTTGCATGTCTCACTCTCAATACAGTAATATCATAATTTATTTGAGGTTGGGTTGCCATCAACTAATAATGAAACATGGTTCCTCCAGCAGCCTGATCATGGCGATTATAATTAATACCGGTATTTATTTAATCCCCTGGTATTAAAAATATAAACAAACAAATTTTGAATAGCACTTTCCATTATAAAATTATCTTGTTTACATTTTTAATACCAGGGGATTAAATAAATACCTGCATTATAATCGCCATGATCAGGCTGCTGGTATTAAAAATGTAAGCAAGATAATTGTATAATGCAAAGTCCTATTCAACACTTGTTTGTTTGCATTTTTAATACTAGGGAATTAAATAAATACCGGTAAATAATCGCCATGATCAGCCTGTACAGGTAGGCTAATAAAATAGGTCAATAGTGGGCAAAGAACTGGGAGTCATTCGCATATAGAACATTTTACGGTCGCTTCGATAGAAGTATCCAAAGCATTGCATCATTGAATATACACACATACACACGCTTTTCATGAGTCCATTGCCCGTTTTCAAACTTCTCACAATTGTTTTAACAGATGATTCCAAATCACTGCATTAGCACGGGGACCAACTTCAGTCGCAGACATTTTGAAGAAAATCGCTACTCGACGCATCCCAAACATCGCCGCCATTCGACACTTCACTCAGTGCTAGTTCTTGCACTTCATAATACATATCTCTCCCAGAGGACTCGGCAGCTTCCAAAAGCTCATCCGCATCAGCCACAGCCATATTGTCAGCTAGGTCAGCAGCAGCCGCGACCAAGTCAGCACTGTTGACAGTCGTAGATTGTGCGCAATTGATGGGGCAGACGCCGTTGGCTAGTATGAGTCCACACTGCGTGCAAGGAGGGTTTACATGCCTTTCAACGAATGTGGTATAGTTGCACGTGTATTCGCACGACTCGCATGTTAACACTATGCGGCTACGGGGGTCCGAGTTCTCAACTATGTTTTCATGCGTTTCCATGGCGGCTCGTTTTAACTCCTGCAAACATACATAAGATATATGAGACCGGTATTAACTTGTTGCAATATACTGAGTTTCATAACGTTGACCATCCGGGGCTCTCTTTTTCATACATAAATACTAGTACTATTGTATATGTATTCACCATAATATTCGTTAAAAGAAAAGCCCTTCACGTATATTATTGTAAAATAGTTTATTTTATGTAAAAATTGTAAAATGGGCATGACCCGTAAAGCAAGAGATTGCTATTATTTGTTATTATTAAGACATCTAGGTCATCTATTGTGCTGGGATACGAAGCATAGATGTTCGCACAACGCAAATAAATTTTTATTTATTATTGAAGTGAGACTTCATTATCGACGCAGGGAGGAAAATCATGTTACGCGCCATCTTGGTTACGCGCCATCCTGATTTCTGTACTCATGGGTGACGCTCATTTTTGGGCAGATTTAGAAGGCCTATCTCAGTTTAAAATATACCCATGTCTCTTGTTAGTTCAATCCACTTGACCCAGCGGGCCAAGTGAAAGGAGCATTTAATAGGAGACTATTTTTTTTATTTTTAAGGAAAATATACTTACCAGAAAAGTCCCGTTGTTCTTGGCGGGGTCAAGAACCGGTGAAGACTTGATTTCGGAAAGTGTGCCTTCCTTAAGCTGGCACTTTTTCTCTAAATGCCGCAGCAGAACACCTTTCGTCTGTGACAACTCATTCTCCAATAGGTCGAATTTTGAAAGGAGATTCCCACAGTTTTCACAGAGTGCAGCGTCGTTTCCACACACTACGAAGTACCTGCACGTGCAACATCGATTATAAATCCAGAAGTAAAAAATAAAAATGAGCACATTTAATGATGGAGCAGTAGAATCCGGGCTGATGGGATATCTGAAAGTGGACTTCCAAACGTTTTGTCAACATCTCCGGTCGACATCTTCAGCCTACGTAGTACTACTGCAGATGTCGGACCGAGATGTTGACGAAACGTCTGGAAGTACACATTCAGATCAACCAAGATCCTTCAGTTACTTATGGTAAAAATTAAAATTCTTAGTACAGAATTACGTTATGTAAGGTAAAACTATGACTGCCATGACAGTTTGTAACATGGTTATAACACAAATAAATCAACACTTACAGTAGGTACCTTGAACGTACTGTAAACACCATAAATTTCTTTTAATGCAAATAGATTCCATAGAGAGAAGGATGGAGAACAACGTTTGGCCACGTCCAAAGGGTGGATGAGAATATGACTACCCGGAGGTTGGCGGAAGCAAGGTGACAAGGTAGAAGACCCATCGGTAAACCCAGGACAACCCTCGAGGGAAGAGTCGAACAACTCGAACAATGGCCGAGCTCAAGACGTTAGTGCCCGACCAGGTGGAGTATAAGAAATGGATCCGGGGCGATCCCCTCACGTTGCGCACACGGCAGGTAAGAGGAAGAAGAAGAAGTTTTGAAAGCTTGCCTGTTTAGGCCAAAACTTAAACCCAAAAAAGGTCTTCGAATTCACAACGGATATAAATGGAATACTTGCTTGTTTCCTAGAAGTTCCGATATAAAATAAGATGCCTCGCGTTTGGAAGCTGGTAGCACGAAGGATGTCAACGGGAACTGACTCGTATTGGCAACGTTGGAACATAGAAAGCAACTTACAATTGGACTCATCTAAAACAAAGAAGATTTTTAAATGTAGCTTGCTTACAGTTACACTGTAACGTGGCACTGAACAACTGTTATATTATATTTCAGTTTCTTTATACATTTTGGCAGTGCTACTGCTGGGCTGGTACGATGTATGGGTCATGCTTAGCTTTACTAATGATTTAGTGTAGGCGTCTGGAATGAATTTCCCCCATAACCTTAGGCCTTATCTTCTTCCTATTCGGTGCAGGCGGTGAGGCTTTGCAACTCCCTGCCGGACCCAATTAGAAATTAAAAAAGTTTAAAGAAGTTTAAGGGGGCTTGTCATGATTATTTTCTGAGTATGTATGGTGTATAAATGGTCGTTTTTAGTTGAATTTGAGTTTTTAAGTTTAGTTTTGTATTTTCAGTTACATTTTTTCCTTGCTAAAAAATCTGAGCAAAGGCTCGGCTTCCCTTTTCAGAGTAGCAGCCTCCTTTGTGAGAATTGCCGTGATTGTTGCCAATCTTCGAAAGATTATTGAGGATTGTGACACCGGCGATGGCTGTGGCTGCTCAGGGGTTTTAATCTCTGAGTTTGCATTTGAATTGTATCCAGACACATGCCGCTGGTGGAATGCAAAGGCTTCACTCCTATACACCAGACATCATTCAATAAATAACTGAAGTACTAAAGCCAAGTTTCATTTTGCTTAGATATTCAGCTCTAAGTGTCTACAATATTTTATATGCTTGACGTGTATTTCGTGTACTACTTTGTTATCCCTACCTATTTGTATTTGGTATTTTATTGGCAACCTGTTTTAAAATATGTACCTAACTGTCTTAACTCTTTCCAGTGGCGTAGCCAAGGGGGGGGGGGGGTCAGCGGGGTCCGTGTGTCACATAATCATTGATCAGGGCAATCATTTGGAAACTTGAATTTAAATAGCGGATGAATATCAGCAGGCCATTATTTAAACCTTTCTAGGCTACGAATTACCATAAATGAGGCTGCTTACCTTCGGAAAATAATTTGATCCGTAGCACCGTAAAATTAAATGACTTGTGGGCTACTTCACAATGATTTATCATATATCATGCATCTAATTCAATACACCATCATTGCAGTTCAGTTATTAGCATAAAACATAATAGTATTATATGGTTGATTAAAAGAGGTTTTCTAAAAAATAAAAGTAATTAATTTCTAATTTTATCTAACCGCTCAATATTTGTATATATAATATGTTTAGATTGTTAAATTGTTTACATATGTACAGTCGTGGCAACACAACCATCAATCATCTTTTAGCGGGAAGTAATGCCAACAGAGTTATATTTAAAAATATAATAGTTAATTTGTTAAAGAATTAAAATTACCATTTCTCAACAAACAAATATTTTTATTTAATACATAAATTCTCATTTTACTCTGCACGGAAGTTGAGGAAGACCTCAGGACCCTCGATCCCAAGACCGGAACACCTGAAAGATGAAGATCTATCCGTTCCGCCGACCCCTTGGGAGGGATAGGGCGCCGCTCAAATAAAGTAAGTACTCTCCCCTTCTAATTGGGTTAACTTCAGTTACCTTGACTTGCAATTTTCAAGAATGAATTTTTAATTTCTATGCACCTTTTTGGTATATACATATATATATTCCTTCTATTTCCAATTTAATATCCGTTAGGCACGGACGATCACAACGCGACAGGGCAGACGAGCTGGGAATGTGGGAAATTTGCCATTGGAGAAAAATATGAGTGGTGCAAAAAATGGCCAATCGTCTATACTTCGATTATGGCCAGGTTTTTAAGGTGGCCCCGAATGGCGAAATGCCTAATTTATCTTGTACTGTAGATGGTGCAAGCTCTGAATGAAGTATGAACGGATGTTACCTGTGGCTCATTTTGCTGATGCAAACCTCTCTCCTCTACATTGCATAGTGAATGGCCGTTGCCTGGATCGTATGGGAAACTATATTAGCCGCCTCGATTTGTGATCTAACAGGGGCAGTGACAGCATCAGAAGTTCGGGGTTTACGACTATCAATTTCATTCTTAACAAGTTCACAGCAAATCTATTTCCTGATGCCCAGGGCAGTAGAGCGGTGAATGCTGACTACAGCATTTCGATGGTAGGAGCTGCTATACCCTATATATAGCATTAGGAGGAAAGCCTTACAACATGCGTTATAATACCATATGTACTGTTATTATTCCACTTGTAACAACTTTGTCAAAATTGGAGTTTTTCCGTTTATTATAATATTTATTTATTTATTTATATAGCTTAGTCGTCGGCATACATAAAGAGGTCTACACAAACCTCCGTGACAACGGCGTTTTCCTATTCCTATGAGGTAGACACATCTATCCATAGCACTAGCAGCCCGATCATGGCGATTTATTACAATACCGGGGCTTATTCAATTGTTTCAAACAAATGAGTGCGCAATGTGCGGGAAATTCAAATTGATAAATATTAATCCTTGGCTATATTTTTTCTCCCTTAGATGTAGACCCATGAATTGAAATTCTACCTGTGCATTTTAATGTTTTATTAGTATTTCCTTCAATTATTAAACAAGGCAACCATTTTAACACCGTCACGTGACACCTTACTACTGCGGTATTAAAAAGTAAACCTCAGCAGTAGGCTGATCATGGCGATTGGTATTAACTTACTCCTGGGATTAAATTAATACCAATCGCCATGATCAGCCTGCTGTTATATTATAATAATCCCAAATCGTCATGATCGGGCTGCAGAAGGCCACAAAAATTTATTTTCTGAGATATTTGACAATTTGTGCTTGTCCTAACTTCAGATGGTTCATGTTGAAAGAGCCTTTGCAACAAAAAGTACGTTAGAAATTCATTTGGCATTTTCTTCTTAAAAAAAAAGGAAATCATGTAATACTAGGTATATGCCTATATTGATATTAAAAAACTAATTCCACATTAGAAACACGTCCACTTAATTCTCAAAAAAACCTTGATGTAGTAAAAAACATGACTATACAACTAAATATATACTATATAACTTTATGGAAAATGCGGGTCCCTTGATATGATAGGAAGCTTTCCAATTTTTTTATTAACTGTGCCAACCGCACTCATAAGAAAGTACCAAATACAGACGCGCAGCGCTTAACTGTGGTCCAAGAGAGGGCACTAGTTAAGCATAGGTTCTTTCAGTAACCCAAATTGCCCATCCATAGAGTCTAAATTGGGTCTACTTTTTCCATTTTTATTCTTAGTCGGACCATTCACTTCGCAAAACTAGACTCCTGCTAAATCTCTAAATTGAAATATTACAACAAACCATTTCAAGAGTTGAATAATTCACGGCAAATTGACCCAATTTACACATTTTGACGGTACAGTTCTGGTTTGCTAGGTAGGTAGACTCGTGATGAGCCCTGAATAGTTACTTTAAATAGTCTTTAGAGAAAATGTCAAGGTCATGTGGGTCATTACAATACATTACATGTATAAATAAAAATGAATACAATAATTTACTACGAAAATTATAGAATTTTTTTATGAAGCCTAAGCTGTAGACTTACAAACTATATTTTATAGATAGAATTATGAGGAATAATTACTTTATGGCGTATTAATTGTTACTTTTAACTTAAGTTGGACAAAAAATATAAACTGTAATGTACCTATAATGTGCCTAAGCTGAAGACACTCGAACATTCCACTATTCGATCCAATAAGCATGGGTCCAAAAAAAATTCGAAAGTGTAATATTTGCCTTAATTGAATGAGTTAGATTGGTTAGAAGGTTAATCACTATAACATTACTATTACACCCTCGACAAAATTCGATCCAATAAATAGTGCAATACCGTACCTAAATTCAGATTAACATCGTCTACTTCAACATAAACTAAAATCATTCCAAATGTTTCTTTGAGGAATAATAATTATTTATTGTTTAGTTTTTTATATGGACCAAGAACCCACGAATGAATGGGATCGGAAACCTGAGGCAGAAAAAGAGGACTGGAAAAAGCAAGAATTCCACTCTAGGGTTGTAAATGTAGACGAGAAAACATTGGGTGCGATCGACTATACCTATTTTAAGGCTGTCACTACCGGAGTGGGTGTAGCATCTATTGACCCCTTAGCAGGACTGGTATCAAAGTGCGATTTTAGCGGAAAAGGCGCTATACTTTGCTGGCAGTCTGCAGCTAGGAAAAATTGGCTATATCCTATTGAGCCCGAGGACGGAGAGGACGCATCACAAATAACCTTTCACGCTACGTGGGGGACGCCATACGAATCCGCACACATATTAGATTTACTTGTGCCAGGCAAAGTCTGGAAAACCAGAAGTGATCTCAAAGGGTTCATGGGGATTGGAGCGAAGGCGCCAACAAAAGTACAATTGTACAAGTTCGCCGTTTACTCCAAGCTCTCAGCGGCCTGTGAGAGTGAGTTACTTGCCCCTAGTAATAGCCAACTCATAGCTGCGAAAGTATTTGCTGGGAGAAGGGTGCAGCAATATACTCACAAGTTACTAAAATTCACGGCGGAAGGGAGGACCCTTGTATCTGGCGCAGATATACATTCCCTCATAACGGCACTCAACACAGAAATCGAGCGTATACTCGAAATTATCAAGAGAAGAGGAAAGCTACTCGCCATAAGGGAGGTCTCATGGTTTGATGCCAAGAAGATCAAATTATTCTCGGACGGTCCTATTGTGCATCTTCAAATTGAAGGTTCAGACAGGCTTTTAATGTCGTAATGTTTTTATATTCTTTGTTCATTGTACGATGTTCAATTGTTTTATTTCCTGACTAAAATCTTGTTAGTTGTAGTTAGTTCATAGATATCACCAAAAGGATCACATCTCCAACAATAATCTAACTCGTTCTTTTACGTGCAAGATCTAGGCATATTACTTAGGCCCTACACGGACGATTCTCAGCCGCGATTTTCCATTGTAGTAGGGCTAGCAGAATATTAATTGACGATTTTGGAAGCTGGCGTGAAGCTGACCGCACCGAAGTGCACAGTTTTCCACTAGCCACGCTAGGTCATATAAATCTTCTGAAGTAAACTCAGCGGGTTTTATACTAACACTAGCGGGTTTCTATGAAAAGGCTAATTTCAACAGTAACAATAATTTGGGTTTAACAAACTCTAGTTATTTTAACAAGTTTTATTTAGGCGGGGATTCCACCGACCGGCTAGGGCTAAATACAAAAACGGTGACGTGGTAGCAGACGTTAAAGACTTAGGCCGGTTTCCACCGACCTCGCATTGCAGAATGCAAATGACATTGACGGAAATTATAATTTTACTTTTTATAGAAATCTATTAAAATGTTTGTACTTAACATATCCCACGACGCCATTTTTTAATTTTAGTTTATTTGTTTGTGATTTTACTGTATGATCATTGATCAATTTTAACTATGGCATAGAGGAAAACAAACATTTCCGTCAATGTCATTTGCATTCTGCAATGCGAGGTCGGTGGAAACCCCACCTAAGTCTTGAATGTCTGCTACCACGTTACCGTTTTTGTATTTAGCCCTAGCCGGTCGGTGGAATATGCGCCTAAAACACTAATTTCTTTTTGTTCATTAAAATGAAATACCATGAATTCACGAGTAATATAATATTATCTATGGGTTTGCACCAACCATTCACCGAGCCCAACAATGGAAAAGACGACAAATCGCGAAATCGTCCGTGTGTCTCGGGCCGAAATATATTCCTAGATGAAGTAGCCTATTACAATATCTGTTACAATTTAATTATCCGCAACCGCGACACCCGGGCGCAGTTTTTACATTTCTACCAAAGGTTGAACATACAAGTACATGACGTATACAGTCTCAAGTTCCTAATATATAAAGGTATATTACATAAGTTAAAATGGAACGAATGGAGTGTCTCTCATAACATAAATGACATTGTCATAAGGGAAAGGAGGAAAGAGGTGGGAGGCAACCTTACAACGTTTCTCCCCAGTCAAAATCCTCGAATGCTCTCTAAAGCAGGGGCTCCCAAACGTTTTTGTCCGTGGATCACTAGATTATTTTATGATTTTCCGTGGAAAGCTGCGACAGGAAAATCGTCAAATTCTAGGATGATTTGTGCCTACAATTCCATGCAAATATTTTATTAAACGTACGTTCAGGGCTTATCGGTTTGGCATTTTATGACTTTTCCTAACTATGTGCATATTTTAAACCCATGAAAAATTTTTTTTGCATTTAGTCAGCAGTTTCTCCGGAAACCGTATTGGCATACGTTGCCGGCCGCAGTGTCCATTGGACACTTATATCAATAGCCAGTTCGGGGGGGATTGTTTAGTTTCAGGTAGTATTTCACTTTATACAATGTGTAAAGAATGGCATATCTTTTACTTTCTTATTGCCATAGACCTCAACATAGCTTACGGATCCACAGTTTTTTTTCCAAATCAGCACAATTCATTTAATTCATTACATGCCTCTTGTCCTCTTAGCAAAGTCAAACTGCAGTGTAATATTCGATGACGCAGAAAATAGGAGGTCTCAAGTGGCACAATAGAAAAAATCGAGGCGAGGGCATAATACGATCTTTGGCAGCAGAAATTGAAAATAGTGGAAGAAACGTCACCCGTGACAATTTCTTTATTAGGCTGCCAATAGTATATTACCGTAGCTGATGGTTTCCAAAAACTTGAAAAATGAATTGGGAAGGAAAGGTGGGAAAAGGCGTAAGTTCTTAATCATGGATGGATACAGAGGGGGGGGGGCGGGGTTACTGCCCCCCCCCCCAAATTTAGTAAATCTATTGCAAGTTAATTTAAATTACGCTCTGATTTAATCAATACTACATAATATGTTTTTCCTATTTTGACCCACAACTACCCCCTCCCGCCCACCAAATGCGCTGATCCGTCCCTGTTCTTAATACAGCTGGGAAAAGAACCGCTCGGAACAGAATGGGGCGATCAGGACTGCGTATATTTGTGAATAGACAATGCGAAATCCCATAAGTGTCCAATGGACACTGCCGGCCGTTAACGTATGTCAGATGCACAGTGTTAAATGTAAAACACATGTCTCCAACGCGTATTCTCAAATGTCTTCTTCAGGATATCCGTTGTTTGAAGAACATAATTGTCACAAATTTCTCATACTTCCAAGGCTTCTCTCCAATGAGGTATTGTTCCAATTTTCGAAGGGTATCAGAAAAAAATGGAAAGTGTAATACCTAGAATTTTGACTCAAATCGTATACTTCCGCATAAACAATCAAAGAAAATATTTCTTCGGAAGAAATATTAGAATGTGTACTCAGGGCGATTGTCACTCCCTGCAATATGGGCCTTTACAAAATGACGTGCCAATCGATATTTCCGAATAAAGCATTTCCTGCAGGTTGCACATTGAAAGCATTCAACATGCTTCTTTTTGGAACAATGTAATGCCTCATTTTCTGAAAAACTTTTTACATCTGGTATTTTTTCCGTATGCGTCAACAGGTGAAGTTGTAAGACAGCTGGATAGCGGTACACCTTCCCACATTCTCTACACGCATGTTCCCTTCCTATAGCATGTGATTTTATGTGTCGTTTTAAGTTAACTTTTCTTGTCAAAGTTTTGCCGCATATTTCACAAACAAAACCATTTCCCCCTAAGCCTTCGTGGCGCAGCCTATGGACTTTTAAAGCATTTTTAATGCGAAAAGATACATGGCATATATGGCATTTGTATGGCATTTCTCCTGTATGAATCCGCATATGTGATACAACCGATGAATTTGCAGAGAAACATCTGCCGCATATTTTACATTTATAGGGTTTTACGCCCATATGCGTTAAAATGTGTTTTGCCAAATTTACCTTCCGACTGGACAATTTCCCGCATATGTCACATTTAAACGATACTTCTCTCGTGTGTGTATTTATATGAAATTGGAGAGTAGATTGGTGAGTGAAGGTTTTTTGGCATATGTTACATTTAAAAATTCGTTCCCCCGTATGTGTTCTCAAATGGCTTTTTAAGTTATTAGACTGGGAAAAACACTTAGTGCAATATTTGCATTGAAATGGCTTCTCCCCTGTGTGCGTTCTAATATGAAATGCCATATTAACCTTGGTTACAAACGTTTTCGCACACACATGACATTTATACTTTTTTTCTCTATGGCATTGCATATGTGCGCGCAAATAATTCTGTATTCCAAAGCATGCACCACATATTTCACATACAAAACTATTTTTGTTCTGTGTATGTATTAGTAAATGGTTTTTCAGAACAACGGATTCTTTAAAGCATTTACCACATATGCGGCATATCCATGGTTTTTCAGTCGAATGCGATTTTATATGACAAGTCAGCTTGCCTCGTGTTCGGAAGCCTTTACCGCATGTGTCGCACAGGAAAGGTTTTTCAGTGCTATGTAAGTCCAGGTGATGCTTCAGTACCTGTTTAGTAGTGAAATGAGTCCCACATATGCTACATTTGAACGATTTAATGCCCAAATGAAATCCCATATGCGTTTTTAGTGCAGATATCGTCACAAAACATTTTCCGCATTTTTCACATGCATGTGGTTTTACGCCCATGTGTCTCAGCAGGTGATCTTTTAAATGATCTTTCCGTTTAAGCCATTTTCCACATATTTTACAATTAAACGGCCTGTCCTCCGTATGTATCCTCTCATGGTTTTTCAAATAATAGGGTGTTTTAAAACATTTACCGCATGTCTCACACTTGAAACGCTTTTCTCCATGTGTAAGATAATGCTTTTTCATGTACCCCCTCAGGCTAAAACATTTCCCGCATATGTCACATTTCAACGGGTTTACGTCCGAATGAAATCTCATTTTATGCGTTTTTAATTCAATTTCCATCACAAAACATTTTCCGCATTTTTCACATTCATGTGGCTTAAAGCCCGTATGTTTCAGCAAGTGAGCTTTTAAATGATCCTTCAGTTTAAACAATTTTCCACATATTTTACAGTTAAACGGCTTGTCCTCGGTATGTATCCTCTCATGTTGTTTCAAATTACCGGGTGATTTAAAATATTTACCACAAGTTTCACATTTGAAACGTTTTTCCCCATGTGTAAAATAATGTTGCTTCAAGGAACCCTTCAGACTAAAACATTTCCCGCATACGTCACATTTCAACGGGTTTACGTCCGAATGAATTCTCATATGCGTTTTTAATTCCATTTCCATCACAAAACATTTTCCGCATTTTTCACATTCATGTGGCTTAACGCCCGTGTGTCCCAGCATGTGAGCTTTTAATTGATCTTTCAGTTGAAACAATTTTCGACATATTTTGCAGTTCAACGGCCTGCCCTCGGTATGTATCCTCTCATGTATTTGCAAATACCTGGGTGATCTAAAACATTTACCACAAGTTTCACATTTGAAACGCTTTTCTCCATGTGTAAGATAATGTTTCATCATAGAATTCCTCAGGCTAAAACATTTCCCGCATATGTCACATTTATAAGGTCCAGTGTGCGGTTTGTTATGACGAAGAAAAGCCTCTAAGGAACTAAAACATTCATCGTCCATAATTTTCTGAGCAACTGCAGCTCTTATTGGTATATTAGGCGTCCCATGAACATTTCGTGTGCTGTCACGACCTACCACTAATGCATTCGAATCTCCTAAAATATTAGTTGTTAAATAGCCTCCAGATGATTCGATAGAAATTCGAGACAAAACAACCACGGGCTGATATTTTGAAGAATTCACATCCACCATTTCAATGTACAAACCATTTGTTGCCATATTTTCATTTGCGATTTCTACTATTTCAGGAGGCTTAGTAATAACGTTAGGAATATTATAGCTAAGCAGTAGATTGCTTGAAATTTGCCGCAACACAACTACGGGCTGATATTTTGCCGTTGATATTTCTGCCATTTCAACAGACATCTTACTTACTTCAGCCGGTGGTTTCATTCTAATACGACCTCACTAATACGTGTCATCGAAGGAACGTACAATTACTACATTAACTTACAATGGTAAAAAAAATGCTTATTACTAAAGAACAATCGATGCGTATTTCGGCAATGAAAAACGTTGTTTCATTTTCTGTGAAAGCAGGAGTAGTAATGTTGGTCCCTCTGGCATCGGAGCAGGTTCCCTTGATTTGAATATGTAGTAGGTGTATATCGAAAATTATTTTCAAGTCATTACCTAGAATAACAGAAATACACTACGTATTCTATTTAGCGGAAGGCACATGAACGCAGGCAAGTATGTATAATGTCTCCGAGAGAACGGATGATGCGGAAGTATAGACAAGGCGGCTTTTCCACCGACGTCGTTTTTCATTGTGCATATGCATGACGTGGTAGCATACCATATTATAACTTAATTTATAATAGATAAGTTAAGTAACTACATTATAGTCTCATTAAAATATGGCAGACTTATTAATGATGTCTGCTAGCCTACCACGTCATACACATGCACAATGAAAAACGACGTCGGTGGAATAGCCACCCAAGAATGGGAGCCTCCACCTTGCCGGAGAGGTGTGCTGACCACTGCACAGTAGTCACAGACAGTTTAGACCGGTAGCTATACTGTACCAACGCGGTCGAAGCTTGCAAGTCGATGAGCCATGGTACTTTAAGGGATGGAATATTTTAATAGTGCATGTCGTCGCATTATAACCACAATAAAGACACATAAGTAACAATTTAACGAACAAAGAAACATTCAAAGCAATTGAACACTTTTTATTTCAATGCAGGAATATAAAGCGGCGTCCAGACTATGTGCCGCGTTGGCCGCCGGCATTACTAACCCGGCAAATCTGATCTGTTGGCCTCCCGTCCACACTGAGCGTTGGCATTCAGCGGCAAAATTGTAGACGAGGAGAATTTACACTGAAACTACTGTACCTGCGTGCCGCGCGGAGCGAACGGTTGGCACGTCCAAACTACCCGCATTCGTCGGCTTGTGCCAACGGCCAAGTCCACATTCTATTGGCTTTGCCGCGTTGGCAATGCCGGCGGCCAACGGCGGTATAGTGTGGGCGCCGCTTAATGCTTCCGCCAGGGCAGCTGCATAGGGGCAACCAAATCCCGGTCTCGTTCATCACCGTAGTACAACAATAGTCTCGTAATCTTTTCAACATCTAGTATGCGTTGAGACTTTCTATAGTTTGCACACTCTGTTAGGTTTTTTGGTGGTATCCTTCATGTACACGGCGGTCGCACATAGCAACATCAGGATGCTCAGTTTTGTGATTTCTCACTTTGACAAGTTGCTGCAAGTTAGAGAATGCACGAAGCTTTCCGCAAGCTATGCCAATGGCAAGAGAGCTTTATATACATCTATAACATAGTCTGACGGCTGTGAATATTGCTTTAAATTCATGATCACCAAGTGTGTAATGGGAGGGTGGAGAAAGCATAAGAGGGTTCTACTTACTGACTAAATGGAAAATATAAACTTTGGCGTTTTTCCTCTCAATTGTTGATTGATTTAATGGCTAGAGCTCCATCCTGAAAAATGCACATTAATATTAAGACAAACTAGATATTTTTGTTCAAAGTCAAATTTCTAACAAAAAGTCGATTGCAGAGCTATAAATGAGTAGTAGTGGAATAAATGCTTCTCTACATTTTGATTCAAATATATTCATTGCATTGTGCCTTGAAGTTAAAATGAAATATATATTGTATATTGTCTATAGTAAGAGGCACTAGTAGTTGGCCAGTTTTTGAAGGCGTAGACATAACCTAACTTTAATTTTTCACGCTTACAAAAACTGCTAGTGCCGAATACCTACTATGTCTTAAAATGTTCAGGAGCATTGCTTCTACTTTCTCTACTCTAATTTACGGCTCCTTGGTCGATGCCTAATGAGAAAATGGAAAATCAATTTTACACATAGCCAACAAGCTAAGTGATAATTTAGATTTTAGAAACTATTGAGATAAGACAGGGCTTTTGCTCAAAACAAAACTTTACTTAGTGAAATAACCCTTCTAATAACCCTCCCTTGATGGAACTGCCATTTTTAATGGTTTAATTATTTTTTTACCAAACACTATAATGTACGTACTCTACAATGTCAATGAGAGTTAAGGTTATGACATGCATACTTTTTTGTTTTTACACCTTTTCTTAAACTAGACGATGGCGTGAACAGAAACAGGCAATTGACGTAAAACTGCAGCATACAAAGTTATTTAATTCATAATTAGCCTGAAATGTTCTCGTTCCAGGAATATCAGCTTAAAAAACGAGTATGAGTATAAATACATGCAAGCCTATAGTATAATATGTACTGTATATAATTAGCTATTACTTTCGTATTTATAGGTTAGTAGCCTATCTACAAAATCTGTAGAAATTACGGAAATGTTAAAGAACCGGTCCGAGTTTACTCGAACATGCATTCCAATTTATCAAGTAGTAGTTAGAGAAAATGAGTAATTCCATGGTAAATAATTTTCCTATAGTTAAATTTCAGGCATCTCGGGGGGGGGGGGGGGGGGGGTGTCAGATCAACAAATTACCATACAGCAATAATGGCAGGGCACGCAATGCATTTGAGCGTGAATTTTCTATCATTTTTTCAAAAACATTTTTTTTTTTGCACAAAACCAAATAATTTTTTGGGAAAGCAACCTGTCCGGTTTCGTTACTCAATTTAACACCTAAAACATGCCTGAAGGTAGAAATCATCGATGGAAAAGTTTCACAGAAAAATTATTTTTTATTCATTTTTCATTAAAATTTAGTTATTTTTATTTTTTTACCCCCAGAAGCAAACTATCAAGGGGCAAGCGACCCCCCGCATTTTGTCAACAATAATAACGACTACAATATATGTGAATTTAAAAGAAATCGTTGGAGCCGTTTTGGAGAAATAATTTATTTTAGACGTTTTTTTAAAAATAAAACCCCCCCAAATTGAGTTAGCCCAAAATAAAAAAAATGCTCCCGAGGTATGATTTCTGTGAAACTACACGTCGAATTTCATCAAAATCGGCCGAGTAGTTTGCCCGGAAATCGACGAACAGACAGGCAGAGCGACAGACAGACAGACATTTCGTAAAAACCACTTTTTTGGGTTCCTGAGACCTTAAAACGTGTATATCCGTTGAAATCTCGAAATCGAAAATTTCGACCATCACAAAGCCTTCCATATACTACGTACAAATTGGAAAGCAAAAATGCACGAATTATTATTATTATTTTATATCAAGAAAGCTCTGGGATGGTCAAAATATTCGCGATTTCAACGGATTTACTTGTCATGAGATAACATTAACCAAAAAAGTGGTTTGTAATGCCTGTCAGTTTGCATGTCGTAGCACCGACTTTTACCCAAACTACTAGATGGATTGCGATTAAATTCGGTAAGTAGGTTCATAAAACGATGGGAGTCATGGAACTATTTTTGCTTTCCAATTTATACGTAGGATATGGAAAGCTTTCTGATGGTCGAAATTTTCGATTCCGAGATTACAACGGATTTACATGTTTTGAGGCCCCAGGAACCCAAAAAAGTGGTTTTCACGTCTGAGGTCTGTCGCTCTGTGTTTTCATCAATTTCCGGGCTAACTACTAGGTCAATTTTGATTAAATTTGGCATGTAGGTTCACAAAAATCATACCTCGGGACCTTTTTTTTATTTAGGGCAAACTCAATTTTGGGGGGTTTCATTCTTAAAAATCTCCAAAAAAATTTCAAAAAATTAATTTATCAAAAACGGCTCCACCGATTTCTTTGAAATTCACATATATTGTAGTCGTCATTAATGCTAACAAAATGCAGTGGGTCGCTTGCCCCTTGTAAGTTTGCTCCTGGGGGTAAAAAAAATAAAAATAACTCAATTTTCAAGGAAAATTGCAAAAAATTAATTTTTCTGTGGAACCTTTCTATCGATGATTTATACTGTCAGGTATGTTTTAGGAGTTAAATAGAGTAACAAAACCGAACAGATTGCTTTCCAAAAAAAGTATTTGGAATTTTGCAAAAAAATATTTTTTGAAGAAATCTTTTTAGTTATACGTACAATTCCAATATATTGCGTGCCGTGTCATTATCATTATTATCATCATTATCTCATATAGTCATAAGTCATATGTATTGGCCATTTATATCAGTTATATTCATGCCATTTTCAAGCTAGCTAGGGCTAGATTCTGGGCGTCGTCATCAATGTCAGTCGTCTAAAACAAAATAATAAGAAATAAATAAAAAACACAATCACCGTATTATCGGGTTCGTCAAAAATTCCCTAACCGAGTAGGAAACTTGTTTCAACAGTAGCCGACGGACGGCCCCAGAAAAAACCTTTACCTCATCAAGTGTCCTAATCTCTCGGGGTAGCTGTTCAAACAACCGGATTCCCATCTTCCTAGGAGACCTGAGGGTAACCGTCAGACGACTCCTCTCCCGTAGAAAACAGTCCCTATTTCTGGTCCCATAAGTATGGGTATCACCTCCTGATCTGGGGGGGGGGGGGGGGCAGGTTTTTCCGTAAGTGTACTAATGTCTCCAATATATATTACTTACTTCTTGAAGCAGGCGTCCAGGTTCAAGTGATCCGATGGCCCGATATATAATCCAATATATATAAAGCGGGTAGAGTGAGTATACCAAATTCCCTAACTAAGGGCCGGCAGATACTCTATGGTCTTTGATACCCGCAAGGGTTCTGATAGCCCTCTTTTGTATACAAAAAAAAGCCGGAGGGAGTCAGCAGAGTTACCACAACAGATAATAACATGTCGGATGTGACTTTCAAAAAGACCAAAGTGTACAATTTTTAAAATACGTTGGTATTCTCGGCGTCGTTATAATAGGCTAGATAAAGTACCCCTATTACGTTAAACAAAAACCCAGAAACATATAATACATAGCATATAAACTCAACTGTAGTAGTTGTGGTCAAAAAAATTAAGGCACATAGTAAGGGTGGTTCACAACAAGAAGCCTAATCACGCCCTTCCTAAATTGGGATGGTGTTAGAGCTAGATGCCTCACAACCTCGCACCTACTGCAAGTGGCGGGGTGAATTTGAAAAAAAAAATTCCTCTTTTCCCCATGGCGGCTGTACGGTATTGCTCCTGCCTCCTGGTGCAACATGCCTGATGTTGGTGAGTGTCTGTCTAGATTAAATGCATATTTGTGCAGGTGCCTATGAGTGTACGTCAACACTGATGCCAGAGGGTTGTTTCTAACGCCTGCTTTCAGCATTTCTGCTTTTAAGCAACCCTGTCAGCCTGGTGGGGGGAGTGAGTCTGTTTGTTAACTTGAGGCACCCAAAGGGCAGACTCTTTCACCTCGGGGAAAGGGGAGTTGACTAACAGGGTGGACCTCCTGATTATAGTGGATTCCGAACCACTTGGGGAACATGGTAAAGTCACACGATTAAATCGGAGGTGACCAGGACTCGACTTATACTGTCTAAGCGAATAATCATGTCCCACCAGGTTCCCCTGCCAACGCTGTGCACACTACCAAGTTGCCGCAGTTTGAAACATGCTCTGCTCTAATGGAATCAACATGGTAAGGCCGTTGGCCTGATGCCAGAGGGAGGATATCGAATTTCTCGAATAAGGGTCGACAAGACACTCGCATGTCCCAATCAGAGCTCTAATTCAAATAACTGATAAATAGGAAAGCATGTTCGGCCGGTTCTTTCTATTTTGAGCTAACTCAACTTTGGGGAGTTTTTATCCCTCATAAAATAAAAACAAACTGCTAAAATTTCATTAATTATTAAATTTTAAACAAATCATACTTACATAAAGAAACAAATTTGAATCAAGCACATAATGGACCGGAAAGTTTTATCGGCTAATTTTGAAGTTTTGACTCCGGCAGGATCAATGACATTGTATATATATACATTAATTAATTAATTAAACAGTTCTAGCATATTTAATAGCCACCCCGAGCGTAAGTTAATATTGCCACCATTAATTGAACATATTTATGAAACCAGAACTAGGAACCAGCTATCTGTCAATACGCCCAACATAAATAAATCACTTGCTTTCCATTCACCTCTCTATCAAGTAACAAAATTATATAACCTATTACCTCTTTTCCTAAAATGCCATGTAAATAACAAACATAAATTTATAAAACTAATAAAAATCTGGATTAAAAAATAAATCAATTCAAATCTATTAGCCAATTGCAATTTATCCTCCTGTAATTTTCTAGAAACTTTTCAAAATTTATTATTATTACTTAAGTTATGTTAAAACATCACAAATTCAATCACACAAACCTTTCATAGGTTTTGATTGAGGTGCCCACGGAGGAATTTATACATATATATATTTAGTAGGAACATTGTTAATTTCTTAGTGGGTTTGTTGTATAATTAATTTCATTTTGTATTGTATGAAATATATTTCTTTCTTTTCTTTCAGTAACTAATAGAAAATGATTAAAATGAAAATGAATCCATTCCCGTTGTTTACATTTTTTGCCGCCAGGCGCCGCCATTTTCCATTTTTATTTGTTACAGTTTGTCAACAGTACCGACATAAAATATGGCGGAAACCGGAAACTTAAGCCAACATAATAAATTAAATTATTATTAGTTTTACTTCTTATATTGTCAATAGTTCTGTATTGGACGCTAATAATTGCTTCATTCTCGTAAATTATGGATTTTGAATTGAACGCTGCGACAGTTATTCATTCAAACTCATGCTCATTGCTCATCGCAGTGAAAAAAAACTAATGCGGTTATTATTAAGATGCATTACTGGTATGCTTATTGAATTATTGATGAATGAAAAATGCATATAATAATCCTGACATTGAGTATTTGGGATACTATCATGGTCAACAAATATGTTAAGCAGCTGCGTTTTCTCCTACCGACGATGACAAGAAGTCAGCAATTTGGGTGCGGGTGGACCCAGGCCATGTGGAATTTGTTCCTTACAAATTGAGTTTCAAGCCTAGCCTTCTATTTCACAGACACGTCTTAAAAAAACTGATTATTACCAGAGTAAAAAGAAAGAATATGAAAATTCTAAAATTCGTTATTGTCAAGAGAATTTTGTTGGAAGGAAAATTGCCCAATTGCATAACTGCATTACCGTGCTGTAGGAGATATTGATGACATTTCCGTGCAAAATGAGCGAGCTTTTAAAAGTACTGTACTTACTTACAATAAAATTATGACTACTTGTCTGCCTAAGCCTAATTTTAACTCAGCCTGATGATTTTCACATGTTGGAGAACTGTTTTCCTAAACTAAACGAAATAGGTATTATATTGAACATAGGTAATAATAATAATAATAATAATAATAATAACAATAATCATATTATGCCATTGTATAATATTATTAATAATGGGAGTACTGAACGCGAGGCATGCCTAATTTTATTTCCAAAGGCTTTTTCGGGTAGAAAACTAGCTGTATGTAAGCGTTTAAACTAAATCTTAAAACAAACCCTATCATATTTTACCCTATAATTATGTATAACCTATTGTTTTTCTGAAAAATTCATAAAAACTGGTTACAGCCATCCCTAGAGAAATTGTGTTCCAAGACAGCTTCTCTAGGTACATCCGACTTTTTTTTGGCAACTTTTTTCGTTCGAATTATGGCCACAGTCTCGCCGTAATTGACACCCGTTAAAAGTAGATAGGTAGCCTTTGTGGGGAGAATTTCTTATTGTAGCCGGTTTGGGGGCATTCGTTAGGTACTAGAAAAGCCGGCCGCCATACCAAGTTGAATCCAGCGGACCAGAGCAGGTTCAAAGCTGCAAATAACTTGGTCGTGTGCAGCACAGTGCCGGTAGGGAAACATGGTAAGACTTGTCTGGTCACCTCCGAACTAATCGTGTGACTTCACTGTGTTTCCCAAGTGGTTCGGAATCCACTATAATCAGGAGGTCCACTGTCCTATGGGCGGGCATAGGACAGTCAAGTCGGAGTCGCTCTATGGGCCCAAATATGAGGCCTAAGGCGTTATTAACCCGACGAACACTACTACTACTACTACTACTAGGTACTAGAAACCGAGACTTAATTGCTAATTTATATATATGTATGTTTACTACCAAAGGGTTATCAAAACGAGATCAATAACATTTCGAGCGACAAATTAAAAAAAGTCCCATTCGTCTCTGGCCGATCAGGTGTATGGAGATTCCGCAAACCCTCCTTTTCCTCTACGCTGTGTATGTAATAAAAAATACTTCATTATTTTCCCGTACACAACATCAACACACAAAACACTCTTGTGTTCCAAATTTTCAACCGTCATATTCTTCTTAACATCACTAGTGATGGTAGGAAGAATAGCCCATGCAAATTTCATCATTATTATTATATTTCAATCTTACATACACGTATACGCCAACGGCCTTACCATGTTATTCCAATAGAGCAGAGCATGTTTCATACTGCGACAAACTTGGTAGTGTACACAGCGTTGGCAGGGAAACATGGTGGGACATGATAACGCGCTTAGGCAGCATAAGTACGTGTCGAGTCCTGGTCACCTCCGATTTAATCGTGTGACTTTACTATGTTCCCCAAGTGGTTCGGAATCCACTATAATCAGGAGGTCCGCCCTGTCAGTCAACTCCCCTTTCCCCGAGGTGAGAGAGTCTGCCCTTAGGGTGCCTCAAGTTAACAAACAGACTCACTCCCCCCGCCAGGATGACAGGGTTGCTTAAAGCAGAAATGCTGAAAGCAGACGTTAAAAACAACAGTTTTCAACCAAAATAGGGCACTAACTATGAACTTTTATTTATCAAATTATTTTCACTTTGACTGGACGCCATCTTAAAATGGTTGATTTGTCGTAAAAATAATAATAACCATTATCGTATATAACAATACGGGCTTTCTGTCAAATTGAAATTCATTCCTCTGCGATCAATATTAACTGTGATATGAATTTTATTATATAAGGTTTCAATCGGCCGCCATCCAACTTGTAACTAAATAGTGGATCTAGCTGGTTAACTAACTCGATCAAGACATTTGTATTATCAATTTTTGTGCCATGTTTCATCAAATCGGATAATATTTACGGAAGTTAGAGTGCTTCCTAAAACCGATATACATATATACAAATATATATACAGTATATAATATTTTGAATTTAGGCTCAGGGGGTCATAAAATGAAAAGGTGTGAAGAAATATCCAGAAGGCGAACATTGGTTGCCATTTCAATAGGTAGATGAATCGCCCTAAAACTTGGAGGATTCACTGCACTTTACTGGCTTTGTAATCGTGGTAACAAGATTTTGCTGAGAAGAAGAACTTACTTATAAAAATTGTACCTACTATTAATTTTGATTCAGGTAATTATAAGTGTTACAATGAGTTCAAATAGTTTTCTCTCTCAAATTAGCAAGCCCAATAACAGAACCCACGCCATACTGAGGTATACAGATAAAGTAAAGTAAATTTTATTTATCGAGAAATACATTCTATATAATAGATAACATTTATATTAGGTAAAACTTATTCTAAACACTTAATCTACAATACAAAATAAATTCTTTTAAAATTGTGTTACAAAACAAAACAATTAACTTCAGGTCGTGTAATTAAAAAACAACGTACCTATTTAAATTATTAAAATTATTAAAATTAAGATCTTTAACAGATCTGTGACGGATCTTTAATACGCCTGCCTCTGGGCTCTAGGTCGATCATTTTTACCATAGGACACGTCTTTACCGAGACTTGTCAGCTGGAAAGGCCCTAAGTAAGAGGGTAAGTAACTATATATACGCTAGAGGCCTAAGGTTACAATATGCACTGTAGCTGCGGTGCAGTGTTGAAGGTCACGACCTTGGCATTGCAACCACTTAATTGTTGTAGATGACAATTTAATGTCATGGTGACAGTTTGAGCACGAGTGATCTAATGATATAGCATTAAACGAAATCCGGACATTAGGGCCTTATTTGAGGGGGCGGTGGGGGGGGGGGGCGTGAGAATCTCACTTCAACCCAACCCGGCTATTTCCCATCACGGTACTCAGATTTTCAGAGGAACAGACGGCATTTCAGCACGCTTCATCTGCCTAAATCAAGAACCCAATCGAGAAGATCCTAGAAAAGAACTGGTCCGAGTTTACTCGAACATGCTTTCCAATTTACCAATTAGTAGGGAGAGAAAATGAATAATTTCATGGTAAATAATTTTCCTACGGTTAAATTTCGGATATCTCGGGGGGGGGGGGGGGGTGTCACTGACGTCACTGGAGGTTAGGTAACCTCAATAATTTTAAAACACATTACAACACAGTAATAATGGCAGGGCAGGCAATGCATTTCAGCGTGAAGTTTCTATCATTTTTTCAAAAAAAAATTTTGCGCAAAAGCAAATAGGTTTTTGGGAAAGCCAACTGTCCGGTTTCGTTACTCAACTTAACACCTAAAACATGCCTGAAGGTAGAAATCATCGATAGAAAAGTTTCGCAGAAATATTATTTTTTAGTCATTTTTCATTAAAATTAAGTTATTTTTATTTTTTTACCCCCAGAAGCAAGGGGTAAGCGACCCACCGCATTTTATCAACAGTAAGAACGACTAGAATATATGTGAATTTAAAAGAAATCGTTGAGCCGTTTTTGAGAAATATTTTTTTTTGACGTTTTTTGGAGTTTTTTGAGAATGAAACCCCCCCAAATTGAGTTAGCCCCAAATAAAAAAAATGATCTCGAGGTATGATTTTTGTGAACCTACATGCCGAATTTCATCAAAATCGACCGAGTAGTTTGCCCGGAAATCAATGCACAGACAGACAGACAGACAGACATTTCGTAAAAACCACTTTTTTGGGTTCCTGGGACCTGAAAACGTGTAAATCCGTTGAAATATCGGAATCCAAAATTTTGACCATCACAAAGCTTTCCTTATACTACGTATCAATTGGAAAGCAATAATAATATATATATCGAACAGGAGGGAGGAGCTCCTTGAAAAGTGGGAGCTAAGATTCTCGGAAAGGTGTATAGACAAGAAGTGTGTGCAAAATCAGGGAGAGATTGCTCAGCTAATGGGAGTTGTTAAGGGCAAACCGGAGTCGCCGATATTCCATTTTCTGTTCAAACTTCAATTTCTCATGAAATATGGAACGCAGAACAATGAAAAAATGCAGAAAGGCAAGAAGAATTTTTTCTCCTTATTTTGATGCATAGGATGTGGCCTTAATTAACCCCGATTCGCCACAGTTGATGAACTCCTTCAGCTTGAACTCCTGAGTGACCGTTATTTTTTGCGTATCAAGTTCACTAACTGTAGCCGATCGGTATTGATGATTGCAACTTACTATGTATCAAAATTAGGAGAAAAAATTCTTCTTTCCATTCAGCATTTTTTCATTGATCTGCGTTCCATATTTAATGAGAAATTAAATTTTGCACAGAAATGGAATATTGGCGACTCCGGTTTTGCCCTAAAATAGTCTTCAAAGTAGCTGAGCATCTGAGTACGGTAGGCTACGGTAATGCCTTATGGTCTCATAAGGCGCGGTTACCACCGACCTGTAAGTGCAAAATACACATACGGTGACGTGGTAGGAGATATCATTAATAAAGGCGGGGTTTCCACCGACCTCTCATTGCAGAATGCAAATGACATTGACGGAAATTTTTGTTTTACTCTATGCCATAGTTAAAATTGATCTATGATCATAGAGTAAAATCACAAACAAACAAACTAAAATTAAAAAATGGCTTCATGGGATATGTTAAGTACAAACATTTTAATAGATTTCAATAAAAAGAAAAATTCAAATTTCCGTCAATGTCATTTGCATTCTGCAATGAGAGGTATGTGGAAACCCCGTCTTTATTAATGATATCTGCTACCACGTCACCGTATGTGTAGTTTGCACTTAGAGGTCGGTGGAAACCGCACCTAAGTGAAGACGCGATAATCCCTACTCTGTACATCCTCGCTGTGAACATGGAAGCGCGTAATGGAGACTGAACAGATATGGAACCGAGTTTGAAGGATAAGTGGCAAGCAGTCTTTTTTGTGCAGCACTCTTTTGTCCTATGGGAATTAGGAATCTGGTCCTGTAGGAACTGAATGAAGAGTCAACGGCATAAGGATGCAGAAGGCAACAGGAAACCCCTACATTACAATTCCTTAGTATATTATTATATTATTTATATTATATTATTATTATATTGATCCAATTTCTATACAGAGTGTACACTACAATAAAAGTATAGTCTTCATAACTTTATTGTCTTGATGATCACCAATCTTAGATAGAAGAGGCATTTGAAGAAGAATAATAAGAAGAAGAAGTAGAAGGAGAAATAGTTTTAGGCGATAGAGTTGCTGACCAGGAGTAGTTCATTTGGTGGAAAGCTAGGCTAGGCAACGGAAGGTAGAGGTTTGTTCCTCAACGACAGAATGGGAATGGGAATGGGTAATAGCAAAAGCTTTCACGGCCGGAGTCGAATGAAGAAGCAGTAAAATCCGGGCTGGTGGGCCGTGGTCGAATTGAAAGCGAACTTCCAAATGTTTCGTCAACATCTGCGGTCGACTTCTTCAGTGGTGCTGCGTAGACTTTTAAGATTGTATCTTGGAGGCCCAGCAGCAACTGAGCAACAGCAACAGCAACAGTTGCTGCTGAGCCTGCAAGATAGAATCTTAAAAGTCTACGCAGTTCCACTGAAGAAGTCGACCGCAGATGTGGATGAAACGTTTGGCAGTTCGCTTTCAATTCGACCACAGCCCATCAGCCCGGATTCTACTGCTTCTTCATTCAGAATGGGATATACTTGTATTATTGTACATTCCGCCTGATATGGGGCCAACTCAAACCTAATGGGTAGGTTACATTCACAGGCATAAGAAAAACACGGCTGCCGCCCATGTAGCTGACCACAACATACCAAATAGAGCAGTGGTCAACAAAGAGGATCTTCTGCAGCTGCATGTCCTCATTCCTGGTTCCTCTTGGGTTGTTTTGCCGCTGGAGGGAGTAGGGGAGTAGCTTTTTATTACTTTGGATTGTGCAGGAACACAGAGCATTAGGTACTATACTAATGTAGGTAGCCGCTCCTAGGTACAGTGAGTGCTTTGTGCTTTATTATTCTGAGATTAACCTTGCAAGCGGCAGGTACTTCAGAGGCTGTACTGTACGCATCACGGCCTGCTTCCTAAGCTGTAAGTGTTTTTGTCTTTTTGTTTTACTCTCCTATACTTTATACACAAAAATCTTTTTCACTTCTTGAAATATGGAATATTATCCTGTATATGCTCTCTCATTTTTTTTGAATTCATACGCAAATTTTACTTTTACCTACTTGTAAAGGGGTCCCAGTACAAAACTTGTCCTTTGGGCCCCCCTTCCATTAGTTCCATTTGTAAAATTGCAATTAAGTAGCCCGTAGGAAATTGGCAACCCGAAATGTATTCCTTTTTATTTTTTATTTAATTAATTAAGCATGTTATTATAAAGATTTGGCTCATCAAAATTGTAGAAGACTACTTCATGCATCATATTTATTGGGGGAGGGGGGGGGCAGTGGTGGATTAAACCAAAAGTTTTGGGAGGGGTGGATGGCAATTTGAAGCATTCTTTTTACAAGCTAGTCAACAAAAAAACACGTAAAAACGTGGCAAATAGACACTTGTAGACAGTGATTGACATTTTTGCCCCCTATTTCTTCTTTTGCTTTTTTTGAACTAATGTGCGAAATTATTTGTTTACTCTATGTGATATATAAATGCGTCTTTTTTTATAGCTTTGGGTGTTTTTGGTGCGACCGCCCCACCACCCCCCTTTAATCCGCCCCTGGGGGGGGGGGGCAAATTGACTCCTTCCCCCGAAAAAAGGATTTCCTCGGGCAGTGTTGGGCCATACCAATAATTTTCACAATCGGCGCCCATGAACATACTTATTTAGGAATCTTCTGTATTGTCTTTGATGGTACTAGCTGGTATATAGTAATGAGTCATATTTCCTACCTCTGAAGCTTTTTCCCTCATTTCACTTGCAACTGGCCCTATAAGCAGAACAATTTTCGGCAGGCTAGCTACTGTTGAAAATATTTTTTTTTTTACATTTTAAATCCTGGAGATAAGTTAAATAATTGGCATTTTGGTATGCATTCGGCTATGATGGCTGCAATCATAAAAAACCACCTTCGGCTCTGGCCGGTCAGGTGTAGGGAGATTTCATGCAAGCGCAGACCCGGGTCACGGGCCAGTAGTTTCTTCTCTTGTAAATGATATCATAGGCCCTATTGCAGAACAGATTCTGCTACACTATGTATATAATAATAAATGAAAAAGACAGCGAAATTTGTTATTACAAATTTGGATCATCAGTAGCATCAATGTCACTTGTCACACAATGTCACTCCAGAAGTCTGGTCAAGGTGAACGAAATAAATGATAATGTGTCTACTTTAAAACTGTGACTAGATAGCCTAGGCCCTCGTCCCCACTAAAGATGTTTTCTAATCCCCATTTTCTGAAAAAGGAAAATATTTATTGAGTCAAAAGATTACCGTACGGGCTGTAAGGAGGACAATTTAGTCCCTAAAAGACTGAGCGAGAAGAACGGGCGATACTCTATACAAACCACTCCTGCGTTCCAAATTTCAAACCGCACATAGACGATAATGAACTTTTGCTGCAAGTTTTTTTTTTTTTTTTTTTTTTTTTTAAAGGTTAATCCCATACAAACAATTCAATGAATGTATCCGATTGTCCTCTTCAGTCTCCTCACTAAGTTACCCAATAGGTACTTGTGTCGAGGAACGACACGTCTCCAATCGCATGGCGTGTAGAGACTCGCACATGTACAAGCACGCCACCACCTGGCTATCGAAGTATCACAAGTGATCTCTTTTTATAGACGCTGGTCCTACTTACCAATAACTTACTTAACAATAACATGGCGAAGCGAAAAATATGGTGGTCAATTAAATACGAAACCAAAATCAAAAATTTTGAAACTTTATTCTAAGACAGAAAGCTGATGTTTTTGGGCACCATTTTCATGATTATGTATTTTTTTTTCGTGTCCGAGAGATGGAGACTAGGCGAATCTTTGGGCCCAGTGCTGTGCCGTCTTGACGCCAGATTAAGTACTAATAAGTAAAAGTAATAATCAGTCGGAGAAAGAAGTCAATACGGTAAAATACCTTTCAACAGGAGTCAATGGGATTAATGTAGTCAGGGGAGTAGGTAAGGCATGATTTTTGGGGGGGGGGGGGAAGTGAGTCTATTTTGGCAACTCAAAAAACTTAAAATAGACCTACCAAAATAATAACTGGGATGATAAGGTAAGCATTGTATTACATTGTATTACATTATTACATATAGGTGGGCAAATAAGTCATGTTTTACCTGCGACGGATCTAGGACAGATTTTCGGAGGGGGCCATTCCGGGAAAAGTGGGTGCAGCCTACCAAGCCAAATTAATTCGTAGCGATTGTGCAATTGGTGTGTTTGTTAGCGAAACTGGGCACATTAATTTTCAGTGCATTGTCTGAAAAGCCCATGCGCCTGATACAGATTGGTAGGTACCAAAGGGGGGCTCGGGGGTCTCCTCCGGGGGGAAAATTTGAAAATTTAAGTGAAAAATAGCGGGGTTTTATGCATTTTAACAGCGGTAAAGCATAGATTTTTTAAGCTTACAAAGGAATGCTTAAATACTTATTCATATTGTTGGAAACAGGGGGAGCCGGGGGTCTCTCCCGGGGGAAAAATTTCAAAGTTTAAATGCAAAATAGTTGGGTTTTACCCATTTTAACAACAGAAACATTTATAATTTAAGGATGGAAGACACATTCATGCACAAGGTTTTTATTTAGAATGTTCTATTTTATATTTGTACGCTAATAAAGATTTCCCAAGCGTGATTCTGTCATTGTCTTCATTAGATCGCATTTTACAATTTTTAACTGGCTAAACGCTCTTTAATTTTTCATGGTGACCATATATACAATGGATGCTGACTGCAGAAGATTGTCCATGTGTTTGTCGTCTGCCAACAAAACCCATGTTTATTTTTACAGTTTACGTAGTTGCATGAGTTGGGTACTTGTGTCCATTAAAATTTGAATTTCTCGCGCCTTTTTCTAAGTTTGACACACCGAGTTGGCAAGTTGGTTAGGCGCCCAGGCTAGGGCTATTTACAAAAACAGTGACGTGGTAGCAGACATTCAAGACTTAGGCGGGGTTTCCACCGACCTCGCATTGCAGAATTGACAGAAATGTTTATTTTCCTCTGTGCCATAGTTAAAATTGATCAATGATAATACAGTAAAATCACAAACAAACAAACTAAAATTAAAAAATGGCGTCATGGGATATGTTAAGTACAAACATTTTAATAGATTTCTATAAAAAGAAAAATTCTAATTTCCGTCAATGTCATTTGCATTCTGCAATGCGAGGTCGGTGGAAACGCCACCTAAGTCTTGAATGTCTGCTACCACGTCACCGTATTTGTAAATAGCCCTAGCCGGTCGGTGGAATGGGCGCCTTACATAAGAATAAAATATTAGTATTTTAATTATTTAATTTAATTTAATTATTTAATTTAAACTTTATTTAGTTTTTTTCTTTTTTTGGAACTGTGCTTTTGCCAACTGAGCAAAGGCAAATTACCCCATTTTTGCAATTTTACCGATTATTGGGAGAAGGGGGGGGGGAGGCTTCCCCCTATAGCTACTCCCCTGAACGTAGTTCATGGTCTCAATTAGCACTTAAGTGTAAATTCATAGATCCAAAACCGCCATGATTTTATAGATGGTTACACCGTCATATAGACTTTTATTGCTTATTTACAATTCTCATAGCAATAACCACGATTATAATATTGTACAATCACGTTGACATGTCATGCGCGAGATTTTATTGACACTCTAACTACCTCTTTCCATTATATTAATTATTATCAGGTTTCCGCCTTACAGTATAGTGTGACATCGCCATGATTTGAATAAATAAGGAATCTTTTGGGGTAGTGCAGGGACTTTTAAATGCGATATCGTAGGTGACAGATTAGAATGAGAGGATTCGTATTATACTCACATGTAAGTACAATTGGTTAATTTTCTTTTGACACTACAGTATATTTCAGGTGAACGGCGACTAACATTGCAGGGCACATTTCCTTTTCAATTTGGAGCATAAATAACCTATTATTTAGCAAAGGGTTTTAGAATAGAATAGAAATTTTTTTTATTACATCACACAACCGTAGCCCTTATGTGTATAAATATTACATAATGTAAAGCGAAAAAACAACAAAATTCCTACTGTTTATAGCCTATTGTAACTTCTTATTAAATAATTTAAATTTATTAAAAAAAACCTACCTAACTACCAAAGAACAACGTAATATATAAATATATCCTAACTACCATTCTTACAATAAGATTTGGTTACAAGTTCCTCTGAATAATTCCAAGCTTAGCATAAATGGATCTAAGGTGTCATGATCATTTAGTAAATGAGTGAGCCTGTTTATTGGTGAATTTATGGCTACGTCAATCCTGTTTTGCGGCTGGTAAAATAAGTTAAAATTTCTTGTTGGAAACTGGGGTACAAAAAAATTTAGTTTGCTCAAGAAATTTTGATTGTCTTCTAGGCCATTTAATACTTTATAGTTATATATGGCATCAGCAATTTTACGGGTTCGTTGGAGTTACATTGCCTGGTGTGTTATGGCCCTAGATACTGGTCGGATAAGCCAGTCCAGCATGACGTTAGACGCGATATGGATCGCCATTAGTTAGGAAAAAGTGAAGATCAAGTTAAAGTTTCAAACTAGTATACTCTGGTGAGTTGGACGAAGGGTTAGATAGATTTCAATCGGGAGAACGCTATTTCGAATCCTCGAGGGGATCAGATTTTTATTTTTTATAAAAGGTTAATTGCATACCAACAATTTAATGAATATGTCTGGCTGACAACTTCGCAGTCGCCTCTGTAGGTTAGTATCCATGTTGAGTTACGACACGTCTCCGACGCTTGGTGTGTAGAGACTCACACAAGTACATGCACTCAATAATATGCTCAACAATTAAGGTTGCTGAGTCTTGTCCGAAGTTGGAACACGAAAGTTTGTGGTGTGGCGAGCAAGCTCATGCAGGCTTGTGCCAGCGTGCAGAGGCTCGTTCGTTCCCCCAATTTGTTGGTAAAATCAAAGGCGATTGGAGACGTGTCAAATTGAGGCGTGTGACATTTCACTACATGCTATACAGCTAATAATAGCCCCCCCCCCCAAAATAAAATCCTAGTTATATGAGCCTGACTCAAATGGAATCTTACGTTCCGATGGTATATGGGAAGTCAGTGAGAAGTTCAACGACTTGTTAGTTGAAACTATGAAGTATAACTGAACTTCAATTAAGTCCGAAGACCTTCCTCCAGGACTTCTTATAAATACATAGCATGTTATCATTTTTTATCTTGAAGATAGGTACCATACGTTTTTCCTTGTTGCGGCTACTGCGGCTCTTTAAACCTATTATTTAAACTTTAAAAATTAGTATTGAATCTAATGCCGTAGTGCGTGATATAAGGTGGTACCGGCAGGTCCGCAACCAAGGACTCCCTTGAAGTAAATTCTGGTGTCCATTATATATTGCCATTAGTTACGGAAGACTTTCCGATTATGGACATCGATTGACGTAAGGCACGGTCCGGAAAATTTATAACTGACTGTGAAAAAGTTTGTAATAAAAGTTTAGTGCTTAAGGTACGGCATATATGCGTTTCAAGGTCATTGCGTTGAAGTACAGAAATACTTAATAGTATTTTTGAACCTTTTAGAAGTGCGTGTTCGTTTGGGTAAGTGGAGGCTCACTGATCACCGCAATGGAAATCTTGGAGTTGGGGGTATACTTCTTAAGCTACTGTTTACCTTTCGTAAGTATTTAATACCGCCGTCCCCCCCCCATCTTAAAATTTCTTGGATTTATACTAAGTAGAATAAAACTTTCCAGACGTGCTTCCTTCTACTACATACTATAGGATTGCAAGCCCCCTCCCCTCTGAAAAAAATCTTGTTGCTTTCCAATTTATAGATATTAGATTTGTGACCGTCAAAATTTTCGACTCCGAGATATCAACAGATTTACACGTTTTGAGGTCCCAAAAACCAAAAAAAGTGTTTTTTTTTTTTAACGAAATGTCTGTCACTCTATCGCACTGTCTGTTCATCAATTTCCAGGCAAACTACTCGGTCGATTTTAATGAAATTTTACATGTACATTTAGAATAATCATAACTCGAAATATATTTTTTGATTTTGGGGTAACTCAATTTTTGGGGGTTTTATTCTCAAAAAACTCGAAAAAGGTCTAAAAAAATTATTTCTCAAAAATTGCTTCAAAGATATCTTTGAAATTCACATATATTGTAGTTGTTATTACCGGTAATGTTAACAAAATGTGGTGGGTCGCTTGCCCTTTGATAGATTTCTTCTGGGGGTAAAAAAATAAAAATAAGTCAATTTTCATGAAAAATGACTAAAAAATAATTTTTCTGCGGAACCTTTCTATCGATGATTTCTACCTTCAGGTATGTTTTAGGTGTTCAATATAGAGTAACAAAACAGAACAGGTTGCTTTCTCGAAGAAGTATTTGGTTTTTGTGAAAAATTTTTTTAAAAAAGAAATCATGTAAAATTCACGCTCCGACACATTGCGTCCCGTGATATATTATTATTAAATTATTAACCATGAAATTACTCATTACCTCTATCTACTAACTGATAAATTGGAAAGCGTGTTCGAGTAAACTTGGACCGGTTCTTGTTTATATCAAGCTGCGGGGAGGTGAGGGTGGAGGCGGAGGCCCTTCTCGCACCTGATTGGGTCCCTACTATCTCAACTTGATTTCCGGATGATGACGTCCTTTTCTTTGTTCTACCCTTGTTTAAGGCTGGATACCATATTCTGTAAAATGTAAGTAGAAGACCAGTAGATAAGAACACAAACATAACTGCCTTCTTCTACTAGCAAAAACGTCTGCATTTGCTGAGCATGTTCAAACACAAACAAGCCATACACTAGGTTTTCAGGCAGGATGCTACAGTAATATCTACAACTGCTTCATACTGCCCCCGGTTGCACAGAGACGCTATAGAAATCATTAAGGATCCGCAGCATTTCAACGGAAAGGAACACGGACAGAATATAATGGTATCCACTCCAATGATTCCAGTCTTAAACAAGACTATAACAAAGAAAATGACGCCATCATCCGGAAATCAGGCTGAAATGGTAGGAAGCCAATCAGGTGAAAGGAAGGCTCAGTCGCCACCCCACTGCTTGGTATAAACATCAGTGCACATATTATCCCCTCGCCCAAACATTTGCTGCTGAGCCTCTGAGAAGACTATATACGCAGTTCCACTGAAGATGCCGACCGCAGATGTTGACGAAACGTTTGGAAGTACGCTTTGAGAATGACTACGGTCTATCATCTCGGATTCAACTGCTTCATCATTGGTCACCGTCTCAGTAGTAGGTAGATGAAATCGCCCTAAAATACGTGCTGCCCGCAATTATATACTCTGGCCACATTTGTGGCCCTGCTATAGCAATGACCCGGCGCACACACCCAACCCACTCGTGGCAGATTCTGTAAAGCACACTATTGAATGCCTGCCGCACATTCGACCCAGTACACTGCTAACCCAGTCAGTTGTGATTCATAGATAGTCTGTGTTTCTCGCGGCGTGGGTACCATTACTCTGGCGGAACAGCCATCCCCAAACTATGGCTCAAACCACGAATCCTGGGTTCATTATGCGGTACTCGATCCATCCCATGGTCTGGGTAGTGCACTGTAGCTGAAGACAATAGCTCAACAGGGGAAATAAACAGCCGTGTTTAGCAAGCGAAACTAACCTTCAATAAAATGTCTAGGATCCTAGAATCAGCCAAAATAAGTCTAAGCTTCAGTAAGCAGTTCCTTAGAACCTGCGGTGTAACGTTAGTTACCTCAAAAACGGGTGAATGTGGGACAAAACTATATTGTTAGATTTGGCTAAAATACCGCAGTTTTCACTACTTCTCACAGCGAAGTGAAATAAAAATAATAATGAAACATTATACGTTTTGGTTTCGTTGCAGATTCCTTCGTTTCAGTTCAGTTTCGCTTCCAATTTTTAGCCCAAATCTATAACAACGAAAAGTTGTCCCAATTCACTCATGCGTCATATGTTATTCACCCCCATCCAGTTTTACGGAAAGTTATTTATTTATTTATTTGCTTAATAGATGCTGATGGACGCATCCCTATGGCTATTTTGCGTGGCCACAGCCGCAGTTCTTCTGTCCAGAACCTTTTTGCAGAGCTATCTAAGGTCGGTGTGGCTTGTTCTTCGACTTCCAGGCCCGAAGGCACTACCATTTGTTGGCCACGCACACTGGGCCCTTGACTCAAAACGTAAGTAGCTTAGACCACAACTCCTCTGTACTCCATGTGCATTCAGCCTGGGCATTTTTCATAGCTTGTTAAAGGGCCACTGCAATTACTTCATTCCAAAATGTTATATTCGTAATTCGAGGGCCCAAAAGCACCACCTACCTTTTTTGGGCGACGCACACTGGACTCTTGACTCAAAACAGAAGTACCTTGGACCACGTCTTCTCTGTTCTCCATGTCCATTCAACACAGACATGTTGGGAAGACGACGTTCACGAAAACGCTGGAAGGATGAGTTGGAAACTGACCTTCGCGAGTTGGGAGTCCGTAGATGGTAGAGCGTTGTACAAAACTGAGATGAGGAGTGTTGTCAACCAGACCAAACACTATCAAGGGCTGTCGAGCATGGACGGATACAGGGGGTGGGTAGCTGCCCCCAAAATTGAGAAAATATATTGTAAGTTAATTTATTACGCCCTAATTTAATCGATACTGCAAATGTTTGTTCGATTTTGACCTGAACCACAACTACTCCCCCCCCCCCCCAAATGTTGAGCTGGATCCGTCCCTTTTGTAGAACCAGACGAAGTGTTATACCTCATAACTAAAACTTATATCTTGCATATAAAAACTTATCTTGAAGATATACTTACTATAGATATATATATAGGTATTACAAATGAAATACAAATTCGAGTGAATTGTTATTATAGGCTAGAAGGCTGGAGCGTGAGGTGTGTATGACCTTCACATTGAGCTCTTAAGTAGGTACTCGAACACCACCTACCTAGGTACGTACTACTCCTAAATCCTTCAAAACTCCCTGTGCAATAATATACGTATTCATTCCAATTCAAGTGTCTTGGCTAGATCAGCTTCATCAGTCACCCTGAGAAAGGCAAGGACAGTTTTGTATAGGTCCTACGCAGGACTCTTTTCACAGTAACCCGGCGTACCAAATTTGTCGACAATTTTCAAGATGTTGGCAAGTCCAAAATTAATCGAAAATGTCAGGAGCGTACGTTCTGCAGAAATTGGCAGCCCGAAATTTAATACTTTTTATTTTTTATTTAATTAACTAAGCAAGTTATTAAAATATTGGTTCACGTAAGTTATAAAAAGTTACTTTATGCATAATATAATAGGGTATTATTAATTTTTGTTAATGTAATTTTTTCATGGTAGGTATCTATTTTACGTGAAATTTTAGCCGTTAATAAGTTTTATGAAAAAACTACGGTAACAAAAATTAAAAATAGGTACCGGTACGGTACCCTATTATTTGATATAATGCATGAAGAAGTCTCCTACAACTTGAATGAGTCAAATCTTTAATATCTTGCTTTGTTAATTAAATAAAAAAATTAGAAGTGTGTAAAAACAAGGGATTTTGAGAACGCTTTCAGATCTGTCCGGATTCTGTGGCACCATCATCATCGTCGTCCTCCTCGTCATCATTCCCATCACCTGACTGACTGACTGACTGACTGACCGAAAGCCTTTGTAATTATGCTGTTAATATATACTTACTTACGCCTTGGCGCTACGGCCCATGAAGGGACTTGGCCTGCTTTGTTACATCGCCCCAGCCTGCGCGGTCCTACGTTTTCCTTCGCCAGTCATCGACGGTAAGGGCCGCCAGATCCACCTCGACGTCGTCCGCCATCGCATCCGTGGTCGTCCCATTCGTCTTCTCCCTTGGGCACCTTGTGTAAGGCTGCTCTTGAGCCCTATTTTCTGGCATTTGTTGTACGTGCCCTTGCCACCTGATGCGGGCTCTCTCGGTTTCGGTTACTGTCGTAGGTTCTTGGTGTATCGTGTAGAGCAGTGGTTCTCAAACTGTGGGCCATGGCCCACCGGTGGGCCACAGCACCCCTTCAAGGTGGCCATATGGATTCGGGAGGGATTTTTTAATTTCGGGAAATGTAGGTCATTCGTGGCCTATGACATTCCAACATTGGAAGATAATTGAGGCTTGATTGATTCTATTTCCGACATCATACCTGTATGAACGGTCCATGACACTTCTTTGGTTAAAATCGAAGAGCCGAAACAAACTATTGTAAAAGGGGGACCTGAGAGTGGCTATTAATTCGCAAAATATTTCTTTGAATAGCGAACAACTTGTCAGTAAAATGCAGCCACATTTGTTGTATTAAAAAAATAAGAACCGGTCCGAGTTTACTCGAACATGCTTTCCAATTTATCAAGTAGTAGCTAGAGAAAATGAGTAATTTCATGGTAAATAATATTCCTATAGATAAATTTCGGGCATCTCGGGGGAGGGGGGGGATGGTCAGATCAACAAATTACCATACAGCAATAATGGCAGCGCACGCAATGTATTTGAGCGTGAATTTTTTCGGGGGGGGGGGGGGTTGTCCACCTGACGTCACTGGAGGTGAGGTAAATTCTATATAGGTCAGACCAACAAATTACCACACAGCAATAATAATAATAAATAATAAAAATAAATTAATAACTACTACAATATATGTGAATTTAAAAGAAATCGTTGGAGCCGTTTTTGAGAAATAATGTTTTTAGACGTTTTTTATGAGTTTTTTTGAAAATGAAACCCCCCAAATTGAGTTAGCCCAAAATAAACAATATTGTCGTGAGGTATGATTTTTGTAAACCTACATGTCGAATTTCATCAAAATCAACCGAGTAGTTTGCCCGGAAATCTACGCACAGACAGACAGACAGACAGACAGAGCGACAGAGCGACAGACAGACATTTCGTAAAAACCACATTTTTGGGTTCCTGGGACCTCAAAACGTGTAAATCCGTTGAAATCTCGGAATCGAAAATTTCGACCATCACTAAGCTTTGCTTATACTACGTATAAATTGGAAAGTGATAATAAGAACCGGTCCGAGTTTACTCGAACATGCTTTCCAATTTATCAAAATTAGTAGATAGAGAAAATGAGTAATTTCATGGTAAATAATTTTCCTATGGTTAAATTTCCGATATCTCGGGAGCGGGGGGTTGTCCACCTGACGTCACTGGAGGTGAGGTAAATTCTAGATAGGTCAGACCAACACATTACCACACAGCAATACTGGCAGGGCACGCAATGCATTTGAGCGTGAATTTTCTATCATTTTCTCAAAAAACATTTTTTTTTTACAAAATATCCGCTGTAATGCTGAACCAGCCTGAACAATCATTTATTGGTTTAATCGCATTGAATTAGGTCGGAGCCAAAGGTCTCTGAAAAAGTGGTGGGTCTATTTGTGGAACGCCAAGGGTCGCCAGATCCACCTCGATGTCGTCCAGCCTTCGCATCCGTGGTCGTCCCACTAGTCTTCTCCCTTGGGGCACCTTGTGTAAGGCTGCTCTTGTAGCCCTATTTTGTGGCATTCGTTCCACGTGCCCTAGCCACCTAATGGGGGCTCTCTTGGTTTCGGCTACTATCGTAGGTTCTCGGTATATCACGAAGAGCACTTCATTTCTGCGGATATGCCACTCACTGTTCCTCCCTCTCTACCTGATTTTGCACTGGTCCATACATGCACAAGTTACGAACGTCGAACGCTGTAAATAATACATACTAATGAAATATTTTTCATTTGGCTTGTAGGACTAGTAAAGGCTGCTGTTGAGTTACCAAAAAAATGGGGCCTCACTATGGGAATTTGGTTAGCAGTGTTCCCAGTAGTCTACGTCAACGATCCACTCCACATACAGGTACTGTAAATAAAAGTGACTTCCACCATCGCATCGTAGGTAAAATAGAATAGAAAGGAACTTGTTAGCATAAAAATAGTCTTACTTAAGAGGAAGCTGGCCGTTGTCATGGAACAAAAATACACCCAAAATACGATACTTACACATAAAATATACAGTCAGATCACTCGATAAGCGGAAGCTTGAGCTTGATAATTCCAGTATGTCGCTCCTTGATTTGCCAACTGTCAAAAAATATTTTTTTATTACATCAAAAAATTTCAATGTCGTAGGCAAGGGGGGAATTATTACTAAACTGTAGTCTTCTCTTCCCGAAATGAAAATTTAGGAATGTAATAAATCTATTGCTGGTAATGTGAATAAGCCCTCCGTAAATTCTATAAAATGCTTGAAACCCAACTATTTTGCCCCTATTTTATTTTTATCCTATGTTAACCTTTTCTTCAGGGGGAGGCACGCCGGCTCCGGTCCTTATTTTGGTCAGTAATAGTTATGAATCTCTCTCTGTAAGATTTTTAATATCTAATATTTTGCTGTTAAAATCGAAATGAGAGAATTTTGAAAAATCTGGACTATAGGCGGGATTGGAACCCACGATCAATGCCTATTCTACTTAAGTTAGTTTAATGTCAGCACGGTATTCCACCGTTTAATGGAGCAATTTATTAAATCATTCATAATTAGTTAAACTAAAAATTGTTGTTGTTGTTGTTTCTAACGCCTACTTTCAGCATTTCTGCTTTAAGCAACCCTGTCAGTCTGGCGGGGGGAGTGAGTCTGTTTGTTAACATGAGGCACCCTGAGGGCAAACTCTTTCACCTCGAGGGAAAGGGGAGTTGACTGACAGGGAGGACCTCCTGATTATAGTGGATTCCGAACGACTTGGGGAACATAGTAAAGTCACACGATTAAATCGGAGGTGACCAGGACTCGACACGCGCGCAGACGGACTGGTTTAGACTCAGTGCGTTATCATGTCCCACCATGTTCACCTGCCAACCGTGTGCACACTACCAACTATGCCGCAGTTTCAAACATGAAGACGTCAGGGGAAAACAGGAAAGGTGCACTTTTGGTCAAAATTGAGATAATGGTGGCATTCAGTTCAGTTTTTAATGTAGTCTAGTTTTAGATGACCTAACAAAACTGTAGAAAACCAAGTAAGGTTCTGCACAAATGGCGTGGGGAAAAAACAGAATACATGGGAAGGAATGGCTACTTTCAACTTTAAATTCGATTTCTGAAAAATCAACTTTTGATCCCCTTACCGGTTTTTCCCCTGTCGTCTTCACATGCTCTGCTCTTATGGATTCAACATGGTATGGCCGTTGGCAGTTGAACTAAAAATAACAAAGCTCCCATTATTACATTGAGAGGGGTGATTATGCTTAATTTTAGTGAGTTAGCCTATGGGCTAAGCGCATTTCTGTTGATACCCGATATCATGCCCGTAACCAAGGGGCTGCAGCCGAAATTATTTGGCTTTACACTAGGTAGAATACAACTTTCCAGGCGTGCTACATACTAGAGGATTGCTCCCCCCGAAATAAAATCCTGGTTACGCGCCTGCCCAATATAGTGCAAGCTATATAACATGATCAATCTCATTTTCAATTTTCATGCTAATGTACTTACTTTTCTTGCAGAAAATATTGACGAATTCGAAGCACATTGAGAAACTGAACATCTACAAAATGATGCATAATTTCATTGGTGAAGGCCTCATCACTAGCGATGGTAAATAAATAAATAAATAAAATATAAGCATTTATTTGCAAACAGACAGAGTCCAATAATATGCAAATATATAAAAAGAATAACCCATGCAAATTACATAATTATTTTTACATTACAATTCAATATAATGTATATTATATAATATAATTATATTGTAATATTGCTTTCCTATTTATACGCCAGTATAAGGAAAACTTTCTGACAGTCGAAATGTTCAATTTCGAGATTCAACGAATTTACACGTTTTGAGGAACCAGGAACCCAAAAAAGGTTAACAATAGTTCATAGGCCTATAAAAACATAGGTATCTTGCGTATTAACAAAGTTGATATATATTTCAGGAAGTATTCATAGAGCGATTTTGACACTATAGCCACTATAGAGCGAGAATTTAATTAATTAGCTGACGCCAGGTTGTTTTCCATAAATTTAGAAAGTTTTCCATATTAATGAATACAGAAGAGGAGAATTTGGATGCATTTTTTTTTTTGCAGAAACGCGTCCTATTAGTTCATCAAGAAATAAATAAATAAATATACAAACCAATATTAGCCCACCTGCACACCGCGAATCGAATCCCACTCTGACTCTATATTGCAAGTTACCGGTACCGGGTACATATAGTATACACAGTAAGTTACATACGTACATACAGTTCAATTTCTTTTGTAACCAGGAGCGCGTTGGAAGATTCACAGACGTCTGATGCAGCCAACATTTAGCCTAAGCATTCTGGAGTCTTTTGTAAACGTCTTTAACAAGGGGGCCAATATTATTGTTCAAAATTTACAAAATCAAATTTCAACAACGGGATGTAATGCAGTCAAAATTACCCCATTTGTCAATCAAATGGTCTTCAGTTTACTAACAGGTACTGTAAATAAATAATTACTTTTGTTCTATTACTGAAAAACTCCGCATGTTTATACTTGGAGGAGTCACATGGTCACATTAGTCATTGAGTTTCTAATCCAACCCCAGTCCTGAGGCTCTTCAGTGTCTTACAAATGCTCGGCGGTGAAGTATTTTTAAGACACTGAGGACTGGGGTTGGGTCAGGAACTCAACCAATTTGCCAATGGCCAAAAATTCAAACGGTTATAAAGTTAAGTTAAAACGTTGTAAAGAACCAGTACGGGTGAACCCGTGGCACACACTTTCCTATTAATCAGTTAGTATAGGTGCCGTAATGGATTGTTATCAGTAATGGGAAAAAAATGTCCTGGCGTTAAATTTCGGTTACCTGCATGGACATTTCCTATCCTAAGTCACTGAATTGATCGATGGGACCCAAAATGGATAGAATAGCCTGTTGTTTTCACACCAAAGAGAATGGATATAGGCCTATTTGTAATGGTTTATCATAGAAAATTAATAAATACACTTATATTTTGCAATCCCATCTGCTCCAAGATCTCTCGATAAGCCAAAGTATGAGCGTGAAATCTTACTGTTTTGAAAAATTGTCAATTTATTGCTCCTTGACCGGGGGTCCAAAAATTCTAAAATATATCGGATGGCTTGCCTAGCGATAAAGCTTGTTTTATTTTTTTCTCCATTGCTCGCATGGGCGTAATAGAACCTCAAATCCCCACTTGTCTCAACACCTAAATGCCTGTAATATAAGAGGAAACTAACACTTACCAAATCAGGCTCGTAACCAGGGCCCGTAAGTCGTAACCTGTAGCTCCAGCCCCCCCCCTCCCGAAATGAGATCCCACAGATTAGAAAATATATTTCTGGCAGGTGAATGTGCCATATGTGTCCTATATAAAACTCTAAGCTGTAGGGATTCTAACTGGACAATACAATAGGAATATAGTTTAGTAATGTATTTTGTCCTACATGCCAGTTTCTATTTGGTTGTTACCTATATTTTTCATTTTAGAAGCGGTTCTCGGTGTTGCAATGGAGTCGGCTGCCTCAAAGAAAGTCCAAAATGAATCACCATACCGAAGGTGAGTACCTACCGTACATAATGTCCGATTTTCTCTTTACGAAGGTATGACAGACCCGAAAATACGCCCGTATTCGGCAACATTATAATATTTTTATCAGGATATGCTGTGTCGAAAATTGGCAATACCTTTCATTTTTTATTTCATTAACTCAGCAAGTTAATAAACTTAATAATTGACACACATATAAGTTGTTGAAGACTACTTTCTGCATCGTACCATAGATTACTGGTATCCGCCATTCCAAATCATACTATGCTTATGGACTAAAATAACTCTATTAGCCTAGGCTATATGTTCTTTTTGCAAATTATTTACAGTGGTTCTACATCAATGATCTACAGGCTGCTTAGACCATGGCTGCTCTTCCCAGCACTGTTCCACATTACCCAAACTGCTAAAAAGGAAATCGATCAGAAAAATGCTCTAGTCAATTTCACAAAAAAGGTACAGTTATTGGTAACGCTTATGTGGAAACCTGTCAGTTTCACGGAAACCGGGACTTCATAACTAAGGCAAGGCTGTAACCAGACGGGGAAGGTTCAAGGGGTCTAGACCCCCTCCCCCAAAAATATTTGCAGCGTATACTATAGATAGAATGGAGTTTTTAATATATTGTCAGATGGACCCCTCCCCTAAAAACGTCAGGACATGTAGGTAGTGGTACAGACTCTTACGTTCAACCGAAAGGTCGTTGGTTCGAGTCCTACACTGGCTACATTTTCTGGCCATGCATCGGGATGGCTTAGTAATAGAACAAAAAGTCAATAATTTTTTATTTTTAACAAAATTTCTGGCCATGGCCGTGAACTAAAGTATTTAAATAAATACAAAATAGCTTAGCTATTTCTATACAGTATGTATATAAGTAAGTAAGTACGTCAGTTAGTCCCTACTGGACGTTTTCTATTTATTTTAGGCCATGGATGAAAGGAAGAAGTTATACAAAGAAGACACAGCTATTGATCAAAAGTGTTTCCTTGACCACCTTCTCCAAATTGTAGCTGAGAATGAAGACATCTTTACAGAAGATGATTGCGCCCAAGAAGCCTGCACACTTATGCTTGCGGTATGTTAAACAGTTTTACATTTTAAATGTTTACCTACCCATGCAGTGGAAAACGCCTGAAAAATTGGCCGTTTCCAAAGTAATTTGTAAAACGACACGTTATCCACGCGTTTTACACTCAGTGACTGTAGCCGTGCTAGTTTTATTTTGATGATACGACTCACAGCATCAATGTTACTGGTTGTTATTGTACAACTACGCTAAGTTGAGTCATACACCACAGCAGAATGATCGCGGCATGTTGAGTGAGGCATACTGTTTACAAATTGTTACGTGAACTACAGTTATCATACAAATGCTACATACACATATATACGATGCGAACTTTCGTACATCATTTGTAAGATAACTGAAGATCGCACACTGCTACCAGTAGAGTATGTGCATTAGTCAACTTACCGTTATTTTTCTGCTGTGACGCATTGCTCAACTCACGGTAGTTTTACTGTACGCTACCATATTTGTATCAAAGGTTCCGATTGAGCCGTTATTTCATCACATTAACTCGTCTTTTTTTTATTATAAAATATTTAGAATTCACAGCCTTAAATTAATTTGTCAAATATATATGTTACCCATGATGTGATATATTGTACCTTAATGTGGTTAGTCTAACGTGAGTGCCCTTATAGTACTGTACAGCACTTTTTACTATTGTTTCAGGGGCAAGACTCCGTAGGGGCAGCCATAGCGTTCACACTACATTGCTTAGCAAATAACCCTACGCAACAGGTATGGTACCTATAATGTATACAAATATACAATAATGACCTATACATGGCTAATAATAATAATAATAATAATAGCTGTATATGGACTAGAAATAATTTGAAAATTCAAATTGAAATACATTTCAGAATAAAAATTTCCGACAGTACCGTGGTAGCCCTACATCGTTGACGGCGCGGCGATGAACGCGTAAGATCATATAGCCCAACCTTTTCTTAATTTTATTTAGACCTATGCATTTTAATCCTAATTTTTTGGATCATTAGTTCACGGTCACCCTCTTTTGATATTAAGTATAATTATAATTTTGCCAGACATTTAGCCGTACTCGAAGCTCGCTGTAGCTCGACTTGCTACCTACATTTTTCTAAATTTTTGAAATTATACCTCGCACTACAAGGTTATTCAGTAAAAAATAGTCTCCAAACAGCGAAGTCCGTAAAATTTACCTTTTTTTCGCTTGTTGCTATCGATTTATCGAACCGCTGTTGTACACATCACAACCAAATTTCGCTTTTTTATAGCTTGACATGGCCTTATCCTTTGTGTTCTACCATCTGCGCCTGATTTAGTTATTAGCCACCCCTGGGCTACTCAAAATTTGCCGCCCCCCAACCAAGTCTGGGATTTTTTGTCATCTTTTTACTTTAATTAATTGGGAACGAACTTAGGGTCGACGCCGCCGACGCGACCACGGTCGGTAATGGTGACAAGTGACAACGGCACGTTGAGAAGTAGAGAGTTTTCTCATAATTTGTCGCCCCCCAAAATCTGCCACCCTGGGGTAAGTCAGACCCTAGGTCTACCTATGGCCTAAGTACCGTTATTTTTTATTTTTTTTTATTTCAAGAAAAAGGCGTTTAACGAGCAGATGGAAATTTTTGGGGAGTCAAAGGGCCCCGCAACGTTAAGTGACCTGCGGAAGATGACGTATCTGGAAATGTGTTTGAAAGAAGCAATGAGGCTCTACCCCAGCGTGCCTATGATAGGCCGAACATTGGGGGAAGACATCCAATTGGGTGAGAATTTTTTTCCCTTATATTTTCCACTTGTTATGAATAACTTTACCAAGTTATTTTTATTCACAATGAGTTACAGAAAGGGTGGGAAAAATTCTTAATCAGGCCTTAGGCCCGCCGGCAGTCATTGATGATTTTTGTTTTTTTAGGCAAGTGGCGGCTGCCAAAGGGATGCAATGTACTGATAAGCCCATTTTCTGTTCACCGTCTGGAGGAGTACTACCAACAGCCCGAAAAATTTGTCCCCGAACGATTTGAACCTTCTGTTTACGCACAACGGCCAATCTTCAGTTATATCCCGTTCAGTGGTGGACCTAGGAATTGCATAGGTACGCATACAGGGCAAAAACGACTATGAACACAGTAGGCAATTTAAGTCCAGCTAACATTTTGTTAAATACTAACTGAACAGCTGAACAGGTTCGCGCGCTCCCTAATTCCAACTAGTATGAATACCTCGAATTAATAATTTTGACATTCCACCAAAGGATTCATGGCCGCAGGCGTTAACCAGGGACGGATCCAGCCCATTTTTTTAAGGGGGGGGGTAGTTGTGGGTCAAAATAGGAAAAACATATGTAGGATCGATTAAATCAGAGCATAATAAATCAATTTACAATAGATTTACCAAATTTTGTGGGGGGGGGGGGGCAGCCACCCCCCTACCCCCCTGTATCCGTCCTTGGTTACAATACCTACCCCTTCCATGTTGCATTCGACCGTAATAATAACAATAATGTCCTAATGGGCTTTTCATGAACCTAAGCCTACTTCGATAGTGATGGCCTATTGGTCTATTGTCAAATGCCTATGACCCCATAGATTTCGGACATTAGGTATTTATATTGTTTCCGGATGCATTTTTACGAACTGGTACAGCCTACGTCCTTGATGTTCACCTACACCGGCTACAAGTGATAATGGACCAGCTAAGACAAGCTTATGCAATGTAATTGTAAGAGGTGAAATCATGGCCAAGTACAGATATGAGTCAAACATCCGACGGTACCACATATATATATTTCTTAATTTTTTTCTAGGGTACAAATACGCAGAATTAGAAATGAAAACCATTCTGTCAACAATTCTTCGGAACTTTGAGTTGTCTCGGGTCGAAGGTCACGAAGAATTGACTATAAGCTACAGGATAACGCTACGAGCGTCGGGAGGCGTCTGGGTCACATTGAAACCACGAAATGCGTCTCAAATTCCGAAAAACTCTTAGCAGAGGGGGATACTATTTTAAACTAAAGTTCCTTGGTCGAGGTTGTGAGCTGGCAGAAGATTGTATGCTATGCGGGAAGGGTAATATATTGTATTTCTGGTTAGGTTTCTCCAATGGCTATTTTGAAGGGGGGGGGGGGGCATCAAAATAAAATAAAGATATTTTATTGCCGATATTGATTCATATAACCCAAAAATGCACGTCACCACACACATTCCTGGCTGTATGGGTATATTTATCCATTATTTTATAGCCAGATGTATAACAAACGCGCAGCAGACGTCACCTTGATGTAGATGATTATATACTGTACATAAGCCTATAACAGGCACATTTTATTTAACAGGTATTATTTTAATCTGGAAATATACTGTATACATACTACTAGTAATAGACTAAAATTTATATTATTTAATAACAGGACCACAAATTATTAAAAACACCATGTACAGTGAATAGGTTAAGCTATATATTTTTATATTGCACATTTTAGACAATAATGATAAGGTAGAATACGGTGCTAGATATTTTTATTAGCCTACCTCTGGTAAGTAGCCTACTCGCATACCTATGGCAACGTGGGAATTAAGGCACTATATACCCGGGTATTGCCATCCGCAATTTTTCATCCCTTAATTCCTATATGGTAAGTATTGTAAGAAAGTGAAACATTGAAAATAACTGAAACCCCTTATATTATTTTTTTATTAAACACTTCCCTAATTGGTGGAACGTTTTTTTAAAAATAATAACAAATAAATAACGATAAATTTCTAAAAATAAATTGGTAAACACCCAATGTTTTGCTTATAGACCAGACTTAAAATGGATACAACATGGCGGGTGACAATACCTGTCTAATATAGAGCCCTAGTGGGAATGTTACAAATTAAAATAAAGATGTACAATAGATACAGTAAAGAAAAGTTCCATTTCATTTTTATGTTTATTTATTTATTAATTTATTTCAATTTTCATTACTAGGCCTATACTGTAAATATGACTCTTAGGCGCCCATTCCACATACGTCAATCGTCAATGAAAAATTGAAAAATGACGTCAAAATGACGTAAATTGACGTGGTAGCAGAATTTTTAATATGTCTTTAATGTCTGCTAAAACGTCATTTTTCAATTTTTCATTGACGACTGACGTATGTGGAATGGGCGCCTTTTACCAGATCCCACTTTTACCACGGGTATGTGTGCATCCGTTGTAGCTACTAATAAGTAGTGAAATAACATGCAGACTATTACTTTACTAAAATTTGCATAAAAATTGTCAAAAAAAAACCTCATTGTAGGGCGGCTATTCCACTATATTAACCATATTAATTAGTTCATCTTCTGTTTCACTCTATGGCGTCATCTGTTAATTTAATGGCTGTCTGTTAAAAATGAGCTTCTATGTCTGTGAGTAAAAACTATTCGCGTCTTTGCGATGAAAAAATAACTAAACCTTATCAAATAAAAATTAAAATGGGGAAATCTTGGACTAAGATTATTACAAAATGTTCAATTTCACTAATTAGGGGTCTTATGTAACTTTTGTGTTTTAGAATATTTTAGAATATTGTCAATAAATGATTATTTACATGAATACAATTTACAATTACGACATATAGCCAATGTAGCAACAAAAAAAAATTAATTTTAAATTTGAATAACAATTTAAAAAAATTAAATTGACACCAAAAATTAATATAGGCCTAAGTTATATTATGGTGAAATATGATAATGTTGATAATAATGGAATGTTAGAACATTTCAATCGTAATGAAAATAAGAGAAATAATTATAGTATAAGAAAAATAATCTTATTCAGAAAACATGATGTAGTGAAATAGCCGCCTAATTAGCAACATAAGTTTTTTTTAAAGTACAATATTGCTGATAGCTGTCAATTTTACAATTTGCATCACTCTATTTTTGCAGAAGATGGGAATTTTTTGCTAAATGGTAGGCTATGTTATTCCACTCACAATATATAGAAAAATGTACGTCTTATCATACGTAGATATTAATGTTTACAATAATATTTAAATGACGGCTAAGTGAGCATCATCTTCAGGTGTGAAACGAAACATATAGTACTCAAACGTTAAATTTTATAACAAACTAAAAAACACTAATATATGAAATACGCGCCTATTAATATACTTACCCCAATTACTCAGCTACCTACCATCACTTCATTGTCAATTAAACCTAAAAAAAATTATCTACCTACATATTATACTAGATATACCGACAATACAACATAAACGTAATGTACTCGTATCTATTCAATATCTTCACATATAGCTCGGTAATCAGTCCCCATAGGCAGTGTCGGATTAACCCATGGGCACTTGGGGCACGGGCCCCCGGCCCCCCCCCCCCAGAAATGCCTGAAATTCCGCCCCCCCCCCAGAATGAGATAGTTTTATATTAAAATATAAAAATATTAGAAATTAAAAGTTTTGAAATTGAAAGTAAAAATTGAAAGTAAACCCCCACTATTTCAGCCCTATTTTTCAAACATTTTCTCCCGGGGAGACCCTCGGCCCCCAATTAAATATATTATTTCTCTGTAATTTATAGACCTTATTCCTCTCAAAATGCGTTGAATCCCAATATTTGAGACCTATTTTTCAAAAACGTTTACCCAAAGGAGACCTCCGGGTCCCACTGGTTCACAATTATATTAATTATAAAATATATAAACCTTAAATTTATTGCATTCGAAATGTGTAAAACCTCATTATTCAGCCTTATTTTTCAAAAAATTTCACCCATGGGAGACCCCCCGCCCGCACCCTTGTTAGCAATTATTTCAGGTCTGTTTCCACTAAATTTCTCCCGCGTGGGAGACCCCCGGGTCCCCCTACATATCCTCCGAACCGAACTAAGGTCATTAATTTAAAAGCTGCATACGTCCATGAGAACGGCTTTCCCCATTGTATGTACTTTTATGGAAATGGGTGGAGGATTATACACCGCCCTCTTTAAAAACCTACCGTTACGCCACTGACAAGTGCCTCCCCCTTTTATGAGGTCTGGGACCAGAGGCGGACGCAGCGACCGGCACTGCGGGCAATTGCGCCCCCCCCCCCTTTGGACAGCAGTTGTATTCTTTGCCTCTAAAATCTAAGTGTTACAGCACTCCAAATGCGCAAAACCTCACTATTTCAGCCCTATTTTTCAAAATTTTCTCCCGGGGGAGGGCCCCGGGCCCCCCTTGTCTGCAATTATATTGATTTATTCTAATATAAAAGCCTTATTGCTCTCAAAATGCGTAAAACTTCACCATTTCAGCCCTATTTTTCATTTTTTTTTTTTTTTTGAAAAAAATGAAGGGCATAAAGGAGTAGAAATATTTCTCATAATTACTTTTAATGTACCGTACATGATGTGGCAGTCCGCACTGACACAGTTATTGAGCTTGTTTTGTAGGAAAAAAAATGGACACTGAGTAAGTGAGTATTGGTTTTTTAGTGACTGTCAGATACAGTATGTCAAAATAGGTATAGGAACACTTTTTCTATATTTTGTGACACCTCATTTGTGGCTCTACGGTACATAGGGCTTGGTGAATGGTCGGGGCAAACCCACCCAGTCTAATTCAGAGGAGTTCTATGATCTAGCGTGTCTAGGGGAAGCGCGTGCACAGCCAGTTTTCGAAATTGTCAAGAATTCCACAAGAAATCTGCTGCTAGTCCTACGTATAAGTACTATGGTATTTGTATACTATATACTGTATTTACTATGGTTACCACGGAAAAGACATCGGCACGTCGCGACTGCAAAAATCGTCCGGGCCTGCGAACGATATTTTCGGACATGTAGAGTAGTGGTGCAGACTCCGACTTTCACCCAAGAGGTTGTTGGTTCGAGTCCCACTCTTGCTACATTTTCTGGCCATGCTTCGGGGGGCGTGTAAAGCAGGCGGTCCCGGGCCTTACTAGTTGAGTGTAAGAGAGGGTTTGATAGCCCTGACTCCGCTAGGTTGACTTAGTAATAGAACAAAAAAGTCTATATTTATTTATTTATTATTTCCTGTGAAATTTGATTTTTTTTAATGACTGTGGGCGTGTGTCTGTCTCTTAAGCTAGTTTTATAATGGATTTACCGTATATTACTGTACTTCTAACAATATGTTTCCTAATACTAGTTTTCACTTTTTCTTCTCTGCTTTGACCACTGTTCTACGTGGGGGTTTTGTGGTCAGCAACATACCCAGCACCCGCGTTTTTTACATTACCAATTAATGTAAAGTACCCATTAGGTCAGGCGGTATGCCTTTTATATCGAATCTTGAGCCTCAACCTTCCGCTTCATAGTCTAGTTTTCTACCAACTAAATAGACTATTCCTAACCTTTAGGGAGTCAAGACACTCCAAACACATCGGTGTCACTTACAGGGGTAAAACCCTGGGCGTATATTTAAGAATAAGAATAAGAATAATCTAAATCATTTTGGAAAACTGCTCAACATTGAAACAGTGGGCAAGAACTTAATTTGACCTTTCAAGTCGGAGCTGACAAATATGGAAACAATTCAAAATTGCTGCTCACCCAAAACCGTTTTTTAATGTCTTTGCGTCGCTATGTCTTCATGTGGGACTAAACTGCGGAGGAACGGGACATTCTTCAGATTTGAACCAACGTAGTCGAATGCGTAGATTATGTAGTCTTTTGAGGAAATAACATAATAGGCTATCATCATGTAGAATAGGAAGTGTACAATGCGGTCAGCGACGTATAAGCTGAAAAAAGAGCAACGGTTATAAATCATTTAGATTATATTTAGAATATTACCCTCGCAAATGAAAAAAACTATTGATTTCCAATGCCCCTCCCCATAATAATTATCTAGATAGATAATTGATAGCATCTTGCAGATAGATAACCTAGAAGGGTTTCCACTTTAGGGGAGGAGAATGACACTAGACATACAATTAGTACAATCCGCGCATCTATGCGTGAAAACCTTTAGGTACGAAGAACCAGTAGAATCCGGGCTGATGGGCCGTGGTCGAATCAGCCCGGATTCTACTGGTTCTTCATTTGACTCCGGCCGCGAAAGCCTTTGCAGTTACAACCTTTAGGTATACCTACAGTGGTCTTTTTAATTAATTGGGATGGCTCAAGTGATCGCTTGAAAAGTATTCAATGCACAGCAGTGCCGTGCAGTATTATTTATAGATACTTTTCAAACGATGGTCGGACCACACCTTAGTCACTAATTCAGTAATCGAGATAACTAGGTTATTACACAATTGCATAAATAGATAAGTGCAGGTATTGTAAATGCTATGAAGATAAAAGGACAATTTTATTGGGGTCTACCAAGGTCATAACATAACTGAGGATTAAACTTTCAAAACGTCACAAATCCATGAAAATTAAAAATTGATTTTATCATAGATTTTTCATCTTGAAGATGAGTTGAATCAGGATTGTTAATCAAAATAAATACAAAAAAATTTTTTAACCCTATCTTTTGAAGGGTTGAAATCTTATAATAAAGCCGAATTAATTATGTTTTTCGTGTTTCCTGAACATTTTACGAAAATGGATTTGTGCCGTTTTGAAAGTTTGCTCCTCAACTTACATTTTCAGCTTTCCCTAGCTCTTAGAAGCGTCTCCAGCGGATCCTTCATGCAGTATTGTCGTGCGCCCAAAATACCATAACTCAGGAGTGTGTAGCCTACCAAAGTCAAAAGATAACTTACATTTTCAGCTTTCCCTAGCTCTTGGAAGCGTCTCCAGCGTATCCTTCATGCAGTATTGTCGTGCGCCCAAAATACCATTATTCAGGAGTGTGTAGCCTACCAAAATCAAAAGATAACTTACATTTTCAGCGTTCTCCTTGCTCTTGGCAGCGTCTCCAGCGGGTCCTTCACACAGTACTGTCGTGCGCCCAAAATACAATATTTCAGGTACTCTGCGTCTTCGATGGCGTAAAAGTCAATGAGGAACCGTTCCTTATCCTCCGGGTGCATAGAGTCCCGTATTTTCAAAAACTTATCATTCTTGAAATGCCAACGATGCGTTGTGAAATATTGCAGCACCTCCAGCCCATCGCTGATCCGATTTTGAACATGAACCATGCTGGCAAAAAAAATTGTAATAGAGTTGTGCAACCTGTGTTCGTGAATTAAACTTAACTCACAGACATGTGAAGTGAACTTATGACTGTTCAAAGGGCTTTAGCCTACGTAAGCCTATTCCAATAATAATAGTTTGCAGCCTCTTACGACTCAGCAGCGTACTCGAGTAGTTAAAAAACTGGACTATGCAACGGCAAGTCAGTATTTGAGACTCAATATAAAAGCAAATACAGTAATTATTCCGACCGCGCCTTAGCAGTATATATCTCAGCCAGCGGCGTAGCCAGAAATTTGTTTTGGAGGGAGGGGGGGGGGGGTACCAGGTTTCATACTACATCAATATATAAAGTTTGCCCACTGACGATAGGCTTTCGCAAGGGGCGGTGTTTCATTTGGCGCTAGTAGAAAAAGAGGAAGGACGTACGCAGCTTCTAATTAGGGGTATGATCTTAATTTCCTTAATTTCCCTGGCCCAGGCACCCGAGGGTTTCGGAGGCCAAAGGGGGCCCGGGGCTCTCCCCCGAGGTAGGTTTTTGAAAAAAAATAGGCCTGAAATAGTTTGTCGGTAAAAAAAATTTGATTTTGCAGACGATAAATGTATTAACAAAACTGGAAATAGGGGGACCGGGAAACGTTTTTAAATTAAATATCTGAAAAATTTGCTTTTTGCTAAATTTGGTGGGGGGGGGGGCGTCCAGACCCAGCTAACCCCCCCCCCCCCCCCAGGCTACGCCACTGATCTCAGAAGTATCTGTACCTTACCTTCCCTGTTGGCTGGAAAATGCGGCTTTATGACATGTTAATGATTACAACATCGAAAATTAAGCAGAGATGAATGATCCTCTACCACTGCTCAGGTCGAAATCCTCAATGGTTTATCATATATCGATGTATTTTTGTTTAGTTGTAGGAGAGATACAACTTATGTAGGCCTATTTGAATTTGAGAGGAAAGAACGTTTTGGATTGACAACCCATTGAAGGTTTTAACATGGCAGAGGGTCCTATTTCTTGAACACTGCTCTTTTAGTATATTGTATTCAGCCACATGTCTGGCAGCCGCGTTCAACCCTTAGCTGTTAATTAAGTATGAGGGCTTAAAACTTATTGTATAAATTTAACTATTTTGTTTATTAACTATACGAATCGTAGAGACCCCCGGGCCTGCCTGTTAATTAATTATTTAATTATGCGGTAATATCTGTCTGTTAAACTTAACCTTACTGCTGCTGGCGAAATGCGTAAAACCCCACTGTTTCGCGCCTATTTTATCAGGCTTTTTTTACGGGGGAAACCTCCTGGACCTTCTTTTTGTAGTTAAATGAATCTTCGTCTGTAAAAATTGAACCTTACTACTGTCAAAATGCGTAAAACACTACTATTTTATCAACCATATTCCCCCTTTTTAGCAGCAGGCTATTGTACATCCATACAGTATATATAATTTAATAAGTTAAAGTAACTCATACTTTGACATTGAATACATGGGGTATAGTTCTACAACATTTCATGCGCTAGTATTGCACTGTCGATTGAAACCCCCCCCCCCCCTCCCTTTCAGAGAATTCCTGCTGGGTACGACCTTGCCCTTAACAGTAGGGGAAGAACGAGGAAGGTAGATAGGCGAAAAAATTCTCTATCCGTCCTCATCAAGTCTGCATACAACAGTGTATTCTTCTCAGCTCTTGGACCTAAAATGAATAGGCTACTTACAAAGTCTTTTGCCGGAACAGCACCATCATAAAGTCAATAAAGTACGCGGGGATCCAGTGGAGGAAGAAGGCGCAGATCTTGTGTACCCACAGACTGCTACGCAAGTTACCGTCAGGGTACCACAGCATCAGAGAAAAGGGGTACTCAGAGTATACTATCCGCCCCAATTCCAAAACTTCTCCCCAAGTCACCTCTCGCTCTTTGCCTTGTGTAATGTTGAAGACTTGCACGTCGTCAGCACTGAAATTTAATGAAGAATAAAAAATATTTTAGCATAAAATACTTACTTTCAGTACTTTAACGGTGCCCAAATAAACGCTAAAAAAACCTTAGAATGTGGCATCTATATATATATGTATGTACCTACATACCGTACCAAATAAATCAATAGCAGTATTATAGCACTATAAGCAACCATAATAAAAGGACTTCATCTATTTTTAATTTTTTCCGAACCTTCTTCTTCTTGAGTTGCAATCTAAGGGTTGGTTTGCAGCGAATGTTTTTTTTCTCCTCGGCTCTTGTCTGTTTTGTGCGGTCCTTTTCAGTTCTTTGTAGGTGGCGCACCCTAGGTCCTTCATGACATCTTCCGAACCTATTAACATCTTTCTTGATTTAGCAACCTCCCCCCCCCCCCAGAAAATTTAAATTGGTTAATTATAGTTTTTCGGGTCCGAGGTAGAGACTCCTAGTTTCTGCCAACCTGACGCCATGGTCGGTGCGCACCCAAAGGTTATTGAAGATTTTGGTCTCTTCTCGGTGGTGAAAGGATTAGCCACTAGATGCTTCCTTTCAGCGTTGCCTGGGGAACGGCCGATACGTTCTTTTTATATAGGAGATACAACTTCATAACTTCAGATAAAATCTTACCGTTTGACCCTCGTAATCTGTCGTGGGATTGCAATGAGGGCATGAATGGCATAATCGACGGGGATGCACTCAGCGTTGTACTCAGGCTTGCAGTACATAGACCTGAGGGCACCTTTGCCACCAGCCACCAAGATACCTACAGGTCCATTCAGGTTGTCCACCCATCCTGGCAATGGTCCTGTCACCGCGGGGGTCACAATGGACGGACGTGCAATGCAGACGGGGAGGTCAGCGTACTGCTCGGCGACGAGACGCTCGGAGAGACGCTTGGAGAAGGTGTAGGTGTTGGGGTGAGGTGCGATTAGGCTGGAATTAAGTGAATCAGAACATAAATAAAATAAGGTTTCCTGCTGCGGGTGGCAGTTCGGCGCTTCTCGCCTCACTTTCACTTGAAGAGTAGTAATATTCAGGGCTTTATAGCCCTAACTCAGCTCGGCCCACTAGTTTGGCTCAGTAACAGAACATAATAATTTATTTATTTATTTCCCAAGATATTGGCCATAGAGCCATAAGCCGTATGTCACATTGACACGACATGTTCTTCTACGTTTTGATGCGTAGTACCTACTACGGCTGCAGCCGACTTTACGTAAGATAGGATTGAACTTCCCAGACGTGTGACATTCCCCTATCTAATATATTATAGGATCGTAGCCCCCTCCCAAATAAACTCGTGGAAATGAACCTGTATACGAGTAGTACCACCTATTCACCACGGGTTTTAAATTCCATCGACTTGATGTCATCAGTATCCATTATTCTTTACCTATTAAGTTCTAAAACGGAGGCCAATCGGTATTAGTGATGGCCTCGTATAGTTTGCATCAAAATGTAGGGGAATGCTTCTTATGTACATTTTGACATTGCCTCTGCCATCGATGATATTTGTAGCGGATTTTCGTTTTTAAAATTTTTACATCCGTAAGGCTTTTCCCTACTCCGATTTTCTTCCAATTTTTTTAGCATTGTTTCGGAGAACTTACTCTTTAGTGATTTTATTAAGAGACTTCAAGTCCAGGAATTTGACCAATCGCATGATGTCCATGGGGTCGTAGGGAGATTCATAAACTTTTTCTTCCAGAACATCTTTATCAACGTGGCAGAAAGCGGTGGAAGAGTGAACAAATGCCTGTAACAAAAAGAAATCAAAATTAAAATGTCACCAGCCAAATGCCAAGTGGTTATGAGCCAAACAAAGGGGGAAAACACCTAACTGTTGTAAACATTTCACATGAAATATCGATCAGGTATGACTGTTGTTCCCATAACATTTGCACTGTATACCTCTGTCAAATTAACGTGAATTTTCTGCTATGGCGTATCCTTGTGAGAGTTTCCTTGGTGACTTCGTGGCACTTGGGGAACATCTTAGGGAAGAGTAAGAACGTAATGATCCACAGTAAAATATATTTATTCATATGACCGGTTTCGGATACAATCCATCATCAGATAAACAAACACATGAAAAACGCCAGGATTTATGTGCCCACCCCCAATCCCCACCTCCCACTCCAACCCCGTAGTATATACATATAAGCTTGCGTTTTCCATGTGTTTGTGTATCTGATGATGGATTGTATCCGAAACCGGTCATTTGAATAAATATATTTTACTGTGGATCATTGCAGTCTTATTCTTACCTAAGATGCTATATATGACGTATGGCTCAATAATGCAACTTTAGTGTTTTTACCAATAACGTGCCGATACTTTATATGTGTGGGTAGTGCACTGCTCTCTCCCAGTCAGTGCAGTAGCCAAGGGAGCGGGGGGGGGGGGGGGGGGTGCAGACCCAACTTCACTTCTAAAATGTAAACATAACTGCTTTCAAAGTGCGTAAATGCCACTATTTTGGGCCTATTCTTTTTCAAAGTAATTCCCCCTTTATTGCAGTAGTCCTACTATTCTTCGGCTGTAAAACCTAAACGTTATTAGAATACGGTATGTTACAAGCCGTATATACCTTTATCAAAATGTGTAAAATTCTACAATTTCAGACCTGTTTCTTTTTCAAAAACCTTCCCCGGGGGAGACTTTACGTATTGAATGAAAATTGCATGAAAACTCGACACCCCCAAAAAAGATTCTGGCTGCGCCGCAGCCTGTCCCCAGTGTATGTGTTATATTACTTATATTACTGGACCCAGCATATTTGGGGATCGGATGAACAGAGGTAAGGTTAAGGTACAATACCAAGGATACAGTGGCAATAAAAGTTCCCCTGTACTTACTTGAACCTCACCTCGATGACATTGCTGAATCATGCTATGTCATATCAACGTTCACACCTCTTAGCACTTAAGCTACCACTGATATTCTATTCAATATAGTCTTATAATAACCGCAATTAATAATGGTAGTGCTGAAGTCAGGTATGATGGTATGAAGTACATTAATTAGTGCTATTGATAAACTACACTAAGTTGCACCAAACGTAATAGTTCAAAAATATTTAAGAAATAATTTAGGTCATTTTTGGAAGTCGGAAAAGCCATATCAGAATGCTCTTGAGCAGACCTACTAAAAAAACCCTAGCAATACGAAAGCTCGATCGCATATTTCATTTGCAAGATGACTGCTGTTGCTCGCGTAACACTTGCTTAGTATGCCTCAGTCAACTTACGGCGATACGCTTGGAGAGTAACTGGGTAAGTTCATTGACGTTTTATTATTTAAGCGTTCAATTAACAATTTGATTTTTCTGCTGTGATGTCAGATTGAACTCAACATAGTTTACCAATAGCACTATTGTAGTACGATAGAACAAACCTGCCCGGTCAATGTGTTAATTAAAAAAATTCATATTTTATCACATAGCGTCTAATAGGTTTTGAGGGCACCTCGATGCGCGCATGCCGTAAATTAACTTCATGACCTAATTTTAATCTGATGCCGGTCATGACATTTTTTAAAATTACATTTACAAAATATCTATATGCAACACCTTTTTTGGCAAGAGAGAAGTCGAGCGGAAGACAAAGACCTGAGTCCAACAAGCCATCTTGGAGCCGATTCTCCTCTATGGGAGCGAAAGGTGGACACCTACAACAAGCGACCTGGGTAAAATAAACGCGACTCAGATGAAGTGCCTAAGATGAATTGCTGGTCGAACAAGGTGGGAACGAATCCGAAATGACCGCATCAGATTAGACCTGCAAGTGGATTCCATAGAGAGGAGAATGGAGAACAAGCAGCGGCAATGGTTCGACCAAGTTCAAAGGATGGACGAGAACAGGACCACCCGGAGGTTGACGGAAGCAAGGCCACAAGGAAAAAAGACCTATCGGCAGACCGTGGACAACCCTCGAGTAAAGGATTGAACAGCTCGCCGGAGCAAGAGGGAAAAAAATGGCCGAGCTGAAGACGTTAGCTCCCGACCGGGGCAGGTTTAGGAAATTTCTCAGCGAATCACCGGCGTTCGAGTCGCCCATGTGTGCCGGGCGATAGTCTAGTATACCCTATTCAAATTATCAGTCACAAAATGCACAGTCTTTTGTTTTTGTACTTTATCACAGTCTATGGTTTGCATTACATACTGCCTACCTTATGATTAGGCTACGACATTGTGTCATTGACGTTTCAGTAATAATATGGTGCATATAATTAACATACACGTAGCTTGCTTACATGCATGTCAGGTCTTGAAATAGACCTACCACTTTTTCAGGGACCTTCGCAGGCACAGACGTAATTCAATGCGGTTAAACTAATAAATGACTGTTCAGGCTGATAACCTACACACGCAACCTTTTATGGACCAAAAAATTGCAAAAATGTCACGATCCAAAAATTTACTTTGATTGAGAGTTCGATTCCTCCAATTTGATTCCAGCCGAAATTTATCCGTAGAAATGGTGAGCTCGACGCGATTTGCCAAGAACCTACGTTAGTCGCCGAAATCAAGAGAGTCCGCATCAGATGGCTGGAGCACGCGGAACAATTGTCATACATGGCAAAAGGAGCAACCTTACACAAGGTTCCCCAAGGTAGAAGACGAGTAGGACGACCACGGATGCGATGGCTGGACGACGTCGAGGTGGATCAGGCGACCCAGTGACGTCAATGACTGGCGAAGGAGAGCGCAGGACCAAGCAGGCTGGCGCGATGTGGCAGAGCCGGCCAAAGCCCTTCACGGGTTGTAGCGCCAAGGAGTAGGTAAGTTTATCAAGCAAGACTCGTCTCTGTACTTGGTTAAGTCATGCTTTTCACAGCTTGTCCATTATTGCTTGTATCCGGTGTAGGTTGACATCGAGGACGTATACCAGTTTGCCAATGGCCAAAAATTGATAAGGTAACAATACAAATAATGTCCGAAACCCATGGGGTCGTTGGCATTGGACAAAGGACTCATACGGGCCACTATAAGTAGGCCTGGGTCCATTAAAAGTCCTTCAGGACATTACTTACTTAAATTACTTTTAAAGCCTAGAGAAAAAAATACCCAACGTTTAGCGTATGCATTAACAAGTTTACTTGTGCAGAGGTATCGCAACATTTACAACATGGTGTGCGAAAGAGACTACCAAATTTTTCTACTTTCAATGGGGAAGGAGAGTGTAAAGTATTAAAATCAAACAAATTTGCACAATTTCCACATAAACATATTTATTGTTAAAAGTTAAAAAAATTAAAAATCAGTTACAGCTGTTTCGGTGTTACACCATCATTTTGATTTTTAATTTTTTAACTTTTAACAATATATACTAGGCCTAGTATGTTTATGTGGAAAACTGGAAATTGTGTGCAAATTTGTTTGATTTTAATACTTTACACATAATGTTTCGTTTCCACGAAGTCACGAGAGAAACCCTATATTGGGAAGGAGAGTATTGAAAAAATTCATTAGATTTCCAATATTTTTCAAATTGATATTAAGAATTATGTAACGCATAATAAACGCACAATGCAATGGCTCTTACTACAGACTACCCCTTACTATAGCTTGAATATCCATAATACCTACTGTGTGTAAGAATTATGCAAAACTAAGCGAACCAGTTTTTTTATATTGGGCCCAGTTTCTAGCCAGTTTAAGAATCAACTTTACGGAAATCTCGTAAGGGCTGCCAATAAAGAATTTAAATAATATGATGCAACCAAATGCATCAGAATTGACCTACTGTATGTATTTACGATTCAAGTTTTATTCAATCCTAAGAATCACTCGAATGACTCGATAATAATTGTCATCAGGCGGTTCGGCAAATATGGAAGAAATGTCTACTAACACGCCTGAACCTGTTCAAAAAAGTGGTTCTAAGTAGTTTTTATCCATAAGTTAAGTATGAGTGGACATAATGACGTTAAAATGGGATTAGCAATAGATAACAGTGTTGCCGCATTGTTAACTAATAAGAGAAATGGACAAGAGGTCAGAGGTTGGTCTAGTGACAATCTGGAAATTGTGTAATGAACAAATTTATGGCGAAAATCGAATAAATTGTAACTAAACTTAGTAATAGTGAATCCATGGAAATTAATTACAACAGAATGCTCGTCCGATGAAAAACCGCAACATCAGAAAAATCAGGTTTAGTTGAAAGAGGTACGCTGTTCAAGTTTGATGAAATTCAAATGATACATGATGTATATACGAAAGCTCGCATCGCATATGCCATTTGTAATATGACTGCTGTTCTCGTTACACTTGCAGAGTATGCCTCAGTCAACTTACAGTGGGTTTTCTTAACTCACCTCAGCATTGTTATCCCATATATACCCTTCGTCAGAATTTCAGTGTAGGTATATTACCGTTTGGTTACCGAGAAGTAAATAATAATAAGTCATGACAATTTTTTAATTGGTTTTCTTTTCTGCCAACAGCCATACCAAGTTACAAAAATATACATAAACAAGACAGGCCCACACATCAACACAACACTAGGTACAAACAAACAAACCCACTATCCATACAAACGGTCTCGACAAGCTACACGCAAAAACAAACCTCTTATATAGGCAAAAAGTACTATAATAAACTTCCTCTGAAAATAAAAAACCAAACAAACTATAAAGTATTTAGAAAAAATATCAAAAAATGGCTTATTGATCTCGAAATTACATAATAAAAAATAATAATAATTACAAATAAATAAATAATAATAATCTTCCATATACCACCAACACACACACATATACACACCACTACACTTACATACATATTCACTATATTTTTAAACTTGACACAAAATTTGTATTTTAACTGCATGCATTCATTGTATATACTAGTATTTTAGAATATTGTAAAATTTCCACCCTAAAACGGGCCTAGCCCATAGGGAAGTGACAAAAACTGTAAAAAAATTTATTTTGGAAATAAATTTTGATTGATTGATTGATTGATTGAAGTTGAACCCTGCACCAGGACGACAGAGCCTGTTCAGAACTGCAACAAATTTGGCAGTGTGCACGGTGGGACCATGGACCTCCCGACAAAATCAATCACATATCCTTTGATAACCTTTGTCATTGCTTTTGAAATTTCCCTCCATTTCTCCTTACGTTTTACTGCAATCGGCCTCACTTAGCTTATGGTTATTTATGGTATATTATATTATTTTATGGCTGGTCCAAGGCTGTTGTTTGAAGATGATGAGACCATTGGCGGAAAATCTCAAAAAGTCTGGGGGGGGGGGGGCTAAGCCCCTAATAATTTTTTTTAAAAAAAACCGTAAATATGTAAATCTTCCAGAAGCTTCACCTTCACCCCAGCTTCTCATTAAAAAAAAAATGTCCTGTCAAGTTTACGAAAGATTATAAAAGCAATGCTCAGTGGCGTAACCTGGGCCGGCCCGTGGGTTCGCGAGGCCAGGAGCGAGATTCCGCGCGAGGCCCCCCAAGGGCGGGTCGAGGACAGATTTTCGGGGGGGGGGGGCATTCCGGGAAAAGCGGGTGTAGCCTACCAAGCCAAATTAATTTTTAGCGATTGTGCAATTGGTGTGTTTGTTAGCGAAACAAGGCCCATTAATTTACAGTGAAATCTAAAATATAAGGGCAAAATAGTGGGGTTTTACGCATTTTAACAGCCGTAATAATGTTATTCATATTTTGGAATCAGTGGGGCCAGGGGTCTCCCCCGGAGGAAAAATTTGAAAATATAAGGCCAAAATAATGAAAATTTAAGAAAAATATGCCTGAAATAGTGGAGTTTTACGCATTTTGAGTGCAGTAACAATTGGATTTTAGACGCAAAGAATATAACTGATTGGCAATTGGCCGCAGTGCCGGTCACTGCGTCCGTCTCTGGCGTCTAGGCTAGAGCTGGGGGGGGGCTTGGCCAGAGCTGGGGGGGGGGGCTATGCCCCCCCCAGGACCCCCCATTTTCCGCCCATGGATGAGACAGGTGGCACAAGAATTTCAAAAACTTTTCTTGGTGGCAGCGAATGATGCCTCATCTCTCCTATATAGAACATTGGCGTTAACAGGGGGGTAATGTAGCCCCTCCTCCCAGGATTTTTGGTGACAGAGACGTTATGGAGGCGAAAGGCATAGCATCCCCAATAGCGAAAGGGAAATTAAGTCTTGGTACTTATTATACATGAAAGACATCATAAAAAAATCAACATATTGGCCATGTACTTTCACAAAAAATATATTACTCAAAATGCTTAAAACCCCAATATTTCAGACTTATTTTATCTAACTTTTTCTACGGGGGAGACCCCCAGGTCCCTCTCCGTGGTAGGTTTATTCGTAGGTAAAATCTCAACTGTACTGCTTGCAAAATGGGTAAAACCACACTAATTTGGGCCTATTTATAGATTTTTTCTCCGGGGGTGACTCCGGACCCCCCTGTCTCCAGCGCATAATATGCGGAACATCTCACTAATTTGGGCCCATTTCTCAATTTTTTTGCTCCGGGGGAGACCCCCAGGCCCCTCGTTCTCCAGGGTATAGCATGAGCAAAACCTCACTAATTTGGGCCTATTTATCAATTTTTTTCTCCGAGGGAGACCCCCGTACCCCCTTCTCCTTTTGTCTCACTTCAGGAGTGAATGAGTAATGAATCAAAGTCTTGGGGTCCTAAAGCCCCCCCCCCCAGAAATTTTGGGAATTGACGCCAATGATATAGAGTAGTAGTATGGTTGGACACAGTCCCAGGCCACGGTGTGGGCCCATAGGACAGCAATGATATAGAACTCTGATTGGATGGTTGGGATGTAACTGAGCCTACCCTACGGTAGTGCTCTAAAAGTTGTCAAGGCATACCTAGCCGCCATCCCAGGGCACGGAGAATTGCACAACATAGAACTGGATTTCTTTTAGACATAGACAGTTATCTCCCCTGAACTTGGGGAACCTTGGCACATAATCAACATTGGTTTTATAGGCTATAGAGGAATGGCGTTGGCCATAAATGCAGGTCCATGCTTATATCAGTCAATGTTTTCTAGTGGATTACAGTGAGAGAGACATGTCTACGCGTGCCAACGGATAGGGCAAGTATGCTAATAAAAAAGAAAATGGCAATAGGGTAATATACCTAGTACTAGTCATGGTACAAGTTATTCTAGAAAAGGGTTAGTGGTGCAAGAGACAGCTGAAGGGTTAAATTTTCCATCTACCCTAGGTTTGACATTATTGCTTTCCTATTTGTATACATAGGCCTAGTACAATATCAGGAAAGCTTTGTGATAGGTATATTTTAGGTATATTTATATTAATTCGGTATACAGGTATAGCCACTGGCCAATTCGCATTCATTACTTGGTAATGCCAAGGGAAGACTGGCGTTTAAACGAGCATTGTTTATTATCAGATCGTCAGAGCGGTGTGACAACACTTGTACTTTGCTGCAGGGCGCACCGGTAATGTACCATGAAATCTGGAACAATAGGCGGGTCGTGATAGATCACTAAAATGGCTCAATCTGTCTTTTACAAACAAGACCTTTTTCATAGACACGCTATTATCACATAATGACTCTGGTTACTGAATGCATGTGCACTTAAAAGTCATATAATATCTAATAGCAGTGCATTGTCAATTGAGCACTTCCTTTTATTAGAAAAACAGGTAATTGATGATACGGGAGTATCCCTGCGGGCAGCAGTCAGTGACGTAATCAGTGGTCAAAACGAACATAAACAAGAAGCAGAAAGCGTTTTATATTATTAAGAATGTGGAGCGAAACCAGTTGTTTCAAACAGTATATAAGCTGACTCATTTTTTTTTCACATTCTGTAGCGTGCTGGCAACGGAGATTATATATTGTGGGACAAAACAAAGAGGAAGTTAACCACTTTCTACAACGTGTGACTAATCGCTGAAGGGTGCAAGGTCACAAGGGCGAGCAAGTTAGTTAATAGGACTATTGCTAAGGCACTATATACCCGGGTATTGTCATCCGCCATGTTGTATCCCAAATTTCCTATATGGTAAGTATTGTAAGAAAAGTAAAAAATTGAATAAAATTGAAAAAAAACTAATACACGTTTTAGTAATTTTTTATTATACACTTCCCTACTTGGTAGCACGTTTTTTAAATAAAAATATATAAACAACGATAAATTTCAAAAAATAAATAGGTAAACACCCAATGCTTGGCTTATACACAAGACTTATATTGGATACAACATGGCGGATGACAATACCTGTCTAATATAGGGCCCTACTATTGCTAAACAAACAAAATAAGTTTTAGCCTGTGACCAGAAAATGCAAAAGACCCAGGACACCAAGAAAGTGAAAGAAGACTTGTGTCCAACCCCGTGTGAGTGTAAAAAAGTATAAATAAATAACTACTTTATTTTTACCTGTGCGAACCATAAGACTAGAAAGTTTTATATATTTTTAAAGTTTTTTTTTTGGTGATCAATTGTGCCCCTTGCGTAGAGAACTATACTAGACCTATATCAATCACTATATATCTCCATTGACCTATTGGATCTTGAGAGAATTCGACCCTTTCTTAACTCAGGTACTACCTGATTTAAGTCCAATTTTTGCTTCGCTATAAAAACAATAAAAACAAATTTCTGAAAGGAGTGATTGGGGCATCGTCTTTGCAGTTTTTAAATAGATGGTTAGCTTATGGGAATTAAATGAATCAAAATTAGTTAGGTACTTGATGACGTCACAATAGACGATGTTTTGTGACACATACTGGAGCTGGTTGACCTGCAAATGACCCTAAATGTTACAAGGTTGTTAATTCCGTGGAGAAAGTGCCCATGCGAACTGTTGTTTTATAAACGAGATGATAGCTTTGAAGCAAAGCATCAACCCGCAGATTTAAGAAGAAATTGAACACCCCAAGGTTTTTGTACGAAAATATAGATTAGATAGCCGTAGATCGTGGGTTCGAATTCCACCAAGTTTTTTCCATATCCTCTAATTTCGGCAATAACTATCATGTACATGAAGAACTAATATTAGTTTATTGAATGCACTCGGTACAGTGCTCAGACAGAAAATAGCTTCAAGTCAAGATTACGAACAAGAAGCTGTGTTTTCGCACAAGCTATGCCATTGGCCCTGGGATATTATGTCAATAGTATTAGTGTTTCTTCAGCTGAGCGTCTATAATTATGTTTCCCATTGATTGTGTGGTCCATCACACGCGTACAGGCAATTACGGCATCCTATATCTTTTACCATCCCAACCTGTGTAAGTTCATGGTCAGACGTTTAGACAAGGACAGTGTTATAAACCTTCCCTCGAGGCGAACCAGTCCGAGTCGGGGAAACGAGTTCTCCAGCGGACCTGGTAGAAAAATTCGGGACCTCTCTTTCACTTTCAAAATGTTGCATAATCGATTCGCAGCTTGTGCAATGGAATTTTTCCAAATTACTAAACCATGGTTTGGAATGAGATTCGGCACCATTTTTCATCGCTATTGATTCGGTATGTTGGCAACGAATAATTTAAAATGTGGAAATACAAACGAATTCTGCGCATATCTTGGAGAGATCATCGGCTCATGTCGTTTTTGTGTGTTGGTATGTGAGATCATTGCCGATGTACACTTCGACAGGCTTGCTTTAATACTGAAGGTGAATGATAACAAAACCACGATGCTGATAAACAATAAACACGGCTGTAACGTCAACTTACGACCCGAGAATCTCCCGCCCTAAACTGAATTCGCCAGTGCTTAGTGGTAGCCTGTGACATAGGTTTCTTGTCACAAACTAACTTCGGCGCGAAGATTTTCTCCTGGGTTTTATGTGTACTTACTGTACAGTACCCACAACTACAGCGGTGCATTTAGTTTCATAGGGCCAAGACCATTGGACCTGATGGTAAATGCAGGCCTCGTTAATTGTGGATCCGAAAGCCTATAATTAGAAATAATTAGCACAGCAAAGACGAGGTTACCGTGTAAAAACATTTTAAAAAAAACCTATTTCGGACTATCATCAGGAAAATTCCCGGTTCATTCAGCCCTAGTTGGCAGAATTCCAACATCATAAAAAAAAATATGAAGGTTAAGAATGGAATTATAATTATAATGACAAAACGGACTCAGAAAGAGCCAAATTAACGCATATTATTTCATCACGTACAGGAAGAAGAATCCCAGACTAATTTCGTCAACTAGGTACAGTCGGTATGTAGGCTACCTACTGCTAAAAAAAACTAGTCCTGTTCTGAGCCTCGTCTTTGTAGGTTTTTCTATACTGGTAATGAACTCTATGTACCAGCAGGCTTGCATATAGACATACCACTTTCAGAGAATTATTACCTAATTTAGTTAATGCCGCTCTTATTCTATTTTGGGTAACCCCTAAAATCCGGACAATGCATTGTTCGGTTTGTCCACAAATTTTCAGTGGGCGAAAACCGGACATCTGGCAGCCCTGAGTAGAGCACAGCGACACTGTCATGCTCCCATGCATTGCGTGCCTTCACTATTCCTCAGAAAACATTTCTAATCGTGATAAATATAGAAGAAGCCTTCTTCCTTAGCGATGAGTGATAGCGATGATTTCGTCCAACTGATGGAAAATATTAACCTCAACTTTAGGCCAGGTACACACGGACATTCTGCCAGTCGCAATTTCCCGATGCCTTTGAAGGGAAAGAGCTTTGTGAATGGTTGACGCAAACCCAGAGAGTCTACATCGGAAGATTTCAATGATCTGGCGTGTCTCGGGGAAAACCGTGCGTACTTTAGCCTAAGGTGCCCATTCCATTGACCGGCTAGGGCTATTTCCAACAACGGTAACGTGGTAGCAGACATTCAAGACTTAGGTGGCGTTTCCACCGACCTCGCATTGCAGAATTGACGGAAATGTTTATTTTCCTCTATGCCATAGTTAAAATTGATCAATGATCATACAGTAAAATCACAAACAAACAAACTAAAATTAAAAAATGGCGTCATGGGATATGTTAAGTACAAACATTTTAATCGATTTCTATAAAAAGAAAAATTCTAATTTCCGTCAATGTCATTTGTATTCTGGAATGCGAGGTCGGTGGAAACGCTACCTAAGTCTTGAATGTCTGCTACCACGTCACCGTTGTTGGAAATAGCCCTAGCCAGTCAATGGAATGGGCGCCTAACGCAAACTTCCAAAACGGTCAAGACATCAACTAGAAATCTTCTGCTAACCCTAGAGCTACAATGGAAAAGACGTCGGCAGTGCACTGGGCTTACCTCTACATCTTGTTTCTTTTCATCTCTTCATTCTTCATGTTCATCCTACAACCAGCGGTGTTCATCTCCGCAGCGTCAACTTCAGGGTTGCCAAACCGTGGAAGTCAAATCAATCAACCAAACGCCTGACGATTCGTTTAAATTCACCACCACACCAAAAGAGCAAAATCAACTTACTTCCAGTTTCGTCATATTCTTGCAGAACTGGAGAACCCTCCAAGTACCAGCCGTGTTCATCTCGACAGCATCGACTAGATTCGCTTCCAGCTTTAGGGTGGCCGCACCGTGGAAAACAATCGACACATCAGCCATCATCATTTTCTTTTGTTCCTCAGAAATGCCGAGTCCCTCCAGTGAGAGGTCTCCAGGCACGACAATGAGTTTTTTCAAGACTTCTGGTTTTTCGTCACATATTCGAGCAAAAATCTGAAAAAAAGGGGAAAACATCAATACAATACGTTAGAAACTCATAATCGATAGGTACTGTGACTCGTGGTTTCCCGTATTTGAGAAAGGAATACATGGTAAAATGGACGGAAACTGAATTTGAACTAGTTTTTGTCCATTTTTCCTCATCTTTTTGCTTGTAGGCCTAGAGTCATTCTAAAAAGTTAAACAGGTACTCGATCTGTACCTCTTGTTATTGTTATCTGACAAAGAACCGGTCCGAGTTTTCTCGAACATGCTTTCCAATTTATCAATTAATAGATAGTGAAAATGAGTAATTTCATGGTAAATAATTTTCCTATGGTTAAAATTCGGATATATCGGGGGGGGGGGGGGGGGTTCCCACTGACGCCACTGGAGGTGAGGTACATTCAAAAATAGGTCAGGCCAACACATTACCACACAGTAATAATGGCAGGGTACGCAATGCATTTGAGCGTGAATTTTATATTTTTATATAATTAAAAAAAAAATGCACAAAACCAAATAGTTTTTTGGGAAAGCAACCTGTCCGGCTTCGTCACTCAATTTAACACCTAAAACATGTCTGAAGGTAGATATCATCGATATAAAGGTTTCGTAGAAAAATTATTTTTTAGTCATTTTTCATTAAAATTTATTTGTTTTTATTTTTTTACCCCCAGAAGCAAACTATGAAAGGGTTAGTGACCCCCGCATTTAATTAACACAAATAACGACTACAACATATATAAATTTAAAAAAGAAATCGTTAGAGCCGTTTTTGAGAAATAATGTTTTTAGGCGTTTTTTGTTTGTATTTTGAGTATACAACCCCCTCTCCCCAAATTGAGTTAGCCCAAAATAAACAAAATGGTCCCGAAGTATGATTTTTGTGAATCTAGATGCTAAATTTAATCAAAATCGACCGAGTAGTTTGCCCGGAAATCGATGAACAGGCAGAGCGACAGACAGACAGATAGACACTTCGTAAAAACCACTTTTTTGGGTTCCTGGTACCTCAAAACGTGTAATCTCGGAATCTAAAATTTCGACCATCACAAAGCTTTCCTTATACTACGTATAAATTGAAAAGCAAAAACTATATTAGGACAAAAATTCACAAGAAAAGACCAAAATGAAAAATGCGTATACCCTGTTGCCATGCTAACCTGTTTCGTCAGCGCCACAGCGCCAGGGGGTGCCAAATCCGAAAAAAATTAACATGCATATTATACAATTTAATTACAATTACAGCTCAAAACTAATTAACTCATTAAAAAATTTAAAATAAAAATAACCTGAATATAGGTACCTACTGTAATTATTTAGATTTCATTATGAATTAGGGGTTTTTATAGGCAGCAATAACCTGCAATAACGCGGGTTTATCAACTTTTTGAAATTTTCTTTATCGTTGTAACATCCCGGATTATAAATTAATTTAGCTGACAAAGTACTTATTAACCATAAAACTCTCTTTTCTTTATAAAACTGCCCGCTCCCCCTCTCCCAAAACAAAATCCTTCATGTGTCTCCATTTGAAAAAATGAAATAAGAGCTAATAAGATCTAAATAGGGCCAGACTCAGTATGAAGAGGGCAAGCCGCAAGGTATAGGGCAAATTCTAATGATGAAAGATACTACGGCACGGTAATAAACGGGTGACCGATTCCCCATTTAGCGGTAATTGGCATTTAGTTTGTCGGTAATTATAGTTGCCAAATTTACCAGCCCGTGACACCACGGCTATTTGCTCTTTTGTTCATTCATTACACTATCCTACTCTTGAAACGCCGTAGATTACCATTTTGAAGACCACAGGCTGATGCATGATGACTGATCCTCAAGATGGACAGTTGCTGTCTAATGGATACCGAGCCACGTCGGAATAGCTGGAAACGAAAGGACAGACCTACTAGCTAAGAGAGCCGCACAAGTGCAGCGAATTTGGCAGTTCCTCTAACACTGAATAGTGCAAAGCAGGTTATTAACAGCGCACTAACCAGAAGATACAAGAACGCTCTATATCAACCAGCGCAACAGGACACCAATGAGAAACTTGGGTAAAAAGTCCTTTACCACATGACCTACCAGGAGCTGCTATTGTCGCTTTTGGCCTTGCTGGTTAGCTATGTGTTTTTTGTTTTTAGTTTTTTCTGTAATATTGACAAAGACATAATTTATTCAAAAAAAGAGAAAATATCAGTTTTATTTTACATAAGTTATTCTTTTCTTTTGGATTGTTGATGCTGCGGCCGCTAAATTAAGTAACTAAAAGGTGACGCTCAAGACCCTGGTCCTCCGTTAAGAAAATAGGTCTTGAGAAATGGATAGCGAGTTGAAATTATATCTGCATTGTATTTGCATACGCTGCCCCAATGAATAAACATTAAAAATTATTTAAATATAAAACATATAATAAATATATTTAACAAAATATATAACAGTCGAGCCTTTCTGCCCTCTGTGCGACACCAGGGAAGAAATGGACAGAAAACACCCTAAGACGTGCCCAGCTCTCGTCAATAGCAGAGGTTCAACAGATTATGTGTCGTATTGGGCTGAGAGAAAGCTGATAGCGGAAGCAGGGGCGGATCCAGCCCATTTTAGGGGTGGGGGTAGTTGTGGGTCAAAATAGGAAAAACATATGTAGGATCGATTAAATCAGAGCGTAATAAATTAATTTACAGTAGATTTACCAAATTTGGGGGGGGGGGTGTAGCTGCCCCCCTGTATTCGTCCTTGAACGGAAGTTTAATGCTATGGTATAATTTAAAAAAAATTAAATATAAATACTAGTAGATATCTTACTTACAGGAAGTTTGACCATTTCATCGATCCGCTGCTCGACAGTTTTGCCCCTTTTTGGCCGCACCATCATGTAGATTTTGGAAAGATCCGAGCAGAAGTACAACAGCCTTTCTATGAGGACTTTGCCCATCAGCCCGGACGCTCCCGTGATGAAGATGGACCTGCCCTTGTAGTATTCCGGCAGCAAACCATCGTGCTGCGGCGCTGCCTTACCCTCTGCCATGGCTGGGAGAGTTAGCAAATCTGAAACAAGCATGAAAGATCCTGCATCATTCTACAATAAGGGTTCGTATGGGGACGTAAGGGACAAATAATAAATGTAAAAGAAATGTTCCTATGCATTGTGGCTGTCACTAGCACCGATCGGCCACAGTTCCTGAGCTTGTATTTAAGTTTCAGTCACGGATGCGGAGTTAGGGCTATAAGCCCTCCCTTACACTGAGCTAGGAAGGTCTGGGACCGCCTGCTATACATGCCCTCCGAAGCATGGCCAGAAAATGTAGGAAGTGTAGGACTCGGGCCAACAACCTTTCGGGTGAAAGTCAGAGTCCGTACCACTACTTATCGTATTATGACTACATTTTTTATGTGATGCAAAAATTTATGTAATTCACTACACGCCCATGCCCAGGCGCGGATCTACGGGGGGGGGGGGGGGGGGGCTAAGGAGGCTATAGCCCCCCCCCCCCATTAGGGTCCTCAAAATGCGTAAAGCCCCACTATTTCTGTCCTATTTTTCACAAATTTTCTCCCGGGGGAGACCGGACCCCCCTCGTGCTCGATTGTATTAATTATCCATCGTATAGCACCCTTATTGCTCTAAAAAAGCGTAAAACCCCGATATTTCTGCCCTATTTTTCAAGAAAATTCGAAATTTAATCTTAGCCCCCTCCTTGGTCTCATTTTAGATCCGCGCCTGCTCATGCCCAATACTATTAGAAATTATCAATGAACCCATTGGTTTGTAAAAGTAACACATAAATTATGAACCAAAATTGCAGAGTAACTGCCCACTTTTAAACTTTAGTTCTGCATTATGATGTCTACACCACCATAACGAACAATTCATGTTTTTATTAAACAGCGTTTACTACCATAAAATTATCACATTCACTAGAACCCGTATACAATACAATTATTGTACCTACACTTCCTTACTTGGCCGGCCATCCTTGAATGTTTAATTAGTAAAAAAGACTACTCATTACCTGTAGGCAGATATACCTATTTATTAGAGCAATGAGGAACAGTATCCCGACTGTATAGGTGCTGTTAGAGCACTGCTACCATGCTACTTTTCTGTCTTAACTCTGTATCGTTTCCCGAGTTTGTTTCTCGCGCTTGCGTAAAACACGACTTTGCGCCTTATTTGCCAAAGGCCATATCAAGTTGAATCCACCCGAACAGAGCCGGTTCCAAACTGCAGCAACCTAGCATAGCGCCGGCAGGGGAACAACATGGTGGGAACATCATATAAACGCGCTGAGACTACCAGTCAGTGTAGGGGCTTGTCGAGTCCGAGTCCTTCGCATTAATTGTGTGACTTTATTATGTTCCCCAAGTGGTTCAGAATCCACTGTGATGAAGAGGTCCAACCTGTCAGTCAATTCATCTTCTCCTAGAGGAGTCTGCACATAGGTCAGCTCATGTTAGTAGACAGACCCACTCCCCCCCCCCCCCCCCCCAGGCTGACAGGCTTGCTTAAAGCAGAAATACTGAAAGCTGCAGGCGTTGGAAAACAAACAAGTAAACAACTTAGTTTCTTATTGCAACGCGTCGTATAACCATCCCCTGCATTTTCCTCCACAAGGGCTTTTGACACTGATAGCGAAAAGGGGCCTGTCTAAAAAATAAACATTCTAGAACATTAAATAAGCCTATAAATGATACACTCAAGACGCATGTGCCACCTATATCTTCGGAGATACAGCTGTTTGAAATAGGAGATTCGCTACGCAGCCTAGGTTTTCGAAGATGACCTATTCGCATGGACATACGAACTAGGAGTGTCCAGTGAAGCATGTGGCCGTGTAGGTTTCCGCTAAGCAATATATTACATTGTTTCTGTAATACAACGACTGGCTCTTATTACACAACACTATCTGGCCATATTCGCATACATTCAGGCTTGTCAATAAACAGTACCGTAACGTAAATTACATGCCATGAAAAATTAATAATGACACATAAAGTAATCTTCTACAACTTAAATGGATGAATATTTTAATATCTTGCTTAGATTAAATAAAAATTAGACGCATTAATTTTCGGGCGGTTAATTTCATATGGAACGTACGATAAGAAAGATGAAGAATGAAAGTTGTCTTTATTTCCCATATGGGTGAATTTTAGGTCTTTCAGCCCACTCTTACAATTTACTCATATAATTTTATATAATAATTGTGGGTAACAGTACAATATGTTATACAAATTATGATATTTCAAATTTAACTGAAAAAAATAAAAGATTATAATGTTCACTATTTATACACATTTCAGCATAAAATGAAAAATTAGAGGACAATTTGATAAACGGCCTAGGGGTACACACTTATACCTGTGGTTAAACTTGGGAAAAGCCCGGGAAATAAATAAATAAATAAATAAATAAGGACTTTTTTTGTTCTATTACTAAGCCAACCTAGCGGAGTTAGGGCCATAAAGCCCTCTCTTACACTCAACTAAGAAAGCCCGGGACCGCCTGCTTTACATGCCCTCCGAAGCATGGTCAGAAAATGTAGGAAGTGTAGGACTCGAACCAACAACCTTTCGGGTGAAAGTCAGAGTCCCTACCACTAATCTACATGTCCTGGAAAATGAAGATACAAAAAGAAATAATAAGTGACTTAATTAAAAATAGTGGTGTTATGTATAAGTGTAATGTATGCTATTTATATAAATGTAGAGAAGCATTTCTTCTACTTCTACAGCCCACACAGCCCATTAATGGCTGTATAATCGATATTTCATAGAAACTCGACTTATTTATTCAAAAAATGAATCGCGTATATGTTCTCACTCAACAAAAAATGTACATCCTCATCAAATGAAAGCACTTCTGCGTTTGTAAACATAGGTTAAACATCTAGCTTTAGCTTTTGCGCAGATCTAAATATCTCTGTTAATAAATGAGCACTTAAACGCAATCTACAGTTTGGTATTAGCGAGAATAATAGTGAAACAGTGCGGCGGTCACTTTTAATGCATTGTATTTTTCCACTCGACCTACGAACTCTCTCGGAGCACTCAGGTCTCAGGTGCCCTTCTCTGCGCACCTCATGGACCTGAATGGCCTGGCTCGACCTGCTAAGGCAGTGACAAACTGACCGGTACCTGTATTGTCAGGAAGTAGCCTATGTGTTGTAGGCTGCGATATACCTACTTTCGCCATTGTATGAGTAGCAGACTGGACTTCTCATGATTGCTCATCGAATAATAATAATGTATAGAAAAGAAATTGATTCGAACTGAATTGATTGATTTACTGATTAATTATGATGGGAGGTGCAAAGCTATTAAAATACAATAGTAGGTAGGAATGAGTCGAGTAAAAAGGAAAGGAGTCATCAATCATAAACAAGGGTATCCCGTTCGAACAACGATGAAACGTCTCATAAAGGTGTTTGGAATAATACTTAATCATACAGAAAATAAATGTAATCTACTGTATGGTTGAATATGATAAGAGATTATATTGTAGTAGTATAGTATTACATGATGTATATGGCACTGACATTAAATTAACTTTTGTTGAAGAGGTTAACTCCTCGCTATTACCGAAAGGGCTTGTGCGTCCAGCGGTTAAAACAACCCCCAGTTAGGCGTAGATCGTGGGTTTGAATCCCACCAAGTCTAGTTTCACTATATCCTCTAGTTTCGGTGAGCATGTGGTCCAGCGGTTAAGACGACGCTCCGGTTAGATGTAGATCGTGGGTTCGAATCCCGCCGAGTCCAGCTTTTCAATATCCTCTAATTTCGATGATAGGAGGTGCCTGGGGGGGAAGGGGGGAAGGGGGGAAGGGGGGGGAGGGGGAAGGGGGGGAAGGATAGTAGCATTCAGTTCCAGATCAGAGGGCTGTTAGAGATCATGATCCAGCTAGTACACGCGATGGCAGGACTTCGGTGACAAAGACCCACCCACACTGAAGAAATACTAAAAAGTAGTGCCATGGTGGTGTCAAAAAGAGGGAAAACAAAGAAATAAATTTCAGGCTACGGGACTAGTGGATTTTATTTTGTCTTGTAATACATTATGGATACAGGGTCCTTGCACGTTTATTAGATCTAAGGCTACAATTACTGATCGGTACTGTAAATCACTAGACCTACAGCGTTAAGAATTACGATACAATAGCCATGTGCCAAATAAAGGTAACCTCCGTGCCAGTTCACTACTCTATTAAATTGGTCCTAACACTTAATTTGTGAACGAATTCTACGGTCGTTTCAAGCTATAGAAATTCCTGTGTTGCTTTTAGAGGTGAATACGCGTATCCCCTACATCAATGTAAAAAGAGTACCAGGTTACTGAGCATGTAAATCTCCACTGGAGTGGTGAACATAAATTATATGGGCTATTTAAATGAAATAAATATATACATAATCATTTATTTGCAAACAGACCTAACAGTCCAATAAAATGCAAACCTTATAAATGCTATTTTCAAAATTAATCTGCAGTTGACTTTCTTAAAGGTATAACTTATATGCGATATGATTTCTATATTTCTTTCCAATTTTTATGCTTTACTATTTATAGGTACCGTATTACAGGTACGGTTCCTAAGGAAAGCTTTGTGACGAAATTATAAATTTCCAGATTTCAATGGATTTACGTACGTTTTTAGTTGCCAGGAACAAAAAAAAGAACCGGTCCGAGTTTGCTCGAACATGCTTTCCAATTTATCAATTAGTAGATAGAGAAAATGAGTAATTTCATGGTAAATAATTTTCCTGTAGTTACATTTCGGACATCACGGGGGGAGGGGGGTGGGGGTATTGTCCAACTGACGTCACTGGAGGTGAGGTAAATTCTAGATAGGTCAGACCAACACATTACCACACAAAATAATGGCAGGACACGCAATGCATTTGACCGTGAATTTTCTATCATATTTTTCCAAAACATTTTTTTTGCACAAAACAAAATAGTATTTTGGGAAAGCAAGGTTTCGTTACTCAATTTAACACCTAAAACATGCCTGAAGGTAGATATCATCGATAGAAAGGTTTCGTAGAAAAATTAAAAAAAAAAAAAAAAAAAAAAATAGAAATCATCGATAGAAAGATTTGGCAGAAAAACTATTTTTTAGTCATTTTTCATTAAAATTTAGTTATATTCATTTTTTACCCACAGAAGCAAACTATCAAGGGGCAAGTGACTCCCCGCATTTTATTAACATTAATAACGACTACAATATATGTGGATTTAATAGAAATCGTTGGAGCCGTTTTTTAGAAATAATTTTTAAGACGTTTTTTTGGAGTTTTTTGAGAATAAAGAATAAATAGAGTTGATATGATTATTGATATGATATGATTTTTTCGAACCTACCTGCCAAATTTCATCAAAAGCGAACGAGTAGTTTGCCCAGAAATCGATGAACAGACAGACAGACAGAGCGACAGACAGACAGACAGACAGACATTTCGTAAAAACCTCAAATCGTGTAAATCCGTTGAAATCTCGGAATCGAACATTTCGACCATCACAAAGCTTTCCTTTTACTACGTATAAAAAAAGCAAAAAATGGTTTTTACGAAATGTGTGTACGTGTGTTGATCTGTCTATCTATTCGTCGTATTGGGGGCAAACTACTTGGTGGATTTTGATGAAATTCGTTATGTAGGTTCACAAAAATCATATCTCGGAACCAATTTTTAATCTTGGGCTAACTAACTTTTGGGGATTTTACCATTCAAAAACTCCAAGAAGCGACTAAAATATCTTTTCTCAAAAACGGCTCCGACTATTTTCCTTACATTCGCACATATTGTAGTTGTTATAAATGTGCTTTTCCCCTTCTATTAGTGAGGGGTCAATTGATAATGTGACGTTAATTTCTCACTTCTCCTTAATTCCAAGAGCATAAATGTAAACAGTGTGAGAAATATCATTCCTCAACTATTCGTCAACAGCTGAAACAAGGCATTTTGTCTAAATTTTAGGTCAAAGACCAATGAATTAGTATTCAACAATACCATTTGTCAAGCTAGCAAATGCGAAAAGTCGTTCTCAAAATGTCACATGGCCGTATTTGTATCATACATGAAACATTAAACCATTAAGTTCATAAGCTAATTATTTTATAGAGACAAATTACTTCTGATTTAGGTTCCCAGCGACCCAAAATGGCTTAATTAGCATGACATCGGCCGCAAAATTCAATTAGACCAAAAAAGGGGTGATTATTCAATTTAAAAAAAAAATACTTCATTGTAAGCAGCATTAGCTTATTATAGATGAGGTAATGTACTGTGAATTCCAGTGGTTAAGACGATGCCAAGGGGAAGGGGTGGATCGCGGATCGAATCCCACCAAGTCCAGTTTTTTTAAATCCTCTAATTTTGGTCACGGTAAAGTCTTTAGGGCAGTTTCTACAATACGTCAAATAAAATAAAATAAAATAAGCTTTATTCCAATTCTTCAACAATACAGTTTTACATAAAATCCAGTTTTACATAACACTCCACTAGGATGGTCTCAGCTAAAAATAAAGTCATTATTTATTTATTTTTATTTATAAATTGTATCACTATTATTTAAAATCAAATAGAGTACTTTATACAGTTCACCCAATAAAGTTCACTAGGCTATATATACAATAGAATTCGTATAATCGGCCTGAATCAGGCCTGAATCATTTATCCTAAACACTTGCCACACATTATTTACCTTGAACGAAGCCTGTGTATTTTTTTTTAATTTCAAAATGACAAGAATATGCTGCAAAATCAATGTATCGTAATAGCGTTAAAAAATAAAAATAAAGTGTATAGTTTTGAGTAAGAAACATGCCAACAATTTGGTAGAAATAGACATGGACATAATATAGTCATTCGAACACAGGTGAACCGATGAGATATATTGGAAGAAATTCAGCAGATTTTTAAATTTTTTATTGTTTTTATTATTGAATTATTGAAGTAACTAGGTTATATACAGTTCCTTCCATACAGCGCGATTTATATGGCTACAGCAGCAAGCCGTACCCATGATTTAATTTGGGGGGGGGGGGGGGAGGGCAAAGACAAACTTTTTATAAATGGTAGTGATTTTAGTAGTTTTACATTTTTATATTACTTTTTTCTTGTGTAAATACCGTACTTTCAGTCCTTTTTCTACATATTTTATTATAGCATATGTCAACAATTTTTTTGAACTTGGGCAATATACATGATGCTTAAAGTAAAGTAAGTAAAGTAATTTTTTTTTAAAGCGCGGGTCCCTGTTGGGAATTTGCGCTAGGAAATCGGGAATGTTTACCGATTATTTAGTGGCAGAGAGTTATTATTATTTTTCAAATATGGCTGCGATTTAGGTGGCCCAATGTATACGAGAGAAGGGGATAAAATATGGATTGCCTTGTTCACTTGCGCGGTGTACCGTGCGATCCATTTAGAAACAGTGGACTCATTGTGAACGAAAGCTTTCATTTTGGCTCTAAGAAGATTCATAGCTCTTAGATGTAAAGTTTCAGTGATGTATTCGGATAATGGCTCGAACTTCGTTGGTTTCGTAAAGTTGCTTAAAGATTTGCCCCCCTCCCTTGGGTACGGGCCTGTACAGCAGTCTGCTCCAAGCAAAAGTAACTCGAATTCCTCCTTTCGTGTGATACATCCAGCAGCAGCCTGATGACGAAAAAAAAAGCGCAAAAACGGTTTTTGGCATTTACTCGAAACTGAAAACTTTGAGTTAGTTCCTGTCACTCAGCAAAGACTATGTCTCATGATATATCAGTCACAGAGCTGTCAAAAATATCAGGACAAACAGAGGAAGACTTTCTGAGGTTTTGTTACATTATACAAGTATATATACCTACCTCTTTCTAAAACAAAGTGGCCACAATTATTGAATTAGAATTGTACAAAAAGCGGTTGGTGTGGTAGGTAGTCCCGAGGAAGGAGTTCAAGAACTGCGGCCAATTGGTGTTACTGAAGGCCACATGACATGAGCGTAGTCTAAGTTTGGGCTTCCTTATGCGCCCATTTTTTTGTGGTGCATTATTACTGTCGAAATTATTAATAGGTATTTATGCATACAGATCATATATTTTATGCTGCTCACTTACCCATGTACACTTGCATTAAAAAATTACTGTGATTATTCATATAGCCATAGGCCTGTTATTAGAACAAATGAGATTGTCTGTTGAGTGCGTACTGTAGAACAGTACCTATTATAAAATATTATTACATGCATGTACAGTATAATATATATGTTCAACCCAAATGAATATAATTCTCTCACGACCATCATTTACAACAGCAGAGAATGTTAAGGTGATGCGTCTATATAATTATATAGTAGGCATAATACTTGTACAAATATTATATAATTAATGTACAGGCATTGTACAATATATCTCCAAACTAAACATGGAGTTTAGTCAAGCTATAAACTTAAAAAAAACATGGCTTAAGAGTAGTTTGGTAGTTTAAGTTTGGGTTCATCCTTCCAAGAACCACAGGCGCGGATCTAGAATGAGACCAAGGAGGGGGCTAAGATTAATTACGAATAAAAAAGATGAATTGCAAAAAAAATTGCCAATATAATCAGAGATGGTCTCAGACCTCTTAAAAGGCGGAGGCACTTGTCACTGGCGTAACGATAGGTTTTCGAAGGTGGACGGTGCATAATTTGGCGCCCCTTCATTGTATAAAATGGGGAATGCTGTACTCATGGACGTACCTTACTGTCCTTTGCGCATGAGCCAGAGGGTTCGGAAATATGAAAGGGGGAAGAAAATTCGAGAAAAATAGGACTGAAATAGTGAGGTTTTACGCATTTTGAGGAACCTAATGAGGGGGGGGGCTATAGCCTCCATACCCCCCGTAGATCCGCGCCTGAAGAACCCCAAACGACTCTCCTGTATACCATGTATATATTTCAATAGCACTTCAGTACGCAGAACTCTCAAAGTCTAAGATACGCAGGGGCGTTAAGTTGGGGGGGGGGGGGGGTAACGGTCCATCTTGCCCCCCCCCAGCCTCAAGCATTGTAAGACGTGGTTCATGGAGACCCCTTTGCAGCAATATGAATATAGGCTAAGCATTCCTTTGTTAGCTTTGTAAAATCTACAGCTATACTTTACTAGTATTAAAATGCGTAAAACCCAACTATTTTGCTCTTATATTTTCAATTTTTCCTTATCTTGCCTGATAACGTCATAAGGTCTACTTAGTTTTGCCCCGGCCATCATTCTAAGACTTTACGCCTCTGAAGATACGTCTATATAAATACGATATAATATAGTAGGTACTAGTAGTACTTTAATACTTGTATAATATATACTCAATGCATTGTACAAGATTACTCCAAATCAAATTCTATGAGTCAAAGCTCACCTATATATGTTTCCATGTGCAAGCCAAACTTAAAAAAAAAAAAAAACATGGCTTAGGAGTACCTAGTTTGGTAGTTTGGGTGCATCAATAAGTAATGAGTCAACTGCTGAACTGCCCCTTCCAAGGACCCTAAATGACTCTCCTGTCGTACTTCAATATCCCTGCAGTACGCAGAACTCTCAAAGTCTAATAAGATACGTCCAAATATAGTAGATACTAGTACTAAATAATAAGAACACGGAGTTTTCCACTATTTTCTCCGGAACTATTAGAGATAATTGCACTAAACTTGGGCATGATTACCACTACCTAGAGATACTTCATTACTGTTACCATCAGTTATAAGCAATGCTTAGGCCTACTTCTTTCAAAATTGAAAATACTTGAAATCTGGCTGGCAAAAATAATAAGAACGCGAGATATTTTTTGTTTATTTGAGCTGTCACGATACATTTTTCCCTATTCTGCAGTTAATAAGTTAGAACAGTGTACTTCTGAAGATATGCAGTGATCACAGCATTGCTCGGCCGAGGAGAGGAGAGGACCCGTCATTTCACTTCTTCGGAAAGAAGGGAGAAATGGCGGAAAATAGTAATCTCTTGCAAAGATAGGAAGCAATTATTTTTCAAGCTTTGAAACAAGACCCCAAGAATGAAACGAGGGGCAGAAGGCGGAAGACAACACCATATTTTGACCGATATATCGTTAGGAAGTCGAAGGTGACACCGCTCGTAAGTTCTCGAGACCTGAAATAATGCGTAAACGCTCCCATCAGTGAACGAAGAATTAGGGGACGGTTACTTGAAGTCTCCTTGCCTAGTCGATCTCCAAGAAATGTTCCACTTCTGTGTTTAAAGAAGATTCAATACCGTCTTGTCTTCGTGACTATGAACTGTTATGGGGGACATGGCGCAACGTCTTGTGAAGCGATGAAACAAAAGTAAATCTTCTCGATACTTATAGAAAACGTATTTCTGAAGACCGCCCAATGGTGATTTAAATCCCAGAAACCCAAAAAATACCATAAAGCTCGGTAGCGGTAACATCCTGGTGTGGGGCTGTTTCTCTTACTACGGAGTTGGCCCAATGCATCGTATAGAGATGATATCATGACGAAGGAGAGTTACAGAGACATACTCCAAGACGTAATGCCACCCTATGCTGACGAGAAAATACCAGTAAAATGGGTCCTTCAGCAGGGCAACGACCCCAAGAACTCCTTCAAACTATAGTGAAGTAGTGGTTTGTGGACAGCAGAGTCGATATTTTACCGCGGTCAGCGCAGGCTTCAACCTCATCAAAAACTTGTGGAATGACCTGACGAGCCGTCTACGCAATGAAAAAATTTCGAAGAAGGAACTACTATCCCTTCAAGTGAAGAAGACACAGGAGATGATACCCATCATTGTATGTCAATACCTGGTGGTGTCGATGAGAAACTGCTGCAATGCTGTAATGCAGAACAATGGGCAGACCACCAAATGTTAGTTTAATTGATGTTCTTGCATAATAAATCTAAAAATTATAAAATGTTTGACCGTGTTCTTATTATTTTTGCCAGCGAAATTTCAACTATCTTCAATTTTGAAAGGAGTAAGCATTGCATATAACTGATGGTAATAGTAATGAGGTACCTCTAGGTAGTGGTGTTCATGCCCAAGTTTGGTGCAATTATCTCTAATAGTTCCGGAGAAAATAGTGGAAAACTCCGTGTTCTTATTATTTTTTCCATGACTGTATATATATATATATATATATATATATATATGTATTGTACAAGATTACTCCAAACCAAACACCATGTCAAGCTATAAACTTTTTAAAAAATCCATGGCTTAAGTATACATAATAGTGTCCTTAGTAACTTAATAAAACTTGCTGTCACCCATTGTGAAAAAATTAATACTTTGTACAGTTTTACGTAATAAAATAAAATACACAACCGGTTTCGGCTCACGCCATCGCACTTGACGTCTGACGATGGCGTGTGCTGAAACCGGTTGTGTATTTTATTTTATTAGGTAAAACTGTACAAAGTATTATTTTTTTCACAATGAGTGACATGGCTTAAGGGTAGTTTGGGTGCATCAGTTAGTAATGGGTCAACTACCCCTTCCAAGGACCCAAACGACTTTCCTGTACACCATGTAGTTACTTCAATTATTGCACTTCAAGTTCAAGGAAATTTGAGCAAAAAATATGACCCTACCTAACTCAAATTGATGTGCGTCACTAGCTTGGGAAACCCGTGGAGTTAACAACCGGACTAATTTGATACAAAAAAAAAAAAAAATGAAAAGACTCATTAAACTTTGGAGCTAGCTTTATATTTTATACCTGCGTCAAAGGCACTTTATAATTGTTAAGGTATGTCGTCTACCTCATCATGTACGGATACAGAGGGGGGGGGGCAAGGGGGGCATACCTTAATGCCCCCCCAATTTTGCAATTTAGTAAATCTGTTGTAAATTCATTTATTACGCTCCAATTTCGTCGATACTAGCCTACATCTGTTTGTTCTATTTTGACCCAGAAATATAAGTAGGTACCTACCGAACAGAGCTAGGAAGCTATGTTAGGTTGTTAAAATGCAATTTCAAATGCTAAAGAATAAATAATTGAGATGCAAAGCACTTTAGTTAATAGTACCGTTGTGTCTGAGTAGGTTATCTAGCCATATTTTCGGCCTATGTAACATTACACGGAAGATAGAAGTTCAATCCCAAATAGAATAGTGGGTATTATTATTCTTTATCTTCTTTTTAAGAAAATTTTGGGAAACACACAAGAATAAGAGGCAACTGAGAAATTAAGACCCACTGCGATAGACTATTCTTATAACGCATAACAAATGTATAGGCACCATAATGAATCAGTTTTACCAGAGATATTTAACAAATTGCAATTTAAATTTTAAAAAATTGAATATAATAGGGAAAATTTAAAAAAAACCTAATTTCAAATGCAGGCTAATAATTAGCCACTACAATTATTTTAAATAAGGATTTTTTTCATGATAATATGCCCTCTGGGGGTAGACTGAGTACTCTATAATGGTTTATTATAGTTAACTTTTAATTAAAATTATATTTCGCAGTGTCACTGCTCAAAGATCGCTCGATAAGCGGAAGCTTGAGCGTGATAATTTCACACGTTACTTTTTTTTCGTAAATATATTGCATCTTGTTCAGGGTTACTAGGCAAGGAAAAAAGTGAAATGATTATAATTATAATTTTAATTATTAATATTATTCGTGGGATTTTTGTGGACGTAGGGCTAATTGCAGTGTGACCCATTTAAACTTGTAATATTTCTTCTAAGGGATATATAATTTTTATAGCCTTAAGGTTCTCCTTTTAATGCCTCTTTTATCAATGATTGGCGACCATCATGGCAATTTAAATCTTGGATACTGCTGCTTTAAATTGAGAGATCGTTCTCTTGCCAAGCCATCCCCTACAAAAGGTTTTTCATCCAGGATGTTCTTTTTCTGGCGGGAGCCCTCAGTCCTTCTATCTTCATTTGAATTATTGCATGCAGAAAACGATACTTTTCGTTTCTCTGCAAATGGCCGAAGTTTCCGTTTCTTAATGTCATGTCGAATGACTTTATAAACATATTTTCTCCTTTGCAAAATTACTCGATCGGACGACATTGATGTAGAAATGACATAATAAGTCGCGAATTATGGCGTGAGAGTCAAACCGGGAGACAGAGCCCTGAAAAACGACTCTACGGTACATACATGTAGGCATGTAGCCTCAGAACTGGCCAAATAACGTAGTTCCGCATTGGGGAAACGAGTTGTTTACTGCATGATGTGTCTTGCTCACATAAATACATACAAAACCGGGCTGAAATGTCATGGAATCCACATCAGGGCCGGATTTTCCTGCTCAGCAACTGCAGCTTCCATATATATACAGTATACACTATATATATTGTACATTGAAGCTTTAGCCGACGCGATGTATCCATAGCATAAGGGTATATTTCGGGGGAAGACCTGAATGCCCCATAGCAATGATCTTCAGTGGTTCTCAAACTGTGGGCCATGGCCCATCCATCTGTGGGCCACAGCACCCCGTCAGGAAGGCCATAGGAACACGGGAGGAAACATTTATGAATTTCGGGAAAAGTAGGGCTCGAAAAATATTGACTCAATTTCCGACATCAGCTTTCTCTATAAGAGATGGTCTCTAAGCAATTTAGGGAAGTTAGTAGTAGAAATCTAAACCTGGGCACGGCCTTTTGTGTAGGTGTAGCCTATACCCCTCCCCCGAGAAATTGTTTTTAAAATTAAGGTGAAAACGGAATGGTTTTGAATCTCTTCTTGGCAGTGAACACCCCTAGTAGAAGAAACTAGGACACAGAAAAATTCGGGTCTGCCAACAATTTCTAGGGAGTGATGTGTCTGTGTGAGATTGAATGAATGAGTGCGTGGAATATTGTACAATATTATTATTATTTTCTATGTTTTTAATTTGTTGATATTTCTGCAGGATTTTTTTTGATTTTTTTTTTTTAAATATGTTATAGTGAGTTCATTTTTAAATGGAGGGTCATGACTCCCGTGAACTCCCTGTGGATCCGCAATTGTAGGTGACAGAAATTTAACAAATTATCGAATTGGGAGGAAAATTATAGCAATAAAAATAAAAAAATACCATATACTCGGAATAAGATGAATGAAATAGTCCTCTACCTATTGAGTGGGCCATTGGGCCTACTATACCGTTTAGTACATATTAACATAATCCTGGGGTTAAAAATGTAAACAAAACCATTTCAAATAGCACTTTCAATGTAAACTTATCTTGTTTACATTTTTAATCGCCATTTTAGGCCCACAGGTCTTAAAAAGTTTAAATATTAACTTATAAAAAATAGAAACACACTTTTTTTGGGGTGACCCAGGGGTGGCCAGCTTGCTCTTAAACACTTTTAGCAATGGTTATAAATATATAATTGGGACCTATACCAAATTGATTCAGCCCTAAAATTATTGTACTTGGAAGTCTTTATTATTAATATAGGCCTACATGAGGCAATACTGACTTACATAAGAAAACAAAACGTGGGAAACACGAAAAATACGAGGACGGCACTAAAAGAAACAAACCGGTACACTACCGATATCCGCGGCTTCTCCAGGTACACTGTCTGACGTCTGCCTACAGTCTAATTACGACTGGATACATACCTACCCAGCATGCACCACATCTATAGTGGCATAACCTACCATGGATAATCCTTCCACTTGTTTCTTATGCGCGGAAGTTTCTTCTAATATTTTGCATTTTATGGAGAAAAATTTGATACATGCGGTGATCGAAGGTCATTTTTAGACTGTTATTGAGATGAATATAATGTAAGTAAATTAAGATGAAATATGCTGTAATTATAAAGTAGAAGGGCAGATGAGAAACCCCCCCCCCCCATGATATATTATATATTTCACCAGAAAAATGTATAGATTATTAAAGAATCTCACCCCCTTTATATACAGGATCATGGCTGAGATTTTAAACAATGTTTCGTTTATTGGTTCAGATAACGGCCATACAAAGTTAATTCCAAGCAGAACAGAGCCTGTTCAAAACTGGTGAAAACCTGGCATACTTGGTAGTGTGCACAGCATTAGCAGGGGAATATGGTGGGGCATGATAACGCGCTGAGACTACCAGTCAGTCTAAGGGCGTGTCGAGTTCTGACCACCTCCGAATTATCCGTTTGGCTTTACTATGCTCCCCAAGTGGTTTGGAATCCACTATAATCAGGAGAACCCCCCTGTCAATCAACTCCCCTTTTCCCCGAGGTGAAGGAGTCTGCCCACAGAGTGCCTCAAGTTCAGAAACCGCCCTCCCCCCACCAGGCTGACAGGGTTGCTTAAAAGCAGAAATGCTGAAATATAATGTAATACCTGTATAATAAATTATTAATTAATATTAATTAGCCACAAATAAAATCATACAATTCCTAAAAGCCACCGGCCTCTTCTTCAACATTTAACCATCCCCCCCCCCCCTCCCCACTACTTGTACAACATAACGGATAACTCTCTACCACTAAATAATCTGTAAACATTCCCAATTTCCTAGCTCGTTTTCCCAACAGGGACCCGCACTTTAATAAATACAAATAATAATAATAATAATAATAATAATATAATTAATATAAATTATAATATTATACTTATGCTATTATTATAGACTTACTATTGGGTATTTATACAGTAGCATGTGAGCTCATCCAAATGTAGGCCATAGCTAGAGCCCAAACTACTGGACTGATTTCGTTCAAATTTTGTATAGGAACTTGTATAAAAATCCTCCAAGGCTGTGCAAGGAAAAGGCTTAGCTTGTTTATGGGTAGAACCAGGATTTTTAAATAGCAAAAAGCATAAACAATTACTTTCTACAGAATGGCTCAAATTCTTTCCTCAATTCTAGACCAGCGGGCCTACTATAGCTATTATTTATCATCTTAACCTGGGATTAAAACTGTAAACAAGACAATTTTATAACAGAATGTGCTATTCATAATGAATTTGTTTGTTTACCTTTTTAACCCCCAAGAATAAGTTAATACTAATTAATCCCACAGTAGTTCCCCTGCAGCCCCTCTATAATAATCATTTAGCCTATAGGTGGTACGTATTGTATATCTGGGAAAACTGAAAATTTATAGTTTTGGCAACTTTTGGTTTTTCCATGTTATTCTTATGAGAGCAAATATACGGTAGTGCAAACAATCCCAAACCGCGATGCTGAATTATTATAACAAAACCTAATTTCCAATTGGACCATAGTTGTAACACCAGCTCTTATGAATGGGATTATGGGATCCGTCCATGGTATCTAATAATAATAATAATAGTGTAATTCCCGAAATAAATTCAGTTACATAAATTTAGATAATACGTGTTTTCGATATCGGAATGATTTTTGCGCATTTAAGAACGACAGGAAACACAGCAGTGGACAGCATTATATTTATTACATGGATGAGAACGTCCTTTATAATTGGATAAATGGCCTTAATCATCTTAGTTGTCACAAGATCAGCGCCAGGTGCTTTTCCATTCTTTAGCTTATTTATATATTTAGATATTTCGGCGTCAGTTACAGGATCTAAGAAGGTAGTTTCTGTCTGATTTATGGCTGAGAAAATTTCATTAAATCTAGCTCCAGGAATATTAAAACCTGTTGTAGAATCAATATTTTCATTTAATTTAATTGGCGCAGAAGCGAAAAGTTCATTTAATAAATTTGCCTTCGATTGGTCATTTTCTACGTCAATCCCATTTTCATCCTCAACAATGATGTTTCTTGATTTATTTTCATGTCCAATATATGATTCAAGTGAAATAATAAAAAGGGCCTTAAATTAAAAGTTACACGTGAAAGTAAATAGAAATAAAAAAGAGAAAAATAAACTTTAGGTACCAAATTCGGTTGTTTCTGCAGACACGATGTCATTTTCTCATTAAACTAGGCCTACAGCCTATAATTCATAAAACGTCAATTTGCTGCCTTTTAGTCTAAGCATACATATTTGAAATTTCTGTGGATGATAATTATAACTATTCTCCATTGAAATCAGGAACGGATCCAGCCATCTAGGTATAGTAGTGGGTCAACATCGAATAAACTTAGGTATGTAACTTAGTATCAATTAAATTACAACATAATAAATTTTAACAGTTGATAAATTTAGGGGTGGGAGTCAGCTAGCCTTTCTTCATTCCTTCCTTCCTTCCTTTTTTCCAATTCCTTTTTCCTCATTCCTTTCCTTCCTTCCTGAAATAACATTTTAGGGGAGGGGAGAGCGGCAAAACGGTACCTTGCACACCTGTGGCAATTCGACCTCGGACTGCCACTATGGAAGTTGTACAGTCTGATGACTGCCAATGATATTCTACCTAGGTATACCAATGAGAAGTAATCGATAGCACTGGTCAGGGACTCCCAAATACTCATTAATAGAATGAAATTACTCGATTCTGGAACCAACAAAATGGAATCGTTTTAGGGATGAGGTAAGCTGCGCACGTACAAATCGTGTTCAAATTCAATACCTACATCATTGATAATGGTCAAGGTTACACCTATTACAAAAAAGTGCATAATATAAGTACGTCTTGTATTTGTTGGAGCAGCAATTACTTACTACGGTACTTAATAATTATTAAGAACCCATGCAGATTTATTTTAAATAGCTCTATTTTACAGCAACTGCATACAGTTAAGTTAACTACAACTTAAGTTACGGTACCTGTTATATTTATTTTAGCAAAATCGAGAAGAACTTTTCTGAATCTTCCGTTGCATGGACTTGCTTAGAACAAAACGGTAAATTATAATGTGAACTTTTCCATGCTATCATGACCAATTATTAGATAAAAAGAAATAGGAGTGCATTAATGGAATCGTAATTATAGGTTTCGAACTTAAACTGTACGTGTGCGAGTTAGACTCCATAATTATTACAACTTAAATAAGAACAAGTTCTTCCTTTGTGCATTAGGTACATATTAGAATCGAGATTGGGGCACATCATTGTGTTGACCCCTTTTTTCAACAACTTTTAACACTGCTATAGCTTTGATGATGCATACCTCAACCTGTATATGTATATAAACATACATCTATATTAAAATGCACGGGGTGCATTCTAAGACATTAAAAAGCAAAATTCAGTACAATTATATTTTACAATGGTAATTCATTTAAATTAATTTAAAATGTTTGAATCAAATAATATTGACATGAAAATAAGAAAACGAATGCTTAAAACACTGGTATGGAGTATACTGCTGTATGGCTGCGAAACTTGGTGCATACATGAAAGTGACAAAAAGAAACTAGAGGCCTTTGAGATGTGGTGCTATGAGAATGCTGCAAATTTCATGGCGAGACCATATCGCGAATGAGGAGGTGCTTCGTAGGCTAAACGAAAAAAGAACATTAACGATAGCTATATCTACGAGGAGGGCCAGATTTATGGGGCACCTTATCAGGCATGAAAGCCTTCTAAACACCATTGTTGAAGGCTCAGTCGAGGGCACAAACCACAGAGGCAGGCCGAGAAAGGAGCACATGGAGGACGTAATGGCGGACATGGAGTACGGGACCTACTGGGAAATGAAAAGGATCGCGGAAGACAGGGAGGAGTGGAGAAGAAGAGTCAAGTTGCTGCAAACCAATCGATAGATTGTAACCCCAGAAGAAGAATTTAAGTTTCTGCACATTTGTCAGTGGCGGGCACAATGGTGGGCAAATTTTATTGTAACAAAATGCGTAAAACCCCACTCTTTCAGGCCTATTTTGTCAAGAAAAATCCCCCGGGGGATGCCTCCAGGCCCCCTTGTTTGCACTTATATTCGTTGACTGTAGCCGTAACTGCCATCAAAATGCCCCTACATTACATTTTTATAAATATTGGGCGCCAAATGAAACTCGACCCCCTTCGAAACCCTATCGTTACGCCACTGTAGACATAATATTATGGGGGGGGAGGAAACCCGTGCCCGCCTTATTGTTACCACAAAATATGGACGCTGCACAGCACAGGCAAGTCCAGTTACATTGTCGTTTGAACTGCTTCCCGTCCAATAACCAAAAGGCAGTGAAATTGGTTTACTTTTACGTACTAATTAAAACTTAAGAATGTTTTTTTCGTCGCTTAGTGCTTGAACTGTAGTTTCTGGTAGACTTAACGATTTTTTTCAATATGACATCAAATTAATGAACTTCTACAATTGGAATTTGAAATATGATTTATTTTATAGCACATACTGTATTTATCCAGTTTTTTCACCATTCAAAAGGGGGAAGCTTGATGAAAAATAATAGATGTTCTTGACTAGTCACAGTGGGGCCAATACCCGCACAATTCAAGTCAGATTGTGAGTGCGTGTCGTGAAACTGTGAGTGAGCTGGAATGGCTGTACGATTGAGAGTGAATGTGTGTGTGAATGAGATTATTACTTATAAAGTTTATAATAATTTTTTTTAAAGCAGTTAATTGTAAGAGAGGGCCTTTGGCCCTAATATTCGCTGCGAACATTGAACTGTGTTTTTTTTTAATTAAAGGCGATTATTATTGTTCTAAGACCTAATAAGTGATTTCAATACTATTGAAGATTAAATTTTATGTTGGTGTGACTGTTATCGTGAATAGAAGGCATGACTGATATGCGGTATGAATGTAGCTTATTATTTTCAAATATTTGGGGTAAACGTGCACCTGGAATTGAAAGCTTCCTCGATTTCATGAACGTACGCGTATGCACTCCTGTAATCATCATTATAGCTAGTGAAATAGTTTATATCGACTATTTCATTCCTTGCAGTTCCTGTCCAGTCGGTAGTGAAGAGTTAGAAGAAGAAGAAAAAGTAGAAGAAGAAGTAGAAGAAGAAAAAGCAGGAAGCGGAAGAATGAAATTTATTAATCCTGGAAATTTACAATATCATTCTAGGTATATATATAGGTAGGAATACCATAATGGTACCGTTGAACGAACCGCAATTTTCTTGCACCTAGGCCTAGACAGCAGACTTGGTGTTTCATAACATTCAATAAATACCGTAAGTTAAGTGTATGGTAATATTAGAAGTGCGTTATTGCCTCAATTTTTGAAAGATATGTGTGTGCTCTGTAATAACGGTTATTGAAGAAATTGGGTGGAGAAATTAACTGGGGTTACTAGTTCTAGTGCGGTTACTTATACCGACTGGCATTACGCCTGTATCTAACGTAATGAATTTAATATGCGGTATTCGCACCTGTACAGGTTTCTTTCCTATTTATACTGTAGTAGTGTATAGCTTTATATTAATATAGCTTTGTGATGGTTCAAGTTTTCGATTCTTGATTTCAGTGGATTTACACCTTTTGAGGTACAGTAACAAGGAAAGAAAAAAGTGGTTTTTACGAAATGTCTGGCTGTGAGCCTGTCTGACTCTCGGTCTGCTGCAAACTGCTCGGTGGACATTTAGTGACAATTTTTATTTTTATTTTGGGCTATCTCAATTTCGAGAGTATAAAAGCACCAAAAACCTACTAAAACCTTTTTCTCAGAAAAGGCTCCAACGATTTTCTCTCTCAATTTTGGTGGTTTCCTAGAAACTGTGAAAATAAGGTTAAGCAATTGGCCTGATCGCTTTTCATAAATGTTAACCTGTTAACCTGTTAATCATCTAATCGCTAAAACAATTTCTCATATTTCTTCTACATCAAAGATTCATTTTGTAAAGATTTACAGAATATTGGCAAAACTACAATATATTTGAGGAGCATGCATGCAAAAGGCGATTTGTCACAAAAAAAAAGTATTTTTTGACTTGGTGGTAGCCTACATGGCTTCATCACATTGAATGCTGCAAAATACGAATGCTAGTTTGGTGCAAAACGCATAGGTATATTATCAAAGAATATTAATTAAAATATTACAACCGTTAATGTAGAAGCATTTAAAGGTTTTTGTCTCTCCTGCATTTAAGTTTCAAGTGACAAGCCGCCTTTTGAATATATGCTTCTCAAATATGGACCTACCTACAGCCGCTGCAT